>CP139502.1:69433937-69964353 GCA_021014915.2 Artemisia tridentata subsp. tridentata | reverse complement strand
CTACTCCACTAACTAAGTGACTTAATCTAGGTATGTCCTGATGTGGGTATTTTTAGATGTCAATGTATGCCAAGTAAACTCTCCCATTCAATATAAAACATTCATACTTTACCACTTCACTGTAAAAGCTGTTAGTGACAGTCTTTATTATAATTGGGGGATGATTTGCCTCCCTATTGTTAATTACATCATCTCAGATTCTTCATCCGTGTCAACCCATGCCTTTCATTGGACGAGTTATATCTTCTTATATTACAAAAGCATTTGAACGTCCATTTGGATATATGAAACATATTTAAAACAATATCATGCAAAAACTAACTCATTAAGAGATAAAATAAAGTAACTACCTAGAAGATAAGAGAATGAACAGAAGGATATTTTATGCTCGTCGACTTCAACATTGTTATAGAATCACACGTTCACACAAAAACAACTGAGCATCTAAACAAGTCACTTTTATAAAAGATATATACCACTATATGGGAATAAAAACCATGTGATTTGATTAATCAGAACTCATAAGACACCACATCACCAGTATGCCTATTAGCATTATGATAAAAAAAAATCTGGAATTCCATTGATTGTTACTGGTTTGTGACCATTTTACCATTCTAAAAACGTGATCCCAAGCACCCCTAGGCCACTTGATCGCGAGGAATTTTTCTTTTCTCACCCACATCTAGAAAAAAGCAACAAAAGAAAATAAAGATTTATGTTTGAAATCCTTATCATTTTCTGGAAGTAGGAAAAGGTACCGGAATAAAATATTGGTTTTTCACAGGTTCCATACTTCAAGTTTCCAGGATCATTAAATAATCAAACAAGCATCATGTATGCATCATCATCAAGAACAATAAGAACAAGAGAATGGGGTTTGAACCCTTATAACTGATATATATTAAACGAATGGGTTACTTGTTTACAAAGTATCCTAATCTATTTATAATACATGAAGCGACACAATGCTTCATCCTACTGGTTCATCAAACGTTGTGATGTTTGAGAGAAAACCGTTTCCTATAACTGTCAACTATGGGCCTGTTTGGATTAAACGTTTGGACCCATATTGTAGGCTACTAACTTGACCCATTACATAAATAAACATACGAATTAACATTCTAACTATAGTCTTAAACTTAAATAGATAAACATTTGATCTAACAACATTAAAGGCTAACATAAAAAACCCCACCAATCAACAAAATCAAAAAAGGCATGTGGTGCAAGGACTCGACTATGCATTCCTATTAATTATTCGCACATATTAATAGAGACGCATCCTCTTATCATCTAATACCAAAGTAGATGTACTAACATAGATCTTGTGGTCATGTGTCAAAATCCTAAAGATAAGGTGTAGAAGGTACAGTAAAATAAAAGCCATGACATCAAGCATGCCTTAGAAAATTTAAACACACGAGTTTGTACATATATTGAACTAAGACCTATATTCTTTACTTAGCTAACTTCATGACAAGTAGAAGTTAAATGCTTGTCAAGTAACTACAAATTGACATTCAAAGAACGATTGGCAAAGGACACGCATGCTAAAAGCTAAAAGAGTCGAAGAATATATGACATATAGGTCGTGTGGTGTCTAGGTTAATTCATAGACAGCTACAATGAAAGTTAAGTTGGTGACCCAAAACAAGTGTGGCCCTTAGTTTTGTCAATGGCCAGTTCTACAAGTAGATTCCAGGTTCAGAAATCAGAACTTAACTTCTCCTATGGTTTTTCTTCGACTTTTTGGGTTGCATATGTGTGGAAATATCTAATACCAGGAAATAAATGATGTAAATACCCTGTTGTACGGTTTTATACATTATCCTTCAAAACATAAGACTGAAATTGCCCACGATTCGGATTTGAGGGAAAAGAATAGGAATGAGAACAAAAGTGAGAATATGAGTATGTCAACACGGTGGAGCAATATAGACCTCAAGTTATCTAGAGCAATCAGAGTGCCTGCTGAAAAGGAATACGATACATATTTACCACTAATTCAATGAAACGACAACTTCAGCTGGCTATTGCTTCAAAATTTTGTGTGAATGTAATATCAGCTGTTATGATATATCAGTTTTCATGTTCGTACGAAATCAAAAAAAATTGACGAGACGGCACTTACTTTATTAATTTAATTCATTGGACAGACGAATTGGTTGAGTGTTTTACTTAGCATGTTACAAGTTCTAGATATATAGTTGTTAAGCAAGGACAGTGTGTACTTAATGATAAGCATAACATATTTGAGGAAGCACTCAAAGATATAAAAAATCTATACGAATATCTTTGAATGCAATATTTTCCGTTCTACTTGTACGGATGCCATGTGATCTAATCGTCGCCAAGATATGCTTTATCGCACCACTGATAAATATATATTTTATCCGAATATTATCTTTTTTTTGCCTTTCAGATTGTTGGATTAAGCTGAAGAGGCATCAGGGGTAATGGTATGGGATTGATGGTTGCCCCAATTGGATTACGGAAGTACTTTGTTCGCCGACAAAAGATGCCCCTTGGGTTCTTAATTATACAGGGAAACGACCTTGATTAAGAGAATCAGTTGGAAACTAATAAAATAAGAGAGATAAAAGATAAAAGATTTTGAAGGATATCAGTGAGCACTTTTAGAATATTATTGCATTGATTTGCAATTTTGTTCCAAGGCATGCCATATAAGATTTTAAAGGATATTAATCCAAAGGGTAATCTTGGAAACTATAAAATACTACTTGTGTCTACCTTTTTCCTCCTTTTATGTTCTTTTGGCGATTATATATAGCCCACCACGGCAATTCAAATTTCTCAAATCAAATCCTCTACCTGGTCTCATTTTCATTAGAAGCCTTCTTACCTTCACTATCTCCTTTGTTAGTTTTATGTATAAATATTAATATACGTATGTCCGGTTTCGAACCCGAGGCTCGGGATTGCACACATTAACGTGAGAGTTTCAATGATGAATAATTAAATATATATATTTTATGTATTTATTTATTTATTCATTTCACCAATAAAAACATTTAACGACGGTTAGTACTTAACGGGGTTTTAACTAACGACCGTTAAAGGACTAAACGTGAAAATAGGAAAGAAGGATCTAGAATCCCTTGTGGGATACTAGGATCGGCCAAGACTTTCCTTTTAAGGGGAGGGCCGGTTTTGGTTTGCTTGGGCACAAAGAAAAGAAACACTATAAATACAATTCATTGTGTTTTAGTTTTTCTCTAATCTTGAAACCCTAACTAAGCCAAACTTCTTCTTCTTCTCTTCCTCTTGCTTACACTTGTTCGACCCTCTTTTAAATCCACTAGGATTTGGCGAATCAAGTATAGCAATAAAGTGTTTGGTTTATTGGTGATCAAGAAACTAGCTTTTCTCATTGAAACGCTATCATTACGTGTGTACAGGAACGAGTGACAAGCTTATTTTAGCTTGTGATCTTGGAAGGTGATCGATCCAAATATAATCCCAATTAGGGTTTATATTACTTGTTCTTGTTGAAGAGATTCCTTGTTCTTGCTAGGAATCATTAAGGTACGTGTCTATTTATGTTTAATTAATTACTTGTTCTTGTAGATCTTTCCGCTGCGTGTTCTTGATGATTATATGTGTTTATGATTTTATATATAGTTCACATATTCCAACAGTGGCATCATGAGCCTCGTTTAGAACTTGTAATTAATTACTTAAACCTAAAAATTGGATCTTGTAGAGATTACATGCAATTATAAAATTAGGGTTTTAGTTTTTTAATTAAAACTTGAGGAACCCTAGGATTGCATGAAAATTTTTAGGGATTAATTAGTGAATACCGTATGTGATGTCACTAATTAATTAGATACGTACGTAAAATATTGACATAATAATATGTGCTACATGATTATGTGATCAATATGGTATCCATGACAAAATCTTGCATATTTTGTCATGGTGTGATTTGTATGATTTTGTATTGAATTGTTTGCTACATGTTGTTAAATAAATCTTAAATTGGGGAAGACCTCAATATATATTAATTAATAAGTTATGTGCAATGTGGTATCTAACTAACTAAAACTTACGCGGCCAAATTATTTGGCGTCTGTGGACCATTGGGCACAATGAGCTCGAAAACCAATGGGAGTTTTATTAGTTACATACATTTAAAATTACACATAGAATTAATATTAGGATTTATTGAAAAAGGTTTGCATGTGGCTATATGATATCGTGGATGATCATATATTTGTTATTATGTGTTTATTTATTTTTGTAATTACTTGATCTTTTGTGTTTATATATTATGATGGATTGCAACACATAAGAGGGTAATTTTTATAATAAAAATAAATAAGACTAATAACTATGAAACCTTTGTAGTAATTTTATTGCCAAGTCTTATGTGCCGACAGTGGTTCGCTTCGCACGGTAATTTGCTCCCAGGCGAGACTAGCAATAATAAATTTACTACATTAATTGTTTTAGCAAGAAAATCATAATTTTTTAGTTGATTGATTGCGACTGTACTAAGTGGTCGAAGCGGCGGACCTAAAATTGGCAAACTAAAAAGTGGGTTCTAGTTGGTACGCATTAAATTGTGACCTTAGAGGGGCACGGTTTTAACCAGCTTCGGCGGCTGTCGTCCCTACGCCCGCCTGTGCGTCAATTTTAGACTTACCAAGTACACCACGATAAATACGAAGCATCTTAAGGCAATGTTGTAATTTGTTCAACGCCTCAATTAAAAGATTTGATGATTTGAGCTACGAATGAGTAAACGGTTTTGTTTTTGAAAATATATATGATACAAAGATGAATGCATGACATCTTTGTACATATTTTTTGATTTAACACATCAAAATTTATACCCTTTAAAATTTAAGTAATATGCCAACCAACTACAAAAAGAAACACCTAAGGTTTCATTCTACATCACTAGCAGCCAAAGCTGAATGTTGATGTTCAAAGGGTGCGGTCTAAGGGTAAATTGAGTACTTTCGTTGCTAGCAGCCAAAGCTGAATGCAATGAAACGACGTCAATTTACAGTTTCTTAAGTTGGTGAACTTAATTGGGCACTTTCATCACTAGCAGCCAAAGCTGAATGTGATGGGACGGCGTCAAGGCATAAAGATTTGGGGATGAAACATGCTTACATTTTTGCAACTGATGTTGGCAATATAATGTAAGTCCCATGATTCTAGGAATTGCAATTGAATATTGGCAATTGAGTGCAGCTCTACCTTATTGAGTACTTTCATTGCTAGCAGCCAAAGCTGATGTGATAAAACGACGTCAATTTGGATCCTAATTTTCAATGAAAACTAAATGGTGAAATTTTATTTTACCGTGGGTGTTTAATTTTCTTGAAAAGTTATTATCAAAAATACTAAATTGAATTTTGAAAATTCTTTTAATGTATTTAATGCAACGTTAAAACCGTAAACATGGGATATTCTTTTAGTAGTAAACTGATCTACACCCGTAGGGGTTTTGGATAGAGTCAATTTTTGCTGAAAAGAATAAACCGAGTCCACTTTCCGTGTGAAGAGTGAGACTGAATCCTATTCCTTTTCATGAGTGAGAAAGGTATAATAGGATAATTAGAATTGTCTAAATTCTAAGAAATAACTCATGGCGAATTTCTTAAAGAAATTGCATGGTTAGGAGTTATTAAATTAGAAACTAGACTAATTACCGCAAAATAGGTAAAAGGCAAACTAGAATGCTTGGTCTAGTTATTATGCCTTAACCATTTAAAGGTGCTACATACCATGATGGGGATGGTAGACCTAACTAAGGAAGAAATTGCATACCCAATTCTTTCAAGTTAATTGCATTGATGGATATTCCATCATTCACAAAGTAGAATACATTTTTGAAGTACCTTAGTAGCTGTTACGTAAGGGATTCATCAAAGATGTAGGAAAGTAAGCAGCACACTATTTGCTTTTACTGGTTATGGAACATTTATAATGTTGTCAAATTCAGTGGGAGCATAGTGCTGAAATTACTGGATAATGAGTTAATGAAGTGATCTTAAATTCAGTGGGAGCTACAAGTCTTGGTACCTAATATCCTGACAGTAACTCAGATATCTCTAGAATTTCTTGAGATGATTACTTTCCAATATAGACACTTGTGGTATTAAGGATAGTCGTGTACGTTTCCTTAATAGACGAGGTGATTCTATATCTACTTATATGTATGACACAATCATATTGATCTAATAAGCAAACTATTGATGTGTTGTTTATCTGATACGTGATGTTGTTCCATGCACAAGTGGGAGAAATCTTATTGTGTGCAAGCAACAACATAAAGAAATATGATTTAAATGGTTCTCTTGACTGCAAGGTAAGAGACTAATGTTCTAATGTGTTTTATACACATTCTGATTTATAGAACACTTGAAGTTAATACCTACTTTCGTTACTAGATATTAATGACAAGGTAAATTACATACTTTCATCATTATCAGCCTCGGCTGATGAAATGAAACTATGTTAATTTACAAGTTTCTAAAATTAGATAATTATTAGAACAAGTGTCAATATGATAATAAGACTACTTCTAATGAGAATATTTATGTATTGTTGTAATGACATAAATAAATGAAGTAATCTTATACTACTTCATAATTTGAATGTTTATGTATTCGTGGAATGACATAAATATATGAAGTAAATAAAAGTAATAAATTAACTTGAAATACTATTGAAACCAAGTTGTGGGTTTCATAATTACTTTAGTTATGCATATTTGTATTTTATATAGAGATATAAATATGAAGTCTTTTATTATAAGACTTATAACAAAGTAAGACGTTATAATTGTTATGTTTTTTTATTAAGACATATACAAGGAGTCATTGAGTTGATCAATGATTTGTAACGGAAATTGGGATTATAACAGGTTATGTTTTTTTGGTAAAGACATAGAAATTAAGTGGCTTGGGCTAAAAGGCACTTATGTTATAAAGCATGCAATTGGCTTGGAAAATCTATTATACCATTAAAGTGATTTAGTTGGTAAATAGGTAAGCCAAAACAAATATATTTATCTCACATATTGTAAGATTGACTTACAATATCAATCCTGATGAAATACATAAGTTTATGGTATGTTCAATTAGGAGAATCAAACTCTTGATACATTGTTTGATTTGAGATAACTATATTTTCTTTTCTTCCTAAAGATATCAAGGTTAGGAAATTGAGTATGGATTGAAAATACTCAATTAGACTCCAACCTAGAAGATTAATAAGATACATTTGATTATGGAATGTGTTGAGTCACATTAAGTCTTAAAAATTAAGTTCAGAATTTGTTAAACTACTTGTTGGGTAGGTTATTAACAAATTAATATTAAGAACTGTCAATTTGTATATGTAAAGTCCCAAAAGAGAACAAGTTTATGTTGCTCTATTTGCTAAGCATTTATAGGTAATCTATAAACTGCAAAAGACAAGTGGGAGTTTTATCTTCAAAGGATAAAAGGTACAAGATACATAATCTTCTAAATACGCTAGCAAAATCATAATGAGGATTTAACATGTTAGTGTTAAATCTCAAAGATGATGGAATTCTTATTCATAGATCCGCAAGGATATCTCAAATATTTGTAGAATATGTTGAGGGATATGAGTTACAGGATCGTGATATGCCTGTTAATAAATTGCAAATGTTTATTTGGCAAATTACTCATACTATGAATAATTAGATGCAGTCCAAGAAAGATAACTAGTTTGGAAACGTAGTTAAATCTTAAACTCTATAGTAACACTATAGAATGGAAATGAATTTCTACAAAGGAAATAAAAATCCTAGAGATTTAAAATTCTTGTGTAGAAATCATAATGGACAAATTTGTATACATATTTAATATGTGGAAAGATTATTAATCACAATTAAGCAATTAAATGTGATTGAAATTCTTTCTATGCACATTAAATATATAAAGATTATAATAGTCATTGTTAATAGAAATCACAATTAAGCAATTAAATGTGATTGAAATTAACAATGGAATATCAAAACTCTTTCTTGTGTAATTACTTGAGCGAGGACGAAAAGTAATTGAAAGGAGTGTTTGAATTCTAATAATCTTTAGTAGTATACAAAAGTGCAAATCATTTGTAAATGATTAATGCATGCATCTAAAAGATATACTTATTTTTTAGCTATTAAATCTAGTTGTGATTTATAATTAAAATAAGATATTTTTTTAATTCCTGAAAGCTAGTGGGAGTAATGTATTTATTTTCTTATTTCATATATGTTGAATAACATATGGGAAGTAACATTCCATTAACATTTATATGTTAAGTTTTAGTTTGGAATGAAACTTCATATAGAAAATAAAACCTTGAAGTATATGTTTATTTGATCATAAACATAAGCGGTTAAAATAACTGATTCTAAAAGAACATGATATTCTATTAGAAGATCTAGATAGAAACATATCTTTGAAAAGATATGACATGAATAAATCTAAGGTTGACAAAAGGATTATTCATGTACATCATGTTGCTTGTTGTATCATGCTTGGATACAAGATGATTAACAACATTAGTATCTAATTGGAAATTATTAGATAACTAAGTGTAATGGATATGGTTTAGAATTTACATCCTCAGGCTGGACTTGCTCAAAAATTCTAAATGTGAACCATATGGCAAGTTATTGCTTGATTGATATTATGGTCAAATCTTGAAGGATTTGAAGATATCAAACATTACACGATGAATGTTAAAGTTTACGGAACTTTAAAAGAGCATATTGTTGTTTGGATACAATGATGCTAGTAAGATTGAGATGACACTCAATACTAGTCATGGTGGGAGCTAATCCTTATTAAGAAACCATGTATACTAGTTGTGCTCAATATGAGCATAGTTGCATTATACATAAAGAATTAGAATACTTTAACTACAAAGGTTTGGTAGTTTAGTTGTCATAAATTCGTGCATGAGGATGCCACGCATTTTATGAAGTATGTGGCAATATCTAGATAGATGAATGCACACATACTAGTATTTCATTATTGAAATAAGTATTCTCAAAATTCCGATAGATCAACATTAGTTGATTTATGCCTTGTCAACAAGTATGTGGAACATGACTTGTGGCATAATTCATTAATGAGAATTATCATGCATTGATCTAGTTAGTATTTGGATAAGGGATATTAAAGCAATATTATACTAATGGAATAAAGTGCGGATAACGTTTATTCTCATTATTAATATTTGTGTCCTATATTTGCATGTTTAAATCCATGAGTAAAATTATTATATTTTATTCTAAATAGTCCGTTGTCAATTAATAATATGGGAATATTATTGAACTAAGACAAATGTGAGGATTGGTAGAATGGACTGAAGGTTGAGACACCAATGTCACATGATATTCAATATTGGATAAATTGAATATAGGACTTATCCCAACTACATGATTATACTTTATGGATCGTCGTCATCAAGTATATCATGAATATTTATCCTCAGACTTGAGATGACAGATAATTGCCGAGGATGTAGCTTATTTTCTGTAAGGTGGTCTAACGCTAACCGTAAAAGGTAGTTATAAGGGCTATTTTCGGAAATGATGCGAAGTTCGAGGGTTATGCTCGCAGTCAATAAAGGATTTGTTCCTTCAACTTTGTGTTGAAGTTTAATACTGCTTGGCCACTCGTAGGATTGACAAGATGTTTGCGTGGCCACGCCCAAAGTCTATCTGGAAGACGTTCAGATGTTTTGGTAATCTTGTTCAATTACGTATAAACGAGAAACTAATGTTAATTATGGAATGACCAAGATCCATATCCAAATTAACGCGGTATTAGTAACAAAAGGATAAGTATGATGATTAAATTTCATCACACGTGGTTTTTTACCAGGAGAACCACAACTCGGATCGAGCTGGGGGCATTGGGAAGGTTAAGCTAGGCTGACCCATGTCATTACTATATTAATGTTTATCCAAGTGGGAGCTGTTAGTTTTATGTATAAATATTAATATACGTATGTCCGGTTTCGAACCCGAGGCTCGGGATTGCACACATTAACGTGAGAGTTTCAATGATGAATAATTAAATATATATATTTTATGTATTTATTTATTTATTCATTTCACCAATAAAAACATTTAACGACGGTTAGTACTTAACGGGGTTTTAACTAACGACCGTTAAAGGACTAAACGTGAAAATAGGAAAGAAGGATCTAGAATCCCTTGTGGGATACTAGGATCGGCCAAGACTTTCCTTTTAAGGGGAGGGCCGGTTTTGGTTTGCTTGGGCACAAAGAAAAGAAACACTATAAATACAATTCATTGTGTTTTAGTTTTTCTCTAATCTTGAAACCCTAACTAAGCCAAACTTCTTCTTCTTCTCTTCCTCTTGCTTACACTTGTTCGACCCTCTTTTAAATCCACTAGGATTTGGCGAATCAAGTATAGCAATAAAGTGTTTGGTTTATTGGTGATCAAGAAACTAGCTTTTCTCATTGAAACGCTATCATTACGTGTGTACAGGAACGAATGACAAGCTTATTTTAGCTTGTGATCTTGGAAGGTGATCGATCCAAATATAATCCCAATTAGGGTTTATATTACTTGTTCTTGTTGAAGAGATTCCTTGTTCTTGCTAGGAATCATTAAGGTACGTATCTATTTATGTTTAATTAATTACATGTTCTTGTAGATCTTTCCGCTGCGTGTTCTTGATGATTATATGTGTTTATGATTTTATATATAGTTCACATATTCCAACATCCTTTCTCCTAAAAGTATCATACAGGTATCTCATAGTATAAATGGCCACTGTGTCAAGGTTGATAACAGACAAAGCTGTGGTTATATTCAGCAAGAGTTCTTGCTGTATATGCCACAGCATAAAGACATTAATATGCAGCTTTGGGGCAAACCCAACTGTATATGAGGTTGATGAACATCCAGAGGGTAAGCAAATTGAGAAGGAACTCAAAGCCTTAGGTCGTAAGCCAAGTGTTCCAGCTGTATTTATAGGACAGGAGCTGGTTGGTGGATCCAATGAAATCATGACCCTGCATCTCAAAGGCCAGCTTGTCCCAATGCTCATCAAAGAGAGAGCTATATGGCTCTAATACAGTAAGGTGTTTAGCCATAAACAGAGCAATTTGTTATGCTCTGACATACTTGAGAACAATCATGAATAAAAGAATAAGTAGTCAGCTGGCATTTTGTGTAGCCATGCTATATATGTAACCTAAATGGTTTCAACCCTTTTTGTTAGGCTACAGTATACTTAAGAATAATCGTCATCAGATAATATGTTGTAATTAAGCTGGCATTTTGTATAGACATACCATATATGAGATATTTATAACTCATTTGCTTCAATCGTCTTCTTTTTTTAACAATGCGGAATCAAGGTATAAAGTCCTTAATCTTTCATTTATGATAGGGATCAATAAGTGGCGCTAAATATCTAACTTACCCCACAAAACTACAGCCCCAATGTCTGATTTTTCAGTATCAAAGTATTAACCAACAAGTGAATAAGAGATATCTGTATGCAGATGTAATGTTCTTACTTTAACATCGACACGTCTATGTAAGAAAATTTTTATTACTCTATATGCCCAGTATTATCTCAAAGGCTCTCAGAGCTGAACAATAAACTTAGAAGGTCAAAGTTGTTTCCTTGTTTATGAAATGTTATCCATGATATACCATTAAAATAATATTGCAGAATAAAATCAAAAGCAGAGCCAGAAAACAAACAAAGCCCCCTTCTCAAGATGACGGGTCAAATACACATTAAAATTCACCATGGTTTTCTTATATTTTTTTCTGACAGTAGAAGATAGAAGAGAACCTGCTCATGAAACAAAATTTGGCATTAGGACTTCCTAGGAACATAACAAGCTCAGTTACTTTTGAAAAATCAACCTCAACTAGCCTAGTTTCGTCTAGAGCATAAATAAACTCTGTTTACAAGAACATCCTGTGTTTTATTTAAAAAAATAAGTGCCATAACTTGTACAGTATAAGTAATAAACAAATATCCATGTGTATTATAACTTAGAATCAGAGATCAGTTAGCTCCAATTTTCACATTATGTTGCAGAATAGCTTCTTGAGAGCACCAAAACACAACTAGTCATAACGATAATTGTTGGACCAAGTTAGTGTAATATGGAACTGACTAGATTTAAACATAATTTAGACTAAAATCACTCAGCAACTTCAGCAAAGTTTTGTCACAGACAACTTCAAGAAATCAAAGACTACATGAAAGTACAGCTTGTGTTTGTGTTTAACCATCTTATCTTTGCAAACTCCCAAAACTGTCATGCAATTGCGATTTACTTACTCTTGTTTTATCAAAGTCACAGTTTATAAGGGAACAACAATAATGCTCAGTGCTCACCGATATCCACAATCAGTTAACATCGTCATCTAAGAATCATGATAAACACAATGTTTCAAACATTAAATTTGAAATAGACACAAAATCTCAATCAGTCCAAGTCACAACCTGATATATTCAATCTGATAAACTTCACATTACAAAGTTATTCAAAGAATCAGACTAATCCGTAATGATAACGCCTGTCGGTATCTACATACACATGATGACTTAAATTAACTAAACTGAATTAAGCATAACATGTAAATTTGTTACACAAAAAAAAAAAAAAAAAAAAAAAAAGAAAAAAAAAAAAGAAAGTAAAAACACAAAGTAATACATACGCATTCGAATGATATACCTCAAGAAGGAAGAGCAAAAAAGATCAGGTTATCGCAACGATAATGCTTACCATATCCACAATGAAATGAGCATATAGGAAGGCTAACTGAATTCATTTGATTCTTCCTCCTAATAAGTAGAATAGGTTGTAAATATAACTGGTAGCAATACATAAACAGTAAATTTGACAAAACATTAGAAACACACACTAATTATAGACGTATATTGGGGCTAGAAATGAATTTGGTTTTGAAATTGATTCGGAACAAATGAGGGGGGGTTTTTCTTGGCGGCAATTGAATTTTCGGATTATTATAATATAATATTTCAACTTTCAAACTACAAGTCAAGCACTGGCCCAAATGTTTGTCCAGATTGGATTTGGTTCAAAAATGAACACGAAAGGTCAAGAGTTATAGGGTTTTTTCTCTTCGCCATATTTTCTTTGGGCAACTAGCAATCTCACAATATATACATCACAAATTTATCTCACATATTCTAGGCAGGGATATCATATGGGTAAAGCTAGTAAAGCAACTGCTTTAGGTCTCCGAATTCGAAAGACCTCCGACTTATATATCTTATATATGTTAAAAAGATGTTAACCCTGTAAGTATCATTTCTTCATTGGTAACTATTTATAATGATACAATACATGAAAACCTGTTCATAAACCCTAATGGATCCGAAGCCCACAAACCGGGCTTGGGCCTATTTATCTTTTAATACTCTCCGTAGTGTGAGCGGCGAAATCGCGAAAGGTCGAGACTGAAATAGAAAACATATAAAAGAAAATATATTTCCAATTTATTGATGAAGATCTTCGATAACATGGAAAGTGAAATCTTTAGGATGCACCAGCAACACATGCACTTGTAATGCGAGTAGACCGATTCTTTTTTAATACTATTTTTTTTAACGTGAAAGAAAATAAAAATATGTTGGACGGAAAAATAGTGCCACGTTTGATGGTCAACAATGGCGGCTCAGTAAAAACAAATATGTTTGAGAGGAGAAATTAAACTTGAGAAAAGATACGTAGAAAGATCCCAATGCAGCAACAATAATTAATGTTCAGAAAACATTAGGGTTTAGGAGAGGATCGATGGACATGGGTAGTTTTTGGGAGAGGTTGTTGGAAATTTAGTTGAATTGAGGGATATGAACATACATGGAAATGGGTTTGGAGGTACGGAGTGTACACCCATTAAGTCCCTGATTACCCTGACTCTAATAGCGGTTTTAAGTTTCTACTGCTAGTACTAATGTTACTACTGTTAATAGAGTTACTACTGCTAGTACTAATGTTACTACTGTTGGCAGAGTTACTACTGCTAGTACTAATGTTACTACTGCCAGTGTAAAGTTACTACTGTTGGCATAAGTTAGTACTGCTGCGCAGTTTCAAACACGTAATTAAGACCATAATTACTTGGTCTTGTAACCACTATGGCTATAATGGAGGAACATTATGAGGAGATTAATTGGCTGATTAATTCTCATAATTCTATTGACTAAGAGTAAATAGATCCTATAAATAGGATACACATCTGCATGGAAAAACACATGAAACATAAACACTTAAAAGCAAACAGGTTCTTGATTTGTGCCTAACATAAGAACACCACTTGGTCTTATCCCATAGAGATATTCGTGTAACCCAGGCATAGGGTCGAATAGTTTCTATTGGAAAGTGATAACATGATTTCAAGTGATATCCAGTACTCATTGATTATCTATACCCAACTGGGAACACACTGATAAGAAACCAACAATCAATAGAAACTATTTTGGTGATAATTAATGGCTGCTGCTATGAGGCAAACGGCTGCTAACTTTTCCAAATTGGAAAAGTTTGAGGGTGTCGATTTCAGAAGGTGTCAAAAAAAGATGCACTTTCTTCATTCCAGCATGAGTGTGGTGTAGGTATTGAGCACACCTATTCATGATGATGGGGATGATGTTACTGTTGAAGACATGAGGAAAAGGAGCAAGTGGGAGAATGATGATTACATTTGTAGAGGTTTATTCCTCAATGGTATGTCTGATCCTTTGTTTGATATTTATCAAAATGTGGAATCTGCTAAGAACAAGCCTTAGATTACTATACCAATTGTTGAAATTTTTAGTCCCAGTCAATTTCTCCTTTTCAATCATCATTTTGAAAATGGAGGTAATGTTTGGCGTGTTTCCAGGTTGGGCCATTTCTACAGAAAAAGTTCAAAATTATTATTTTTGATAATTAAACTTTTCTACAAAATTAAACATCCATTGGTTAAATAACCATTTAATTTTCACTGAAAACTAGGATCCTAATTGACGCCGTTTCATTACATCAGCTTTGGCTGCTAGCAACGAAAGTGCTCAATAAGGTACGGGATCACCCAATTGCCAATATCCAATTGCAATTCCTAGAAATCATGGGACTTACATTATATTGCCAACATCAGTTGCAAAATGTAAGCATGTTTCATCCCCAAATCTTTATGCCTTGGCGCCGCTCCATTACATCAGCTTTGGCTGCTAGTAATGAAAGTGCCCAATTAAGTTCACCAACTTAAGAAACTGTAAATTGACGTCGTTTCATTGCATTCAGGTTTGGCTGCTAGCAATGAAAGTACTCAATTTACCCTTAGACAACCACCCTTTGAACATCACATTCAGATTTGGCTGCTAGTGATGTAGGATGAAACCTTAGGTGTTTCTTTTTGTAGTTGGATGGCATATAACTTAAATTTATGGGTATTAAATTTTTGATGTATGTTATCAAAAAATATGTACAAAGATGTCATGCATTGATCTTTGTATCATATGTTTTCTACAAGACAGTAACAAGCCAAAGAGTAGCAATGCTACTGGTCCATCAGTTGTCAATATAGTAGAGCATAACAACTTCACCAAGTGCAATGACAACAAGGGCAAACGTAAATATCAAGATAACACCAAAGCTGATCTTAACAAGAAGCCAAAAGCTACTTGTTGGAAGTGTGTGAGAACTGGACACTTCAAGAAGGATTTTAAGGGTGTTAAAATTGGCAATAAAGCCAATGGATCAGGCACAAGTGGTTCAGAGACTGGTTCAACCAACCCTCTGAAAGGTTAGATAGTGTTTAATAAGTCTTTTTAGATTTATTATGTTACATATATATCTGAGGCATACTTTGTGCAGGATGATGATGTTGCGTGGTGGGTCGACACTGGAGCAACAATCCATGTGTGTAAAGATAGAAGCTGGTTCAAGACCTACAAGTCACTGAATGATGGTTCTATTCTTCGTATGCGAAATGAGTCAACAACCCTGGTGCATGGAATAGAAAGTGTGGATTCAAGATTTAGTTCTGGAAAGATTGTTTCTTTGTTTAATGTTTTACATGTTCCTAATATTAGAAAGAATTTAGTTTCTAGTAGTATTTTGAATAATTGTGGTTATAAACAAGTTATTGAATCTGATAAGTTTGTTTTGTCTAAACATGGTGTGTTTATTGGTTTTGTCTATTTGAGTAATCAAATGTTCAGGCTTAATATTGTTAATGATATTGCTAATTCAGCCTTTATGTCAACCTCTAAACTAAATGATTCAACCTTATGGCATGCTAGCATTGGCCATGTACACTTTAAGAGAATGCAAGATATGTCCAAGGATGGGTTAATCCCTGCCTTTGATATGTACACTGAAAAGTGTAAAACTTGCATGATGACCAAAATAACTAAAAAACCTTTTCAAAGTGTAAAACGTGAAACTGAAGTTTTGGAGCTGATTCATAGTGACCTATGTGTTGTTATGTTTATTTGTTACATACTAAGGATGAAGCATTAGATAACTTTAAAGTGTTTAAAACTGAAGTTGAATTGCAACAAGGGTCCCTGATCAAAAGGTTAAGGACTGATATGGGAGGTGAGTACATGGATACTATGTTCTTTCAGTCTGTTGATATAATCCATAAAATGACTGCTCCTTATACTCCTCAGCAAAATGGTATCTCTGAAAGGAAAAACAGGGTACTGTAGGAGATGGTTAATTCCATGTTGTCCTATTCAGGGCTGAGTCAAGGGTTCTGGGGTGAAGCTATGTTAACAGCTTGCTATTTATTAAATAGGGTTCCCAATAAAAGGAACAAGATTACCCCTTATGAACTCTAGACTAAAAGAAAACCCAACCTGAACTTTCTCAGGGTTTGGGGTTGTAGGGCTGTTGTAATACTCCCTGATCCAAACAGAAAATTAATGAGTCTGTTTCAATTAACTCAATAATTGAATCAAGGGATGCAATCTTTAATGAGAATAGTTTCTCGTCAGTCCCTAGACCAAGTCAAAGGATTCCAAATGGAACTGATGACATTGGTGTTTCAGAGGTCTCTGATGAGGTTGTGGTACAACAACCTGAACCTGAGCTCAGAAGGAGCAATAGGGTTAGGACTCCAAATTCATTTGGACCTGAGTCTCAATTATATTTAATTGAAGGATCAAGGGATAAGGTCTCAGACCAATACTCCTATTGCTTCATTGTTGAGGATGACCCCAAAACATTTGATAAAGCAATGAAGTCCCAGGATGTTGCTTTCTAGAAAGAAGAAACTAATGATGAAATGGATTCCATCATGGGCAATAACACTTGGGTGTTGGCTGATCTACCACCTGGTTGCAAACCTATAGGTTGCAAATGGATTTTCAAAAGGAAAATAAAGGTAGATGAAACTATTGAAAATTTCAAGGCTAGACTAGTCATTCAGGGCTTGAAACAAAAGTCAGAGATAGACTACTTTGATACTTATGCTCCTGTGGCAAGTATGAGTACCATAAGATTGCTGATTGCTTTGGCATCAATTCACAATCTAATTATTCATCAGATGGATGTGAAGACAGCTTTCTTGAATTGTGAATTAGATGAGGAAGTTTATATGAACCAACCTTAGGGCTTCATCATGCCTGGCAATGAAAACAAGGTGTGTAAACTGATTAAGTCTCTGTATGGACTAAAGTAAGCACCTAATTAATGGCATTAAAAATTTGATGAAGTGGTTTTGTCTTGTGGTTATTTACTTAACCAGTCTGACAAATGTGTATATAGCAAATTTGATGAATTTGGTAAACGAGTCATCATTAGCCTATATGTTGATGACATGCTGATCTTTGGTACTGACCAAAATTAGGTTGACCTGACAAAGGAATTTTTGTCATCAAGGTTCTCGATGACGGACATGGGGAAGGCAGATGTTATCCTTGGTATAAGGATTAAACATGAAAGTAAAGGAATTTCTATCTCTCAATCTCATTATATTGAGAAGGTGTTGAGGAAATTTAATTACTTTGATTGTACTCATGTGAGTACTCCTATGGATACAAGTGAGAAGCTGATGCCTAATAATGATAAGGCTGTATCTCAACTTGAGTATTCTAGGGTGATTGGCTGCCTGATGTATGCCATGACTTGTACAAGACCTGATATTGCTTTTGCAGTGGGTAAACTGAGTAGATATACAAGTAATCCTAGTGCTCATCACTGGCAAGCAGTTTAGAGGGCACTGAAGTATCTGAAAAAAGACTATGGATTATAGTCTCTCATATACTGGTTATCCTTCAGTATTAGAAGGATACATTGATGCAAGTTAGATCAGTAACACTGAAGACAATTCGTCTACCAGTGGTTGGGTATTCCTACTTGGTGGAGGTGCAATTTCTTGGGCATCCAAGAAGCAAACTTGCATCACCAGTTCAACAATGGAATCTAAATTTGTGGCTTTAGCAGCTGCTGGTAAAGAACGTGAATGGTTGAAAAACTTGCTTCTTGAGATTCCATTGTGGCCTAAACCTATAGCACCTATTTCTATTCGTTGTGATAGTACTGCTACATTGGCTAAGGCTTATAGCCAGATGTACAATGGGAAGTCTAGACACTTAGGTGTCAGGAATAGCATGATTCATGAGCTTATCATGAATGGGGTGGTATCTATAGAGTTTGTTAGATTTCAACAAAATTTAGTTGATCACTTGACGAAAGGTTTGGCTAGAGACTTGGTTTAAAATTCTGCTAAAGGGATGGGTTTAAGGTCCAACTTAGTCACTGAATGCTAAGACACACAACTCCCTCCTAAGGAAACTTGGGAGTTGAGTTCAATGTGGAAAGCTGAATATTTAGTGGACTGGAGCACACGTTTTACAATCATCCCAAGGTTGTGCTCGGAACCTACTGAAAAGGAGGATGAAGTCTTTACTTCTTAATGGTTAATTTCTTTGAAAAGTGCTAAGCAGGAGCATGAATAAAGAGGAACCACCTATGTGAATGTTGAAGTTTTGCCGTTTCAGGGAGCTTTGATGTTTTGAAGTTTTAACAAAAACTTATCAAAATTATATCTCTGATCTAACCTAGGACCTCCTTTTATAGACACAAGGAGTCCTTTACAAGATAAGTATCTACCCGTATAATTCTAACTAATTGTGATATACATACAATCATTACCATACTTATCTTTTACACGTTTCCTAAAGTCTTATCATGCAGCAGTACCTTCACTTATATACTAGCAGTACTAACTTGATAGTTTGTACTGTTAGTTATTCTTCAGCAGTCTTCAGTTATACACTAACAGTTTGTACTGTTAGTGTAATCTTCCAGCAATACAAAGTCTTGGATAATTTAATTCCCAACAAACCTCCCCTAAACTTGTGATTTACCCTAAATCATAAAGTTTTCTGAATTAAATGCATACCTTGTGAGGATTGTGAGGACTCTTCCAGACACTACATTGTCAACCTTAATCTTTTGGCTTTCATTTCTTCATGTAGTTAGAATATCTTCCTTATCAACTCTCTCGCCATCTCTGAAACTTCTTCAACTTTGAGTCTTGATGCAAGCATGATCATTAGTACATTTGCTCTTAGTGGATAGTCTTTCTCAACAAACATATAAATCTCCACTCCTGCTTTAGTAGATACTTTGTGCACTCCACAGTTGTCAAACAGTCTCCATGTTGTAGCTAAGTGATGAGCTGTAAACCTCCATATTGCTTCACCTGAGTCTGGCTCATATAGTCTTTTTAGCTCTACCCATAGCTCTTTATCTTTATCATCAGTAGGATATGAGGTCTTGAGTCTCTCTTGAACTAAGCTCCAAAGCTTATCCAAATCTTCTCTATCAAAAGCTTTGATCAGATCTTCAAAGAACTTGTAGACTTCAAAATTTTTTTTTCTTACCCTGATGATCTTCCATCCTTTGATCATTCTATCTGAATAAACCTCCCAATCAATGATGGGATGTTTGGCTTGAATGGGATCAACATTAAGAGCTTCTGGAATTACCACCATCATTCCATGGATCTATTCATCAGTCAATATCTCTTCCTCTTCCTCAGTTGATTCTTCTTCAACTGGTTCCTCCTGAACTGTTTCTTTTTCAGTTTTCTGTTTCTTGGAATCTTCTGATTCCAATTGTTCTGCTGCTCTTTTCTCTCCTATGTTAAGCTCAGACTCAACTGTTTCAGTTTCACCTCTTTGTAACATTTTCATTCTCCTATGAAGATCAATGTAAATACTTTCAATTTCTTCAAAAGATCTTCCCTTGAAGTGATGTTCATTCCAGGTATCTTGGTGCTTCATATATGTCTTCATATAGCTTAATTGTTCTTTTCTGGTAGGAGGTTTCTTCTGAGCAGCTTTCTTCTTGCTTTGGCTTTTTCTTATCTGCTCCAAAAGGTCATTAACAACCTGTTCTTGTTCTTCTTGTGTATACTGTAACCTTTCCTCCTCTTGTAACTTTGCAGCTAACTCCTATTCAGCAAGAACCGGAGCAGCTCTTTCTTCTTCTTCAGTCTGAAACTTGTGCTCAACCATTAATTTTTCTAATCTTTATTGTTGATATAAATAATGCCTAAAAACATTATTAATACTTCTTGATATCTCTATGTTTTGAAAATCACAAAATGTAAACTCATTAAACATAAACTTATTAAATAAACAAGTATTTAGTTATAAATATTCACTTCTACAACTTAATCACTTAAGGTATGAATAAACAAATGCCTAATGCATTATATGATCAAAGGAACTTTTTCTTAATCACTATATTTTTTATAAAATGACACAAACATTTTATATCTTTTAGAAAATCATTTTTGTTATTAAATAAAAATGTTTAATCTTTTATAAATTTATGAATTCAAATTTTCAACCAAAAATGGCAAAAATGTTCCAGAAAAACCTTCCCCACAAAAAGACAAAACTGGGCAACGGATATAAGGGGAAGCCCCCTTAATTACCTAGGTGCCCCCTTAATAATTAAGGGGACCGGCCCCCTAATTAAGAGGACCGCCCCGCTCCTCCAGCTGTCAGTTTTTGCCTATAAATACTGGACTAATCCTGGACTTTTTCCTTACGTCTTGCACCCCAAAACCTTCTGTTCTAAATCTCCTCTTATATCTTTCTAAATCCTTTGATCACATAATCTTAAGCTTTTGTTTCCAAGTGATTCAAGCCTCAATCATCCAAGTGCAAAGAGAAGAATACTTCTATCAATGAAGACTAGAAGTATTACAACTTAAGTATCATCTTGTTACCTAAGTTGTTAGTTTAGTAAACTTTGTAAATCATTCATTCATTTGTGCATAAGGTGTGTATATTAGGTGTAGTGTAGTGTGTAAGTAGTGAAGAAGGTGTATAAGTAGTTGTGTTGTAAAGAAGTAGTGTAGAAGTATTGTAAAGTGGTGAAGTAGTTGTTGTGTGAAGAAGTGGTGAAGCCGTCGTAAAGAAGTCGTGAGATAGTGAAGAAGTAGAAGTCGCTAAGGAGTGAAGAAATACAAGGTGTGTTAGAAGTATAGCAAAGGTGTGAAGAAGTAGAGGCGTGAAGAAGTAGTATTAGGAAGTGAAGAAGTAGTGTATAGTTGTGAACTAGATTGTAGTTGTGAAGAAATAGTAGTGTTGTGAAGAAGAAGTAGAGTAGAAGTTGTGAAGTAGTTGTGGTGTGTAGTAGTCGTGAAGAAGTTGTGAAGCCATATTGAAGAAGTCATGAAGAGATCGTGAAGAAGTTGTGATTGAAGTCGTGAGATTTGTTCTAGCTACGATTAGAACTCGACATTTAGCTTTGTGTCGTTAAACCGGTGTAAGCGAAAGTTGTGCAAGGTTTTCTCTGCCATAAGGGAGCTTGTTGAAGTAGTTAAGAAAAATCTCGAGCTAGGTGCTCGGGGAGTGGAGTAGGGCAAGGAAGGTGTCCTTGTAGCCGAACCACTATAAATCTCCGTGTCTCGGTTTGATCTTTCCATCTCTTACTTACTTCTTTATTTATATCGTTATTACTTTTATACACATAGGCATATATAATTATTAGTATTATTTAGAAGTTGATTTCACATAAAGATCAATTTAAAACTCCATTCATAAAAACAAAACTTTTATAACTAATCTAAAAGGATACACATATAATTAATAATATCGTTCAAGCAATATTTTTCACATAAACAATAATCTAATTTTTTAAATGGAAACAAGGCTTTTGTAATAAATTAAAAAGACGTAAAACTATTCAACTCCCCCCCCCCCCCCCTTCTAGTTTTCCATAATTGGTATCAGAGCCAGGTTAAACAAGATTTTTAAAATATATTGTATTTTAAAACTTGAATCGATCTATGGAATCGGAAAAATATTTAGAAGGGCAATCTATGCATAAACCACCACTATTTGAAAATTATAGCTTTCTTGAATGGAAAAATAAATTTGAAAGTTATGTGAAATCAATTGATCTAGATCTTTGGCATGTCCTTTCGATTGGTGATTTTCAACCAACTAAAACAGATTTTGAAAGTCAAAATGATTATTTCAAAACAAAGAATGACAAAAATAATAAAGCTAAAATAATTATTTATAAAGCCTTGCCGAAAGTTGAATATGAAAAAGTGTTCTTCTGTCAAACGGCTAATGATATTTGGAAAAGTCTCTTAAACTTTCATCAAGAAAAATGTCAAACCAAAGATGAGGAATTTGATCTTGTACATGAATTAGTTGTCCTAGAAAATTTAATAGATAAACATTTAAATAAAATAGATACATATGCTACTAGTTCAAATGTTTTTAATGAAGGTATTAATGACGAAGACTACATGGATCAACTCCAAAGTGAACTCAATTCAAAATCATGGAGTGACACAGACGAAGAAGAAGATTACTATCCGGTATGTGAAGAATGCAAATTAGATAAAACTCCAAATAAGGTACAATCCGAAACCGAACATTTTTGCTATGATCAATTCATTTTAGAATTTTCAAAATTAGAAAATGTTTTTAAACATTTTTGCAACATAGATCTAAAAATCATTTCTAAACATGAATCATCAGAAATTTTTGCAAGCAATTTTGAAAAAGAAATAATTTTAGAATATAAAATGTCTAAACTTAAAAGTAATATTGAAATTGATTTAGAATGAAAAACATGTCAAAAATATAAACATGAAATTAAAAGATTAAATGAAAGAGCAAAAATATTAGCTAAATTTGAAGAAAGCTCCAAATCTCTTAAATACCTACTAAGTTGTCAAAAGCCAATCGAAGATAAAACCGGTTTAGGATTTAGTTCAGATAACTCATCAACAAGTAAATCAAAACAAATTAAATTTGTAAAACCTAGTAGAACAATTTAGAAATAAGGTTATTTACAATGATTATTAACAATATAAGTCAAGAAATCCATTGTTTGTACATTAAAACAAACTGTTAAGGAATTCTTGTACTTTTTGGCGACATCCTCACCATGTGCATACAAATGCAATGGGTGTCATCAACTAACCATATCGGACCCATAAGAATCTGGGTACCAAGCTGTTTTACTTGATTAGGTGATAAACGCACAAAGGAAAGAAACTCAATCTTACGTTAACCTACTCACATTCGAAACGCGCGCGTGAAGACAAATGGATTATCTAATCTTGAATCACACTCAATATCTCACATGATAATTCATCTCAAGAAATAGCTAATGAGGTAGTGGAATATTATAGGTGCGGCTAGTGGAGAATCAATGAAGATATCTCTACTACTTAATCGGAAATTTTGAGAAATCTACAAATCAAAATCAAAAAGTACTTGTTGAAAAAGCATGATGTGGTTGCAATGAAGATGTGAAAGTCTCAACAAAAGAAGTTATGTGTATCAAGGCTAAGACATCAAATGAGTTAAGTACAAGACATGTTCGGGTCAAGTCGCTTTGGTCCTATTAGGCGTTGGAAGCTTGCTATGATATACTTTCATACCTTGGTTATCTTGAAGACTCATCCATCATTCACAACTTTGTTTACCATCCTGGATATTGTGAAGAAAAGCTGGACATAAGGTACGTTCTCTTTTTAAATTTCATGAGTAGTTACTTCGTGCATATAGTCTTATTAATCATTGCCTTAGGATATGCTTAGTTTGATAGGTTGCATTGCCTCTACAATTTTAGTTATATCCGCTTTACGATTTAATAAACTAGAAACCATTTAGTAAACCCCCCTAAGTATTAAAAGTAGTATTCACTGTCGAACTCATTTAGCCTTCTAATATTGAATATGGAAATCTTCCATGTCCACTAGTAGAGAACTCATGTAGATAAAGCGAGTAAAGTGAATTAATTGTCAACATAGAAGTAGGATTAGATATATCACAATATAATCCATGGATGAAGCAAACTCTTATAGACTATGGCATTAAGATAGATAATGTGCGTAATCAAAGGAGCCATATTAGCATATATCCCATTCTTGCATCAAGCATATAGAATTTAGTCATCACTTTGGATATGTGGAAAGGGGTAGCATGTAACAATAGCCTTAACCAATTCCCTTGAGCATGAGATCTTTTACAACCATTCTTTTTAAAATCTATAATTAATGGTATTTGTTTTTAAATATGCAAAAACTTCACATTTTGGAAAAATGATTTTTCAAAAGATTATGCCACCTTTCTACTTAACATGTTTTACCATCCCACCTTTCTTCCCAACTTTTATCCATAATTATGTGTTTATCAAAGCCAAAATAAATAAATAAATAAAAAATTCTTTCCTCATAAAAATATTTTGAAATAAAACCAAATCTATTTCGTTAGAATAATTTTAACATCCACATAAAAACCTACTCTCAAACATTGTTGAATAATGCTAAAAACACTTATTTAAATCATGCATGGTGATCTCTTATCTGTCATCTATATTTGTGTATATGACATTTATAAGTGAACCAAATCGAATCTGAAAAACCATGATTTACCCATTAAGATCTCGCTTGGTACAAGTCTAGAAGTCCATGCTATCACAACTCCCCATTCCCTTGCACATAGACACTCATTAGGATTAATTAACTAGCTTATTAATCTTCGTAAAATGATATTATGTATCACTTGGTGTTATGTATTGTTTCTCTTGTCCATATATATACATGTATTTTACTTGATTAATGAGTAGGTTGCATGCTAGATATAAATGCTTAATGTCTATAATAAATATTCTTTGCATACATAAGTTATTAAATGCTAAATTGCCTCAAAGAGTTGGACTTGTTTGAAACTAAACCCAAAAACACAACCTTTTCTACAATTTTTTGCCAAAAACCCATTTCTGGTAACCTAGGAATCAGCAGATGGGCGGCCCCCTTAATTCATTAGGTGGCCCCCTAATTAAGGGGACCGGCCATCTGATGGTCGGGGAGCACTGTTTTCTTTTTCACTTTTTAGCCCATTTCATCCTACACTTCAAAAAATTCACAAACATATTTTGTCCTAAACCATCCACCAAAATTTACCTTCCTCAACCACACCATTCTTACACTATAAATAACCTTCTCCATCATTAGTGCTCATTTATCCAAACATGTCATCTCCTAACAACCCAAGATCCAAGCCATCAAGAGTTGCTAAAATCTCCGTAAGACCCGTTTAGAGAAGAAAGCTTGACACTTGTCATAACTCCAACTCAACAAATGATGTTGTTCAAAATCAACCAACACCTAAGCCTCATGCTCACCCAAATGAACCCCTTCACAAACATAACCAACCATCCACCCTTGCTCCCAAAAATACACCTTCATCTTACCCATATGATTCATATGAAGAGCATGATCAATCCCAAAACAATAATCCCAATCTCATTCACACCACCCCACATCTTGCTCAACCCACCAATGCACCATCCAAAACACTCACCACTCTTGGAATATCCTCTTCTTCCATATCTCCATCCTCATCCACTCATGATTACCCAAGCTCACAAATGTCTCCACCACCTCCTACCAACTCACATGTTACTCCTATGTTACATGTCCAGACATCTATCCCAAATAACAACCACACTCCACCATCATCACCTTCCTCCGAACACTTGAAGTTCATTGAAGAACTCAAGGAAGCCTATGAGCTTAGTGCTCTTCTTGCCCTACACCTTGCTCAACGCAACTTAGATCAACCTCCATCTAGCTCTCCCTCATCACCCCACAACTTGAGTCAAGTTGAGAAACATGTCAACAATTGTCCTTGTTGCATCTTTCTCCAAAAACAAACCCTTGCATTGAATGAGCACTTCACTTGGACTGAGTATCTTCTCACTAGATCTCATCCAACACCCTCACTTGAACAACATCAAAACCCTCAATCAACATGTTCCCCTCCAAACTCTCCACCACCAAACTCTCCAACATCTATGCACCCAAAAACATACCTCCATTAATCCAACATTCTCACCCTCACTCAACCACCTCCATTCCAAATACTCCACCATCAACCATCCAAGCATACTATATGCTTATATTTCTTGTTTCTCAAACAAAATAGTTCAAGCTTTTATGTTGCAAGCAAGTCCGATGGCTCTCTCTGGCAAATTAGAATTTTCTACTTATTGTATGCTCTAAGCATAATAAATTTTGTATTAATGATTATGTTTTTCACATGATCATTTTGAATTAATATATGTTTTGTTTCTTGTCCTTAATATTTGATTGCTATGCTTGTTGCTCTTATTTTTCATGCTATGATACATATATGCTTGTGCTTCTAATATTTTTCTTGCAAGTATTCCATATCTCAATTCCTTGGTGCCCTCGAATGAGGGGGAGTACACATCAAGGGGAGTTCTCGTTCTGACAAATTTCGTATCTAAATCTAGTCGGCTTAACCTTTTTGATTCTACAAAAAGGGGGAGAAGTGAATATAAACTCACTAAATACTTGTCCAAAAATATTTTTTTGGATTTAATGAGTTTAAGTTTTGTAATCATCAAAAAGGGGGAGATTGTTGATATAAATAATGCCTAAAAACATTATTAATACTTCTTGATATCTCTATATTTTGATAATCACAAAATGTAAACTCATTAAACATAAACTTATTAAATAAACAAGTATTTAGTTATAATTATTCACTTCTACAACTTAATCACTTAAGGTATGAATAAACAAATGCCTAATGCATTATATGATCAAAGGAACTTTTTCTTAATCACTAGATTTTTTATAAAATGACACAAACATCTTATATCTTTTAGAAAATCATTTTTGGAACTAAATAAAAATGTTTAATCCATTATAAATTTATGAGTTCAAATTTTCAACCAAAAATGGCAAAAATATTCCAGAAAAACCTTCCCCACAAAAAGACAAAACTGGGCAACAGATATAAGGGGCGGCTCCCTTAATAATTAAGGGGACCGCCCCGCTCCTCCAGCTGTCAATTTTTGCCTATAAATACTGGACTAATCCTGGACTTTTTCCTTACCTCTTGCACCCCAAAACCTTCTGTTCTAAATCTCCTCTTATATCTTTCTAAATCCTTTGATCACATAATCTTAAGCTTTTGTTTCCATGTGATTCAAGCCTCAATCATCCAACTGCAAAGAGAAAAATACTTCTATCAATCAAGACTAGAAGTATTACAACTTAAGTATCATCTTGTTACCTAAGTTATTAGTTTAGTAAACTTTGTAAATCATTCATTCATTTGTGCATAAGGTGTGTATATTAGGTGTAATGTAGTGTGTAAGTAGTGAAGAAGGTGTATAAGTAGTTGTGTTGTGAAGAAGTAGTGTAGAAGTATTGTAAAGTGGTGAAGTAGTTGTGGTGTGAAGAAGTGGTGAAGCCGTCGTAAAGAAGTCGTGAGTTAGTGAAGAAGTAGAAGTCGCTAAGGAGTGAAGAAATACAAGGTGTGTAAGAAGTATAGCAAAGGTGTGAAGAAGTAGAGGCGTGAAGAAGTAGTATTAGGAAGTGAAGAAGTAGTGTATAGTTGTGAACTAGATTGTAGCTGTGAAGAAATAGTAGTGTTGTGAAGAAGAAGTAGAGTAGAAGTTGTGAAGTAGTTGTGGTGTGTAGTAGTCGTGAGTAATCGTGAAGAAGTTGTGAAGCCATAGTGAAGAAGTCATGAAGAAGTCGTGAAGAGATCGTGAAGAAGTTGTCATTGAAGTCGTGAGATTGGTTCTAGCTACGATTAGAACTCGACATTTAGCTTTGTGTCGTTAAACCGGTGTAAGCGAAAGTTGTGTAAGGTTTTCTCCGCCATAAGGGAGCTTGTTGAAGTAGTGAAGAAAACTCTCGAGCTAGGTGCTCGGGGAGTGGAGTAGGGCAAGGAAGGTGTCGTTGTAGCCGAACCACTATAAATCTCCCGTGCCTTGGTTTGCTCTTTCCATCTCTTATTTACTTCTTTATTTATATCGTTATTACTTTTATACACATAGGCATATATAATTGTTAGTATTATTTAGAAGTTGATTTCACATAAAGATCAATTTAAAACTCCATACATAAAAACAAAACTTTTATAACTAATTCAAAAGGATACACATATAATTAATAATATCATCAAGCAATATTTTTCACATAAACTATAATCTAAGTTTTTAAAAGGAAACAAGGCTTTTGTAATAAATTAAAAAGACATAAAACTATTCAAACCCCCCCTTCTAGTTTTCCACAATTCTTCTTCAGCTGCCCTTGCTAACTGTTCTTCATGAAATCTCTGAGCTAATTCTTCATCAAGAGAAACAGAGCCCTCTCTGGATATAGACCTATCAGGTGATGAGGTGGGTTGTGAAGCTGATTGTTCTGATGTTGTGGGTGTATGTTGGGAGTCAACTAGGGTTGTTGACCCTTCACCCTGAACCTGTAGCATTAAATCAAATAATGGAACTTCTTCAATGATCTCCCAGAGTGCATAGTCCTGCACTTGGAAGTACTCTTTGATTCGTAACCTCCACATCTCAAAGTCGTTTTGCTTCAGCATAGGCAATTTAGCAGCCATGTTGGTCTGTGTGTTTTCCATGTCCATTATCTTCAAAAAGAGTTCTTCTAAATCAAAGTATCAGCCTGGCTCTGATACCACTTGAGAGGATCAAACCCTGAGGATGTAACTCCTTTAGAATGTGTTTAAGATACTTTGAGGTTATATTGTTAAGTATGCGGAATCTACTTAACAACACTTAGGAGATTTTGTTTGATGTAACAGTAACACATTATGAATAATGAACACAGAGATTAACTTCAAACGATTCAATATTATTAGCAAATAATACGAGTGATCTCAATATCACTAGGGTTACAAAGACCTTGAATCTTAACAAAAACTTATCAAAATTATATCTCTGATCTAACCTAGGACCTCCTTTTATAGACACAAGGAGTCCTTTACCAGATAAGTATCTACCCGTATAATTCTAACTAATTGTGATATACATACAATCTATACAATACTTATCTTTTAAACATTTCCTAAAGTCTTATCATGCAGCAGTACCTTTACTTATATACCAACAGTACTAACTTGATAGTTTGTACTGTTAGTTATTCTTCAGTAGTCTTCAGTTATACACTAACAGTTTGTACTGTTAGTGTAATCTTCCAGCAGTACAAAGTCTTGGATCATTTAATTCCCAACATTAGTTGTACAAGAAAATCTTGGTTAGAAACACTTCTTGGTCGAATTTTAGAGTTTTGGGAATCCTGGCAAAATTTCAAACTAGCTAAAACCCCAAAATTTCGAACTAGCCCCTAAAACCCTAATGCTTAAAACTAGCAAAACCCCAAAGTTTTGAACATGCTCTTCAGACAGTTTTTCAGGATTTGTGGATTACTCAGTGTTATTCTTTCTTGTATAAGCTAGAAAAAACACTTCGACTTTTGGAAAAACTTTCAATTCGTACGAATTAGAAAGTCTTAAAAAGTTTCGAACAAGAAGAAAGTTTCGAACTAGTCTCAAAATTTCGAACTAGCAGAAAGTTTCGAACTAGCCTCAAAGTTTCGAACTAACCTCAAAATTTTGAACTAGCAGAAAGTTTCGAACTAGCCTCAAAGTTTCGAACTTGCCTCAAAATTTCGAACTATCAGAAAGTTTCTAACTAGCTTAAAAGTTTCGAATTTGGTGGATTTTGTTGACTTTTTGCGTCTGAAAGTTGACTTTTTACGACAAAACTTCAAACCGTCATAACTTTTGAACCGTAACTCCGTTTTCAGCGAAATACCTGTCAAAACGACCGGAACAGCCTGAATTTTGGGAGGTTATCACACTACATCGGGCAACGAAATTTTTGAAGCCTGAAATTGCTCTGGAAAGAAGTTATTGAAGTTTTCAGACCAAAATTTCTCTACAACAAAGGAAGTTAACTTTCACCAAACTCAACTCCTACATCGTTGAACCGATCCAAGATCAATGTTATCATACATAACTTCATCAATGGCAACTCAGCATGACATTCACGCAGCCGGGGCGGAAAACCGACCTCCCATGCTGTCCAAAGGGTGGATACTCATAGTGGGCTAGTCGTTTGATGCGCTATCTTAAGAGCAAACCAAACGGAAAACTTCTTGTCAATTCTGTTTTGGATGTACCCTTTAAACCACGACAAGTCCTAGACCCTGGAGATCCTAATGGAACCCCCCCCCAGTACAACCATTCTACAGAGATCAGACTAAGGTTGAGTACACTAAGGAAGACATACTACAAATTGCAGCTGATGATCAGGCGTTCCATCTCGTCGTTCTTGGTCTACCCGAAACAACTTATACAACTGTGGATAGTGAAGGAAGTGCTCATTCAGTATGGGAAAAAGTCAAGAGGTTAATGTACGGGACAGACATTGGGAATGAGGAAATTGAAACACAATTGCTCAAGGAACTACACAACTTCACTTCCATTGCTGGTGAATCAATAGAGTCGTACTATCACAGGTTCTTTAAGATCATGAATAACTTATCTAGACACAACCTCACACAAAAAACATAGCTAACAACACCAAGTTTCTGAACGAGATACAACCAGAATGGGGAAGATACGTTACCATTGTTTATCAGACAAAAAACTTGCATGAAGTTAACTATGATCAGCTGTACGACTTCTTAAAGCAGAACAAAGCTGAAGCAAATGAAGTCAGGGCAGAATTACTTGCTAAAAAGAATGATCCTCTTGCATTACTTGCTAATACACCAACACATTTTCCAGTCAACATACCACATCAACCATCATCAACTTCCACTCACAACTACATACAACCATCATACATTCCACAACCAACACCTATCTACCAACAACAATTCTACCCACAACAACAACATGTTATTCCACAACAACAATATCCACAATTCCAAGAACCAGAGTCCACTAACAATGATGAATCTACTGCTGCTTTGACACAAGCATTTGCTTATCTAAAAAAGTCATTCCAAGGATGCTATTCTACACCAACAAACAACAACCAAAGGATTTCATCAAACACTCGCAATAAGAAGATTGCTCAACCGAGTTTCAATATGGGTTAAGGAGGAAAAATGGTTGGAGTCATTGGGAATCAGCAGGGACATGCTACTGGATTTCACATGGGTAATCAGAATATGCAAAATGCAGGACAGTATGCAGGAAAACAGTTGGGTCAGTATGTAGGGAATCAGATGGGTCAGTTTATGGGAAATCAGAGGGGTCAGAATGTTGGGAATCAGGAACTGGGTAATCAGATTGAAAATGCGAATCAGGGTTATCCGATGAAGTGCTTCAACTGTCAAGGTGTAGGTCATATTGCAAGGAACTGTCCTACTAAACCGAGAAAGAAGGATACAGCGTATCTGCAGAAAGCGTTGTTGTTGGCACAGAAGGAAGAGCAGGGTTTCAGTTGAACGTTGAGGAAAATGACTTTATGGCTCTCATGGATGAAATGGAAGATCGAGAGGATATCAATGCAAACTGCATCTTTATGGCAAATCTTCAGGAGGCTAAGTACGACATGAATTCTGACACACCCCCTGTTTATGACACCAGTGCACTCTCTAAGGTACCAACTGTTGATCCCAGCAATACACTTGATCGAATTCCTTAGCTTGTAAGGTTTAGTTATCTTAGATAAATCTAAAACAACTAGATTTAGAAACTGTCTTGAAGTTTATCAAACACAATGCGGAATCTTGTATTTGATCTTAAGAAGAACTTTATATCAATATAAGAGTAAACACATAACATAATTGTATCAAACAAAACACTTCAATATTATTGATATAATACGAATACTCAACTGTATTAGGGTTTACAACCTTGAAGTTCTATGAAAAACGTGTGTGTGTATATATCGAACTCTATGCCCAAGGACCTCCTTTTATAGGCTAAGGAATCCTAATCGACTTACAATAACTTTTTATACAATATAAATCTTTAAAGAATCTTTTCTACAATTATCTAACCGACTATACAAGTTAATCTCATCAGTAGTATTAACTAAATACTCTAGCAGTAGTAATAATAACTCTGGTAGCTTTAACTCTTCAGTAGTAGTAAGTTAGTACTAGCAGCACTAACTTTATTCCAGCAGCACTAACATAATTGGTGTATTTATTTGAAATTCAACAGCATTACCAGCAGTAGTAACCTACACCAGCAATCGTAACTCTTTCACCAGCAGTAGTAAAACAATTAGAGTATTTTCCTTTTAAACACCTGAGCAGTTGTAATTCCTTAGAGCAGTCTTAACCATTTAAACAACAGCAACTCTTGGAAGCTTTAATTCCCAACAATCCTCCCCTAAACTTGATATTTTCATCTAAAATTATGAAGTTTCCTTCAAAGTATAATCCTTCACCAGGAGGATGTTTCAAACACTATTCCCTCATTTTTTTATAATCAGCCCCATGAAGTTGTTTCTCCATTTTCTTAAGAAGCTGATATACCATTTCACTCTAATAATCAACTTTAAGTTTGATAATACCATTGAGCATCATGTCAAGTGTATGCTTAGCTAAAGGATAGTCTTTTTCCACTAACATGTAGATTTGAAGTCCTCTCATCATCACAGTATGAACTCCACATGACTGAAAAAGCTTCCAAAGCAGAACTTTATTTGAATATTAATCATGCCAAACTCTATGTTCATGATAAGTTTCAAACATAACCTTCATGTTAGCCTAAGAGTTATGTCATAGTCGGGAATTGCATTTCTTTCTATGTACAAGGACTAGTTTAGTAATTATAGCTAAGTTAGGCTTGTATTCTTAGTATAAATACCTTCCTAGTCACAACTAGGAAGGTTGGAATGTTCATTTGTAACTCAAGGTGTGTGTGTGTTTCTTCTCCTTCTCTCTAGAATACACACACGCCTTCCCTATTCTTTAATCTAATATTACCATGTTTAACCTTTACTTTGAGCTTCCCCGACCCCCCGAATCACATAAATCAATAGTATTATCGATCCTACAATTGGTATAATGAGCCAGGTTGTGTATTTTACTGATTTATGTTAGTTCGAATCATGTTTTTAGGCTGTTTTTATGACTGTTTTTAGTCATCGGAAAATTTTTTCCGGTTATCGGAATTTTTTTTCCGTCTTATTCGGATAAACAGATCTATTACATGTTTCTTGTATCCAAATGGTCAAAACAATAGTCTAAATACTTTCATTTTGTTCTCAAACTTACTGGTCAAGTGGTATCAATAGTCAGTACTGCTTATCAGGTTGTTTGTTACATCAATATATGGACTGTTTTGTTCTAAACCGTGAAAAGTGGTGGATACTCTGGTCGATTCGTGGTCAGATATTGGTTTGGAAAGGAGTGGTCGGAATTTTATGTCGGAATCGCGCCGGATTTTTTGGTCAAAAAGTCAAAACCCCTTTTTATCGCAATTGCTTGTAAAGCAAATTGCGATAAACCCTCTTCTATCGCAATTCTGGACTGCTATCGCAATTAGTTATCGCAAATCAAGCTTATCGCAAATCAAGCTTATCGCAATTCTGGACTGCTATCGCAATTAGTTATCGCAAATCAAGCTTATCGCAAATCTGGACAACTATCGCAATTAGTTATCACAAATCAAGCTTATGAAAAAAGAAAAAGAAAGCAACAGTCAACTATCCTCGTCAAGACAACAACAATTGTGAACAACAACAACAAAAGAACATATCTATAACTCAACAACAGTTAACTGTCAACAATCCAAAAAAAAAAAAAAAAAAAAACACAACAACAACAACTACATCCTCTCATCTCCTCTATCCTAAATCCATCTCAACAAAAATCCATCCCCTCGTCTCATCTCAACAGAATCGCAACTGAAGCATAGTCCAATCGAAAAAAAACAAACAAAAACAATCTCTAATCCTACAACCATCTCTGATTCGAGCCATAAAAGATGTAGAAACAATCAATTCGATCTCAGATTTTTCGTGTGTCACTCAAAGCATATCAGACCATTGAAAGTCATTCAAACACGAATGATGTGTTTCAAGGGATATACCCGTTAGGAGTCCAAGTTTTAAAAATTTTAACACGATTTACCAATGATTCAAACAAAACACATACGAGCAAGTATACTCGTCCGTATGTAGTAAGAGATAATTGAGGTAAGCCGAGGTCGTTCACTAGGATTTGTTTTGTTTGTGTGATGTGAATTTTTGTAAATAAATAGCAATCCAACTAAGCAATTCTAATTAGCAAGCAAATAAAGATGATGAAAATTCAATAATTAAAAGACTACACTTGCCTAGACTAGTTTGCACAATTCCTTTGACATGATTATGACATTGGTTCCATTTGATTATGATCAACAAATTAGATGGTGTTCTAATTCGATTAGTGGTGTACTAACTATATTGTTTCAAATAATTTCAATCCTCGTCAAGATTTAGGGATTATAAAAACAATATTTAAGAATTGATCAATCCAAGATTAACACAACTCAATTACCCGATTCACTTTCGTTTCACAAATAATTGACAACCACACTATTTAGCTTTCCAAGTTAAATTAAGTTTCTTATGAAATGGTCAATACATAAGGTAAAGCCCTCATAGACAAAGGTTTACAACTAACTTACTAACAATGTCTTTTTCAACCCAATACATCATTAGAAATTACCCCAACTTAATAACTCTTTGGTGGAGAAAACTTAAGATAGCACAACTCGTTCTTAGTGTTAACTTTTCTTTTGTGTTAGAACCAATAAGTCATAATCAATCAAATGAATAATAAATCAAACATCATCTAGGCAAGTGCATAAGGCACTTAGCCACTCATGGTAAACAAAGTAATAACCATAAGAAATTGATCAATAGTAAACATGATTGAATAGTCTTACAAAATGTTGTAATGATGATTACAAGTAATGAAGAACACTTGTGAAATGATCAACAATGATCCTTGCGTAATTGAAGTTATGATTGGTAAGAGTTTTAGTCTCCTTTTCCTGCGTTTTCCTCCTCTTTGTTGCCCCAAATGTAAGAGAAAATAGTGACAGAATTTTGTTGTAGTTTATTGTATCTTGATTATCTTTTTTTTTTCTCTGATTTTCTTATCCTTATGTAGGGAGATTACCCTTTGCCAACAAGAAAACAACTTGGGCTCCAAGTGTCATAATGATGCAGGAACTTTAGTGATTAGAAGTAAATGATTGGCCTTGGTGTTAATGGTGCTTAAAGTGAAGAGTTAATGCAACTCTTCATGTCAATTTTTCTGCATACCTCAGGTATGAAAATGTAGACCCTGGGTATGGGTGACAGCGACGGCTATACCTCAGGCATGAATTCTTATACCTCAGGCATGAGCTCCCCTTCTTTAAACCTTGGGTCTAGAAACTTAAACCTTGGGTTTAGACCAAGTCTTGCACAAAACTTTCAACTCAGAGCTAGCATATAATTCCCACTTGTAGCACACTTCTTGGCACTTATTCATGACTTCATTTCCACATCTTTCTCTTGAACTTGAACATAATCATAGCATGAATCTTTGTCTTGAACGAAAAACTGCACTTCGCGCATATTTACTTGATTTTGTCGACTTTTCTTCATCTTTTTCTCTATTTCCTTCGACATAGTTGTACCTGAACCTAAACACATCTTTTGCACCTTTTAAGCGTAAAATGTTCATAAATACAACCAAATAACATGCATAATCATAAGAATAACGCTATAAAAACATGTTCAAAATTAGCGTTATCAACGAAATAACAATCCATCACCGATCCAGTTTTAGAAGCATACACTTCTTTGACTATCCGAAAATTAAAGAAAAGAAAAAAACAATAGTGCTTCTTCTTTAACTTTCTTTCGGTTATCGTGATTCCAAAAAAAAAAAAAAAAAAACTCAAAACGATAAAAACCCACCCGAAATCGTACAACATCAAGAAGGTCTGCTGGTGTTCAGATTGTGTTCGTTTATTTCAAGAATAAGAATAGGAGATCTATTATCTTCTCTCTGGGAATCAGTTGTGGTGAGAGAGAAAAAAAAGGAGGTGGTCGCGTTTTTTTAGTGGTAGAGTGATTAGGGTTGGGTTTGTAGAAGTTTAGGGACATTAAGTTCTGTTATGTAGTCCGAATAATAGGGTTTAGTTTAAGTGGGCTGTCATTGGACTTGGGCTGAAAACTTTAAAAATCAGTGTTGGGCTTTTGGATTGCTAACACAAGGACGATTTTTTGGGTTGAATATTGTTGGGTTTTATCACAAGGACGAATTTGTTTGTTTTAGATAAATATTTGTGGTATAATTTTGGACAACGATTTTGATTAAGCTTCAATTATCCGAGATTAATTTTAATTTTGGGTGAAATTTTTCGGGTTTGTTGGATATAACTTCCATGCTAGTTATTGGATAACTCGATTTGAAAAACAAAAATCACTTCTTAATCGTCTACAAGATCCGTATTCATTTCACACGATCAAAATGTCTTTTCTCACCAATTTCTTTTCATCGATTGATATGGATCCTCTAGTTCAGTTCTTTGCTCCATATCCTAAGACTGAGAAGACGGTGACTAAGACTGAGGAAATATTGTCTGAGGCTGAGAAGCTATCGACTGATAATGAACAAGACGTTGAAGAAAATGAGCTTCTAGAACACTTAAAATCACTTGACTTGAGATTTCCTATTACATTTTCTGCACATATGAAGCGATGGTCAGAAATGGAACGAAGTGCCAAAGCAGTGTTTGAGTCTAAGTCAGATGCACCTGAAAATGCTACGGGTATTCAAATGCAAAATGCAGGGCAGTATGCTGGAAATCAGTGGGGTCAAATTGTAAATCAGAACGTGGTTAGTCAAAATGGGAATTATTGTTTTATGACTACGATTCAGAAACCTACATCTGCAATTCACAATAGTGATATTGGAAGAGATTGCAATGTTTATGCAATGACGAAGCTTCAAAAGCTCCAGTACATGTTGATGCTAGCCAAAAAGGAAGAGTCGGGAAAACCAAGGACTGCTGAGGAATATGACTTCATGGTTACAACAAAAGTTAATGATAATGCAACAGATCTCAATGGAAACTTCAACCTTATGGCTAATCAGCAAGAAACAACATCATGCAATGATTCTGATATTCCTCCTACTTATGACACAGAACCAATCCATGAGGTACAAAATCCGTTTGCTCATGAAAAGCCACATTCTGTGCCTCTCGAACCTAATTATGATACATATGTGGGGGAGCAAGTTAATAGCAATGTTAACTGTGAAACTTCATATATGGATCCTAATGAAGTTCAAGTTGTACAAAATGATGCTAATGATGAGGAAACCCGTGCTCTCTTTGAATCATTACTGAATAATTGTCGCATTGAGATTGAAAATGTGAAAAAGGTCAATCGCGAATTAAAGATCGAGAATGTGAAATTGACCGCTGAGCTTGAGAGGTATAAGGAAACTGAAAAAGTTTTTGATTTTCATAACAAACGACAGTCAGAATTAGAAACTGGTTATCGAGATTCTATTTTAATAGAAAAACATTTGCAAATCAAATTTGACACACTCGATGTTAATTTCAACAAGAAAATAAGATCCTTAAACACGGAAATTTCAGAATTAACCAACCAACTTTCTAAACAAAAATCAACTTGTTCTGATCTTGAAAAAGAAAAGAAAGAGTAAAATGCAAGGTTTTCAAAACGTGAAAATGATCTTCTTGATGAAATCATTGAAAAAAAAAGAAACCATTAAAAAGTTGGAAGATTTGCTTGTAAAAACGGGTCATTCTGCTCAAACAATACATATGCTAATTAAAGATCCAAACCCGCTTTTACATACAATGAAGAAAATGGCTATCGGTTGTGAAAACCCTTATCGTCTCAAGAAAGCTCAGAAAGAACAGAATGTGTTATATAATGGTAATGTGATATTTGCTAAACATGATCCTCCCGAGGTTCGGGATTCTTATGAAACGATTGAGCTTGCGGAAGAGAGTAGAATCAAAATGAGACAAATGAACCCAGAAATTAAACCAATTGATTATGACAAACTTAACAAACTTTCTGGAGTACATCTTGTTCAAAAACAAACACCAATGGTTTTAAAAAAACCACTTGTTTTATCAAAACAAAAAGCTGTTTCTAAAAATCTTTCTAACATCGAATAAATGTCCTCTAGTAACCCTTTTAACACAAGTGACGCTAGAAGATATTTGGATGATTTTAAAAAGAGAGTAGAAACGCTTCAAATGATTATGGCATCCAAAACAAATATTAGTATCTGTTGGGAATTAAATATTCTGAAGTTAGAGTATTAGGATTTACTCTAAGTCAAAGGTACTGCTAGTTCATGATCAAGCTACTGCTAGTACATCAAGGTACTGCTAGAGCAAGAAGGTACTGCTAGTTGTATATGGTATTGCTGATCAGTGACTCATAGGATAAGATCGAAAAGATATTTATTGTATTTTTGTCAAACATATACGGTAGATAATATCTTACTCCATGTGCTTAGTTAACAAGTTGTATACATAGATACATGTTGTATCTTATGTACTGACACAATAAGCATAAGTTAACCAAGTAAGTCGGTCAAGACTTTAAGCAATTTGTAAAGATCTCTTGGACTATAAAAGAGATCTTAGTCTAGTGAATATGTGGGTGAATATCTATTAAGACATAGAACAAACAAAAATAACATATTACAAATCTAGAAGTATAAGATTCAAGGTTTTTGTAACCCTAGTGAGAAACTCAAGATCACTCGTATTATTTTGAATAATACTGAATCATTTAGTGAAAAACTTTCTTTGTTCATTGTTAAGTAACAAATATAATTCTTCCATTTCCATAACATACATAACCTTCTAAGTGTGGTTAAGTAAATTCCGCGTGCTTAATCATATTAACTCAATATATCTTATACACAAAGACGCAAGGTTTAACCACCTTAACCGTGTATCAAATAGGTCCTCTCAGTTGGTATCAGAGCTAGAGTTGATATATTTGAATTAGAAGAAACAGAAATGGATTCACATGATGCTCAAACAAATGTTGCTGCAAAGTTGCCCATGATCAAACCCAATGAGTTTGAGTTATGGAGGATGAGAATTGAGCAATATTTCATGGTCCAAGATTATACTCTTTGGGATATCATTATATATGGTGATTCTTTTTCACCAAGCTACTCAGAGGTTGTCCTAGAAGGTAAAACACGTAGGAAAAGAAATACTGGACCAGTGTCAAATGAAGAGAAGATACTGAAGAGAAATGATCAGAAAGCAAGAAATTTGCTGCTTATGACCATTCCTGGTGAGCAGATGCTATCATTTAACAAGTATCTTGATGCAAAAACTCTTTTTGAAGAGATTTGTGCATATTTTGGTGGTAATGAAACTACCAAAAAGACACAGAAGACACTACTAAAGCAACAATTTGAAAACTTTACTGCTTTTAGTAATGAGTCTCTTGATAAGCTATTCTCAAGATTACACAAGCTTGTCAGTCAGTTAGCTGTGTTGGGTGTTGAGACAGAGAAGGAACGTGGCACTTTTGTCATCTCCTAGTATTGGTAAGTCTGAAGAGGTAGAAGAAGTTGAAGGTGTTTCTAATGCTACAAATGGTGGTCCTTCTACTAGTTCACAAAAGACTGTTGCAGGACTTGGTGATCCAGCATTCTATGTATTCATATCTAGTCAGTCTAGTGGTTCTCCTCTAAATCATGAAGACCTTGAGCAGGTTGATGGTGATGATTTGGAAGAGATGGACATCAAATGGCAGGTTGCTTTGCTCAGCATGAGGGCCAAGAAGCATTGGCAAAGAACTGGGAAGCAAATTACCATAAATGGTAATGATACTGCTGGGTTTGATAAAAAGAAAGTGGAGTGTTTCAACTGTCATAGGTTAGGACACTTTGCTAAGGAGTGTAGAAGCCCAAGAAAGCAGGAGAATAGAAACACATGGTATAAGCAAGATAGGAGAAAGGAAGTTACTGTTGAAGAGCCAAAGGCTATGTTGGCTATTGATGGTATTGGTTATGATTGGAGCTCTATGGATATTGAAGAGGATGCACCACCGAATGCTACTCTTTTGGCCAATGAATTTGCTCTAATGGCCCATTCTGATTCAGAGGTAAACAATATTACATCTTGTACTGAATCATGTCCTAATCTTAAAGCTTATGAAGACCTTAATAAGAGATTTGAAACTCATAAAGAAGAGCTAATTAACTCTCTTTTTAATTTGGCTAATCACAAAAGAGGTCTAGCTGCTGTAGAAAAACAAGTCCTACATTTTAAAAGTAATGAATCTCATTTTACTAATGACATCAATATACTAAAAAATGACATTAAGATCAGAGATGAGTGTATTGTTGAGTTGAATGATTCATTAGCTAAACACAAAAATGAAAGAGAAAATGTAAAGGTTTCTGTGGATGTTTTAGCTCATTCCTCAGAAGGATTCAATAAGCTTTGGGAAGCCCAAGTTATTGATAAGGTTAATTCTGGTGTTGGATTTAAGTCTGTACCCCCACCATACAGAGATGTTCATTCACCTCCAGGTATTGATTTAGCACACACAGGATTACCTGAGTTTCAAGAACCAATCATGGAATATGGTTCTAAGGTCACTAAATCTCCAAAGGTAGAAAAGGTAAGTAAAAGTTTAGATAAAAATTTATCTTATCAGGACAAGGTGTCCTTTGTTAAGAAAGGAGATGCTATAGTTGTTGAAGATTGTACAACTGATAGTGATAGTAATGAAGAAGAACAGGTTATGTCTAAACCTGTATAGGTTAAGAAAGTAGGAACAAGTATTCCTAAGATAGTCAATCACAACACTAACAGGCCTAAGTCAAATGTTAAGACTGATAGGAAACCAGTTAGATATTGTGAACAGTATAGAACTACAAACAAGCCCAGAGGTAACCAAAGGAATTGGAACAACCTCAAGTCTAACCAAATAGGTGATGACTTTGCATTTTACAATAAAGCTTGTTATACATGTGATAGTTTTGACCATCTTGCAGCTTTCTGCAACCAAAGGGTAACTGGGTATGAAAACAATAGGGTGAACTACAAAAGGCAAACTCCTCCAACTCATTTTCACTCTAACATTCATAGAACAAAACCCAGAACAGTCTCAAACAAGTCTGGACCAAAAGGTCCTGATAGACAAAAAAAGTCCTGCTGATACATACATAAAGGTACTGCCAGATCAAAATAAAGGTCCTGGTAGATCAAAAGGTACTGTTAGACCTATGATGACTGTTAACCCAAAATTAACAGCTAAGGATGCAAAAACAACTTTCATACATGCATCTAAAACTGTTCTAAGGCCCATTTAAACAAAAGCAGTGGTCCACAAACAAATTTGGAGACCAAAGGGTGTGACTTCAAAGTTAGCAGACTCTGCTAAGCATGTTATTCACTCTGCTGCTAAGGGTAATAGGGCAAATGCTGTTAAGGCCTCAGCATGTTGGATTCAAAAATCCAATGTTGCATCAACAGTCCTTAAAAGATTAAATTACATTGATGCAAGAGGCAGATCCAAGTCAGTAATGGCTTGGATCCCCAAAGAAAACTAACACTCTTATTTGTGTGCAGGAACATTCTATTGATCATCAAGATCAAGGATACTCAGATAGTGGATGTTCCAATCACATGACAGGCAACATGTCTTATCTTTCAGATTTTCAAGAATTCAATGGAGGATATGTTACCTTTGGAGGTGGTTTTCGTGGCAAAATTTCTGGTAAAGGTACTATTAAAACCGGAAATTTAGATTTTGAAAATGTGTACTATGTACAAGAGCTAAAGTATAATCTTTTTAGTGTTTCACAAATGTGTGACAAAAAGAATAATGTCCTTTTTACTGACACTGAATGTCTTGTTCTATCTAAGGATTTTAAGATGCCTGATGAAAATCAAGTACTTCTTAGAATTCCTAGAAAGGCCAATATGTATAGTGTTGATATGTAGAACATCATTCCTAAAAAGGATTTAACTTGTCTTGTATCAAAGGCCACATTGGATGAATCAATGAAATGGCATAGAAGGCTTGGTCATATTAACTTCAAAACCATAAATAAAATTATTAAGAATGGTTTGGTAAGAGGTTTACCTCACAAAAGATTTGAAAATGATCAAACATGCATTGCTTGTCTAAAAGGCAAACAACACAAAGCCACTTGTAAGCCCAAGATTTTTAACTCTATCAATCAGTCATTGTTTATGCTTCATATGGACTTATTTGGACCAGTTTCAGTAAGGAGTATACAACATAAAAAATATTGTCTTGTTATATCTGATGACTATAGCAGATTTACATGGGTTTTCTTTTTAACCACTAAGGATGAGACATCAAGCATCCTTAAGGAATTCATTACACTGATAGAAAACCAAGTAAGCAAGAAAGTAAAAGTCATTAGATCTGATAATGGGACAGAGTTTAGAAATAGAGTTATAGATGATTTCTGCAAAGAAAAAGGTATTAGGAGAGAATATAGTGTTGCTAGAACACCACAACAGAATGGAGTGGTTGAAAGAAAGAATAGAACACTAATTGAAGCTGCTAGAACAATGTTAGCTGATTCTAAGCTACCTATAATCTTTTGGGCAGAGGCAATTAACACTGCTTGCTATGTTCAAAATAGAGTTTTAGTTGTGCAGCCACACAATAAGACATCATATGAACTCTTTAATGGTAGAACTCCTGCAATAGGATTTCTTAGACCTTTTGGATGTCATGTGACAATTCTCAATACCTTAGACCATTTAGGAAAATTTGATGGTAAAGTAGATGAAGGTTTCTTAGTTGGATATTCTCTTGTTAGCAAAGCTTTTAGAGTTTACAACTTAAGAACTGAGAAAGTTCAAGAAGAACTACATGTGGAGTTTCAGGAAAACAAATCCAATGTAGTAGGTCAAGGACCAAAATGGATATTTGATCTTGATTATCTAACAAATTCTATGAATTATATTCCTGTTGTTGCAGAAACTAATAATTTTTCAGGTTCACAAGCAACAAATGAGGTGGAGTTAGATAAAGATCAATCTGATGTCATTATGCCATTGTGGTCAAGTACCAGTGTGGATTTAGCTTCAAACATTGATGAATCTTCTTCTGGTAAAGCAAAAGAAGATGTTGAGGCTCAAACAAAAGATGTTGGAACAGAGGAACAACTCAATATGTTAAATATTGATGGTACTGCTGAGTCAGAGCAAGGTACTGTTAGTACTTCTCAAGGTACTGGTAGTTCATTTGAAGGAACTGTTAGTTCAGCTGAAGGTCCTGCTGGTCCTTCACACTCAAAAGATGCAGAGTTCCAAGAAGATGAAGTGGATTTGACTAATCTTTCATCATCTTATCATGTTCCTTCTACCCCACACACAAGGATTCACAAAGTTCACTCCCTGGATAATGTGATAGGAGATATACAATCTGGTGTGAAGACAAGAAGACAACTAGTCTCTTCAGACCAAAAAGGGATTCTTGATGCCCTTTATGCTTCAAAACAACATGAGCTTTCAAACTGTTAAGATCGTTGTAGCTCTTAGACTAGGTCTAACATAATTTATATCTAGGAATGATAATGTTCATAAGATCAATAACTTAGCGGAATAAGAACAATATCATAAACAAGGTTTTTCTTCATCATCATCTCTACTCTAACAAACTTACAAACCTAGGCATCCATTGTGGTAACTTGATGCCTAGAACACACTAATTAATTAACATGTTCTACCTTGATCAAGTAGAACATGTTCTCTAAACTAAAACACTAATTAAACCACTAAACCCTAGGCATTTTCCCAATCCCTACGCCTAGGTTCCCACACACACCTTTGGTGTTTACATCTTTGACACACACACCAAAACCTACGCCTCTAATCCTCTTTATATACTAGAGGATTAGGGTTTACAAAGGATATATTCTATAAATATAAAAGATCTTTATCTTGTTGCAGAATTCTTCCTTTGTCATCTTTAGTCCTTCATCTTTCATATGTTTTGTCTTATCAACTCAAATATAATTCCTAACAATCTTCCCCTAGTTGATAATGACAAAACCACATAATCACGAACTTCCCCTGAAGTTAAAATATATAAAAGATAATGACTTTCCCTTAATCCATGCTTATCACCAAGAATCTTCAAGTTGCAGCTTCGATATAGATATTCTTCCCCTTTTTGTCTTATCCACTAGGGGACTCAAAATAAATGCAACTTTGATCTTTACAACCACAAACCAATATTACACTTCCAATCCAGCCTTCCAAAGTCTTGTATTACCCTCCATGAAGTACACCAAAATGCTTACTAAAAATGAATCCAAGACAGTAGAAACCTAAACCTTCAGTAGTAATAACGACTCACAGGTGTTAAAATCTTCCCCTCGAATGAGGCATGTAGTGACCAAAAGAACTTGTCGAATAACTATCCACCATAGTAACAAGAAGATAAGTTCTTTATCTTGAACAAGATTCACAAAAATATTCAAGAATAATAAACATCTGGTCACAATCCAAATTCCAAACGTGTATATTCTGTCCAACCATCACGATAACCTGTTTTGGACCTTAACCACAATAGCTTCAACAAGCAGCACATAAGGATTATTGACAGTAGCTTCCCCTTAAATAAGCAACTCCAATAAATCTCAAACAATCATCTTGTGTGTCTTATTGTGTGTGTCTAACATCTTTCTTCTAACCGAGAACTAAAAATCCTTCAATTCTGTATGTGTGTAGATCCATATTAAACCTCTTCTTATGTGTGTCAATCTCATCCAAGTAAGCTGCTCATTACATGTACTCGTAAAAACCTTAACTGCCTTGAAAACAGTCTTCTATCAATCAGCTCGACATCAACTCAGAAGTAGCAGTACTTTAATATAAGTGGAGCAGTACTTTGAATATGAAGAGCAGTACGTTGAAAAGAATACTTGAGCAGTACTTTAAATAAAATCATCCCACGTGATGAATTAAAAACAATCGACTTTAATGATAAACCACAAGCGACAAACACATCTCCAATTAATCAAGTCAACTGCTCCATAAAGACGTCAGATTTATCCACGTCAATATCAATTAGCCCCACAATCCGATTATAATAACCAAAGTAATCGATCAATTTAATTCTTGCCCCACAATTGACCAATTATACCACGCACTGACTTCATTAAGAAACAAAGCAGTAAAAAATCAATCCAAGCAGCACTTTAAACTTACCAGGCGACAAATTAGCTCCGTATTATGTAGGTGCTGCACTGTCTCACGATCTCAGACCCCACTTGCAATTATCCAATCCACGATAAATATGAAACTACACGGCACTATTATCAAGTCATTAAAAACATCTGTCATAAATCGACAAGCCTTCATACTGATTGACCCCATAATAAACCTTGAACAATCAAACTCGATTATAATAATCCATAGCAGCAGCAACATCTCTTAAGCAATTAAATATCTCCACTGACCTATGACTACTATATTAAATTCGAACCACTCAAAATCATAGAAGCAATTTACACGACCCACATATTAATGCTTCTTTAATTACAACCGACACATGATCAGTCTTCATCCAATTAGATTTATTTGTGATAAAAATTCGAACAGTATGAGATAATAAACAATTACCTTCCTTGCAAAAGATGACAAATCATTGACCACGTGTGCTTGTCGATAAACGACAATGAACAGCAATTTTAAATCTTTGTGGTGCTTTTGTCGCTATAGGGAAAATTAATAACACACCGACCTATTAATTTCGTCCCACAAAGTATCTTCATCACAGCAGCTTCATCGACAATAAAACCTTGTAACATCCCCTAGATATCATGAGCCCCTTGCTCTGATACCAATTATTTAGATCGTTGTAGCTCTTAGACTAGGTCTAACATAATTTATATCTAGGAATGATAATGTTCATAAGATCAATAACTTAGCGGAATAAGAACAATATCATAAACAAGGTTTTTCTTCATCATCATCTCTACTCTAACAAACTTACAAACCTAGGCATCCATTGTGGTAACTTGATGCCTAGAATACACTAATTAATTAACATGCTCTACCTTGATCAAGTAGAACATGTTCTCTAAACTAAAACACTAATTAAACCACTAAACCCTAGGCATTTTCCCAATCCCTACGCCTAGGTTCCCACACACACCTTTGGTGTTTACATCTTTGACACACACACCAAAACCTACGCCTCTTATCCTCTTTATATACTAGAGGATTAGGGTTTACAAAGGATATATTCTATAAATATAAAAGATCTTTATCTTGTTGCAGAATTCTTCCTTTGTCATCTTTAGTCCTTCATCTTTCATATGTTTTGTCTTATCAACTCAAATATAATTCCCAACATAAACTCTTGTTTATTTGTATGTTTTCTCTCTCAAAAGGAACCAAAGAATATTCTTACAGCCCTAGATGATTCAAGCTGGTTAGAGGCTATGCAAGAAGAGCTTCTTCAGTTCAAGATTCAAAAGGTTTGGGTGCTAGTTGATTTACCTAGGAATGAAAAGGTAATTGGCACTAGATGGGTTTTTAAGAACAAAAGGGATGACAGAGGAATTGTGATCAAGAATAAGGCTAGACTAGTAGCACAAGGGTACACACAAGAAGAAGGAATAGATTATGATGAAGTTTATGCTCCAGTAGCAAGGATTGAGGCAATTAGGTTGTTTCTAGCTTATGCTTCATTTTTAGGCTTCACAGTCTACCAAATGGATGTCAAAAGCGCATTTTTATATGGTGAATTGGTAGAGAAGTGTATGTTTCACAACCTCCTGGTTTCATTGATCCATTACATCCAACCAAAGTATACAAAGTAGTGAAAGCTCTCTATGGCCTTCATCAGGCACCAAGAGCTTGGTATGCAACACTAGCTTCCTACTTATTAGAAAATGGATTTCAAAGAGGAAAGATTGATCAGACACTTTTCATCAAACAACACAAGAAGGATCTTCTGTTAGTGCAGGTGTATGTGGATGACATTATCTTTGGATCTACAAGGAAGGAAATGTGTTTAGAATTTGAGAAGCTTATGAAAGATAAGTTTCAGATGAGTTCTATGGGAGAACTTACATTCTTTTTGGGTTTGCAAGTTAAGCAATAATCTGAAGGCATATTTATTAGTCAAGACAAATATGTTGCAGAGATACTTAGAAAATTTCAATTTGCTGATTCAAAAATTGCAAGCACACCAATGGATCCAGAGAAGCACCTTCTGAAAGATGAAGATGGAGAAAATGTAGATGTACACAATTACAGATCTATGATAGGCTCTTTGATGTACCTTACATCATCTAGACCTGATATCATGTTTCCTGTTTGTGTCTGTGCAAGATTTCAAGTTACTCCAAAGGTTTCTCATTTAATTGCAGTCAATAGAATTTTTAGATATCTCAAAGGTCAACCAAGGTTGGGTATATTGTATTCTAGAGAATCTCCTTTTGACTTGGTAGCATATTCGGATAGTGATTAAGCTGGTGCTAGCTTGGACAGAAAGTCAACAACTGGAGGATGTCAATTCCTTGGGTGTAGACTTGTCTCATGGCAGTGTAAGAAGCAGACAAGTGTGGCAAATTCAACAACTGAAGCTGAATATATAGCTGCTGCAAGTTGCTCTAGTCAAGTTCTATGGCTTCAAAACCAACTTCTTGATTATGGGTACAATTTCTTAAACACTGTTATTTATATTGATAATAGTAGTACAATTTGTATTATTAAAAATCTTGTACAACATTCTAAAACAAAACACATTGAAACTAGACATCACTTTATAAGAGATTGCAATGAGAAAAGATTAATTCAAGTTCTTAAAATTGCTTCAGAGCATAATTTTGCAGATCTGTTAACAAAAGCTTTTGATGTTTCAAGGTTTCAGTTCTTGATAGCAAGTATTGGAATGCTTAATCTTTAAATTTTCAATATGATGTGTTTTTGTACATAAATTTTTGTTGGTACTGCTGGATTTATAAGGTACTGCTAATATATCAAAATTTGAATTGTGTTATTCATACAGTTGGTTTTATGATTATACTAATGCAAGACAAGTACTTTGTACATTGTTCTTTTGGTTTTAGACTAACTATTTCAGGTATGAATATGTGAACACAAAGGATATTTCAAGTGAAATGGGAACAGCAGAATGCTTATCAAATTGCTAACCATAATAGGTTTATGATGGACTGAGTTTAGGAATTTAACCTCCTTAAAACTTCTTTCTTGAAATCTAGTTATGATATTTCACATGGAATTGATGACTTAGTTGATCAGATAGTAACTGATACAACTCACTTTCTATCATTTTATACTTTTAAGTATAATGAGTTAGTCTGAGGACATCTGATAGAAATAACAGCTAGTAAAAGTGAATCTAACACTTGTGTTGGAGGTAACAATTGCTATGAGCTGGAAACCCTGTCAAGAAAATCTTTTGAATAGATTTATCTTTTCACAGGCAGTTAGTGATAACTGAAATACATTGGTTCTCACACAACCAGAGGTTATTTTAAACTGAAATTTTGATTAGGTGTCTGTTATACACTTTATTTCTTCAAAATGGTTGGAAGTAGTATGATTTTTCAATTCTAAAATCATGAACATACTACTAACTTAAATGATTTCTTAAAAGGATTTTCAAGGATTCTCAAAAACCATTCATTGATGGATTATGAATCAAAATGTCCACTGATTCACCTCTCATAGGAGTTAACACACCTAGAAGTGATGAGGACAGCAACTTAAACTCTTAAGGAATTGATGGCTTCATGTACAATATTGTCTGACAACAAAAGTTACATATTGATAGATCAGTCAAAGGTACATAGTGAGATCTTCCAAACAAGGGGAGGAAACAAAAGTTATTTGCTTCAGGGGAGGTTACAATCTCAGAGAAGGAAATAATTGCCCAGAAAGGAAGAATAAACCAATATATGGAAGGAGAAGACAAGAGCATACAAGATGATGATATAGAGGTTGAAAATGATTAGATCAGATCAAATATCTAGAAGGGATGAAGCATTTCTAAAGGAGAAAGTTCTATCTAGATCAAACGAAGGAAAGTTTCAATTTCAGTTCATTATGTTTGTTTATCACTTGCAAAGGCATGCTGATAGATGATTTCACTTGTTGAAATCATTGCCTCTTACAATTCCTCCATCCAAGGAAATTGCACCATCTTTTGGTACAATGTGTTGATATTACTGAAGTCAAAGAAGAACAAGGCAGATGAGTTCAGAATAAGAAGAATAGTTCAGATTCATGAAGTGTTTGAAAGATCTTCACAAGTCCTCATTTAATTCAGAAAACATGTTTGAATTGATTCACATGTTTAGGGGAGGATTGTTGGGAATTAAATATTCTGAAGTTAGAGTATTAGGATTTACTCTAAGTCAAAGGTACTGCTAGTTCATGATCAAGCTACTGCTAGTACATCAAGGTACTGCTAGAGCAAGAAGGTACTGCTAGTTGTATATGGTACTGCTGATCAGTGACTCATAGGATAAGATCGAAAAGATATTTATTGTATTTTGGTCAAACATATACGGTAGATAATATCTTACTCCATGTGCTTAGTTAACAAGTTGTATACATAGATACATGTTGTATCTTATGTACTGACACAATAAGCATAAGTTAACCAAGTAAGTCGGTCAAGACTTTAAGCAATTTGTAAAGATCTCTTGGACTATAAAAGAGATCTTAGTCTAGTGAATATGTGGGTGAATATCTATTAAGACATAGAACAAACAAAAATAACATATTACAAATCTAGAAGTATAAGATTCAAGGTTTTTGTAACCCTAGTGAGAAACTCAAGATCACTCGTATTATTTTGAATAATATTGAATCGTTTATTGAAAAACTTTCTTTGTTCATTGTTAAGTAACAAATATAATTCTTCCATTTCCATAACATACATAACCTTCTAAGTGTGGTTAAGTAAATTCCGCGTGCTTAATCATATTAACTCAATATATCTTATACACAAAGACACAAGGTTTAACCACCTTAACCGTGTATCAAATAGGTCCTCTCAGTATCAACAACTGGCATTCAAGTTTACATAATGAAATGAAAAAGCTGTTTGAAACAGAAATTACTACTCCACTAATTGCAATTCATGCGAGAGTACTTAATGTTGAAAATGCACTTTTAAAAGAAACAGTCGACTTTGTCAAGGACCACAAATCCCTAGTAAAGGAAGCTAATGAAAACATTGAACACATCAAAGTTTTGAAAAAACACAATGACACTCTCTTTGAAGTAGCTCTGTCAACTGATATTATGTCCATTATTTATCAAACATATTCTGTTGAAGACGATGAAAGACTGCGAGCTGAGACCTCTGAAATTGTTTCAAAATATGAAAATGCTCTTCTTAAACTTGAAAAAGAAAATGTGTCATATTTTAAACAACTTGATCGAAAATCTATGGAATGCAAGTATGACAAATTATCGTATGAGCGTGCCTACAAGGACATGCAAGACCAAAATGATCTTTTGAGAACTCAGCTGCAAAGTCTAAAAGGGACGGGTGTGGATACTAAGCTTGCAAAACCATCGACTTTGGAGAGACCAAATACTTCAAAACCGGTTGCAAAACCAAAAATGTCTATTTCTCAGGTTATTCCAAAAGTCTATAAGAAAAATGATTTGTCAAGAACAGTCACTCCAACACCCTTGGCCAAGTTTAATGAAAAAGTAAAAGGGAAAGCAGTTGTCGAAACACCAAAAGTGATAGCACCTCGCCTTTCTAGGAATAGTACAACAAATGTGACCACAAAAACAGTTAAGGAATCTGTTGGTTCTAACGATATGGTCCACAATCACTATCTAGAAAAAGCTAGGCAAAAGACACAAATTCAAAAAGGCGGAATTTTAGGTACAAAACCTATAGTGATGAATTCTATAACATTACAAGGCAATGCTAGTAGTAGTAAACCATTACCTAGGAACACTCAACAAAAGACTAGGGATTGGCTTGCATCTATGAGTAGTTGCGAAAAAGAAAATGTTATACACGTAGAATGCAACACTAAGAATTCAAATTCCTCTTCGAACAGGAAACAAGTTTCAAATGACTGTAGTGACAAAATTAATGTTGCTGTTTTAAAAAAGAATGTTAAATTTGTCTGTCCTACATGTCAAAAATGTGTCTTTTCAGCTAATCATGATCCGTGTGTTTCACAGTATATCAAGAAAGAAAATTTACGTGCTAAGGCACTATCCACTAAGCCACCAAATATACACAAGCCCGTTGATAAGAAGCAAGAGGCTAAGAAACCTAATAGGTGGATCTCGACAGGATGTAGTTTTTCTGAAAATGAGACTTCCGCTGCATCTGAAAAGAAAACAACTCCTAGATCTTGCCTTAGGTGGATACCTACGGGAAAAGTGTTTAACACAGTTGGTCTTAGATGGATTCCCACAGGAAAGATTCTTGATAGCTGCACAAAGCCAAATAATAGTGAAAATCTTCAGGATAAGGAAGTAGACACCACTACAACCGTTGATGGTGAACACCCTCAATGTGAGGACACATGTACTTCTAACACTGTTATTTGTACAAATTCGTCTTCTGTGGATGCAGGTACTTGTGAAAGTTTTGAGGGTTCATACACCCAATGTGGAAAAGAAGAACTTTATGCCAACATCACATGTGGAAATCCTTGTCTAATTCCACTCTTAACTCCACTTTTACTTGTTCAAACTTAATTCTTCTTTGTGAATATTATTTTTTCAAAAAACAAAATACAAAATTTGAAAAGCCAACAAAATAAAAATACAAAAATACAAAATTTCAAAAATACAAAAACAATATATATATATATATATATATATATAGGGGGACTTTCTTACGAGAACCATTTTATCTGCGAGAACTGAGAGAACCACAAAAAACATACATGCACGCCTTTTAAAATAAAATAAAAATACATGCAAATCATCAATAATCGTAAGTATCCACCTATGTTCTTCAATATCATCATGAACTCATCCTCTTTTTTCACAAAAACCTTACACAAGGCCGCAATATTGTCGTTGCACGCCTTATAAGAACATACATGCACACCTTCAAAGAAAAATGTTGTATTTCCAATTTCTTATCAAATTCTTTAGAACAACTATGTTTTTTTTAAAACATATATGTTGTTTTTAGAACATATGTGCAAAAATACAATTATTGAAGGCGTGCATGTATGTTTTTGGTGGTTCTCTCAGTTCACGCAGATAAAATGGTTCTCGCAAGAAAGTCTCACTATATATATATATATATATATATATATATATATATATATATATATATATATATATATATATATATATATATATATATAACTAAAAGTATTCTTCTCACGACATGTCTCTCGTATAATCGATATTCTGTACGTATCTAGAAATGTAATTCAACAATGATACGGACATGTACAGATGCTTGAGCGAGAGTTCACTAAAATTATTTTCAAAACATGTCATTTCTCAAAATTTTCTTCTATGGCTTTGGAACAACTCAGTTTCGGACCCGAGCTTAATGTAATGGCTTCTGAGCACATCAGTTCAGGACCTGCGCTTCAAAGAAAGGAAAGTGCTTACTCAAAACAAACGTTTTAAATATTTTTGAGCACTTATCCTAAAAATCTCAATGGCTTGTAAGTATTTCAGCTTACAACCCGAACTTCAAATAAAGGAAAGTGTTGTGCAAAACCAATATCTTTTTCAAACACTTATCCTAAGACAAATGAAGATAATTCTTCTACCATATCTTCTGAGATTTTCAAAATCTTCTCTATCTTGAGCACATTTCCTTCAAGAATTTTTAATAATATTTTTCAAAATCTTTCATAAAGTGCTCAAGATAACTCCCTCCAAAACCCGACAAAACATGCTTTATTTAAGGGGGAGTATAAAATTGAAAAACAAAATGTTCCAATTTTATGCTCAAATCCGTCTACCTCTCCAAAAAGCTTTCATTTAATCAGTTGATATAAAAAATATCACGACATGCTATTTTTGAGGTGGAGAAGACGTGATTAAAATGTTATCAAAATGTTTAAAGATCGTGGATTGAATCTCAAAAAGAGCTCTCCAAAAAGACTCAGCATTAACCCTCGAATTGACGAAAATTAAATGTCAGTAATCGAAAAGACTTGTCCGGGACGGCTAATAATTTCAAGCTGGTTCATCCAGTGATGTAAACGTGTCTCGCAAAGGACTTGTCTGAGAAGAATGTACCAATTCAAGAGATTTCTTTTTAATATGACCGGGATGGGTAATAATTTCAAGCTAGTCTAACTAGTGATGTAAACGTGTCTCGCATAGGTCATATTAACTGAAAATCGATCAATTCAAAATGTGTGAACTCTTCCCACCATGTGCAAACTTACTTTAAAATGCATAAGCACATGTGTAGGGGGAGTATTTCAGAAAATGCAAAACTCTCGAAGTGTTGTCTAAAATGTGTTTTACTCATAAACACTTTGAGAGATTTTTATAAAAGATTTTATGGCAAGTGATCAACAAATCTAGGATAATCATGGAGTAATAAGGTGATTATGATTAGGTTATGTGCTATGATCCGCCAGAGCCGGAGAGATCTACCCAAGAACAATTCCAATAGATTAGAATTAGAAGTCCTTAGGAAAGATTGAAAAAAAAAAAGGAGTAAATGAGAATGGGAAAGAAGGGGTTGAAGAATTAAAAAGAAAAGTTTAATGAAAGGGTGAAAAGAAATAGCCCTCCATGAAAACTTAGAGCAGAAACCGGGTCAATACATCTGCTATCGGTTATCACAAGTTGATACTGATATTGAAGACAAGATGTCATGGACCAAGTGACGCGCTGCACCACCCCTCCTAGCCACTCAGATATCTCTTAAAAGATATTTGTTTCATTCTCACGGAGAACACTGCATAATCTATCGGCCTCTCACTCCGAGATGTGTTGATATTGAAAAGGTGGCACTCTGCTCCATGCCTTCGACTACTAAAACTAAAACGCACATTATCGAGTCTAGAGCCATGAGATTCATTAAAAGATCTCTTAGGAACACTTCCATTATAATACACCTGTGTTCATCAAAAAGGAAACATGGTGTACAAGAGTCTTAATGAGATCCGCAGATCTTGCCATACATATCATGATGGTTACTTGTTTCAAACGGTGTACAGTCGTGGAGTGATACTTAGGTATACTTCAGCGGCTCACCTGGATTATGGGTATACTTTGGTATATCTGTTGCAAGCCTTCTTGAGGGTATCCAATTCAGGAACTGCCTTTGTAAGGATTTGAGAGGGTTTTCACACTATGATGTTGATTCTCTCGAAGTCTGAGCCTGTAAGTGCTGGAAATCCTTCCAAGGAGATTTCTTTTACGAATTGAGTCCTTATGACGTGGGTCTCTACTTGGATTTATCCATAGTAGTGATAACTGTCCCTAACGGGATTAGGACGGCTGATTTGCCCGACCAAGGTGAATGGAATCAAGACATTCATCAGTAAACCAATCGTAGTGGTCGATTCTTTAAGAAAATTCCACCGTGATCGATTGGTGATTTCAACTAACAACTCTTATGCAGCTACTGATGTAAGTCCCCTTGGAGAAAGACCGTACACCATCATCTCATTCTTCACCATCTTCAACTCTGCATGCTCATACTAATATCCTCAAAGATCAAGCTAAGAACGTTCACGACAAAGAAATCAAGAAAAAGACAAAGAGTAATATCAAAGTCAAGTGCTGAACAAGAATGTCAAGAACAAATACAAAGAAATAAATGAGGACTACATTAGTATGAAGATCCAAAGCTTTACAAGAAGTATGAGCATGTTGGAGAAAACGCCAAGACAAGATATTTGAAGATGTTGATCGATGGCAAGAAAGATCAAAAGTCTACATGTGAAGATTACAAAGCATGAAGAAACAAAGAATCAAGATAATTCTAAGACATTTTACGAAGTTCAAGATCAAGACGACTAATGATATCATCATAATGAAGCATCTAAAGAATGACATCCTTAGGGGGAGATTGTTACACTTAATGAAGTGATTTTCATTCTTTGATTAGTAACTCGTGACTTGTATTTATCTTTTATCGATTGTAAACGGTTTAAGTAAGTTGTAAAAGCATTAAGATAGTCTCCTTATGTCTAAAACTATAACCCATCCCACATCGCTCCAATAGGGAAACCTTGTAAGGGTTCCTTATCTATAAAAGGAACCCTTGTCCTACCATTTGTGGTGTGGAAAACTAAGGGTAAGGTTATAGGTTTCTACCACTCTCTTGTATCTCTCTCATTCTTTCTCTTAATCTAATATCTTCTACTTTCTCTTCTCCTTCTTATCTCAATCTCATCTTTATGTGTTCTATGTGTGAAATGATATAATATTTAGGGATCTACACTTCAAGTCTCCCCAGAGAACTCTATCCAAAATGTCTTCTGGTCTAGAATTTCCATACTTTTCTTTGACTAATGCCCATAAGGTCTCCAAATCTTCTCTTTCAAAGTTTCTGAGCATTTGTGCAAAAGTGACAAACCTTTGAGACTGTCCACCAACTCTGATTATCTCCCACCAAGCAGTCTTTCCACGATAACCAGTTTTCCAATCTATGATAGGGACTTTAATCTTCAAAGGAACAGCATCAACAATTTCTTCATCATGATCACTTGCAATTTCTATCAATTGTTGTAGATTAGCTGTTTCTTTTGCATCACTTTCTTGGAGTTGCTCTATTTGCTCTTGTGTTTGCTCTGTTTGCTCATGTGTTTTCAGCTTCTTGCTGCTTTCAAATACCAGTTCTTTTCTAGCTCTCTTTGAACCCCCTACCACCTCATCTTCATTTATGGCAATAAAAGTGTTAACCCTTCTAAAAACAATATCAAACTCTTCTTTAATTCTGTTATAGCTCATCCCTTTAAATTGAGCTTGTTTCCATCCACCCATATTTTTCAGATAGGTTATCATGATCTGCTTTTGTTGTGCCATGGTAGGTGTTTTATTCCTCTTTGCTTCAGATCTTTTCTTTTCAAAGAACTTCTTCTGGTCAGCTAAAAACTTCATAAACAGCTTAGACTTCTCCTTTAAAGATAGCTCCTCTTGCTCTTCTTGCCACATCCTTTGAGCTAACATGTGATCAGCTTCACATTTAGCTTGGATGTCATCCCATGAGTTCATCTCTGCAAGAGTAGCTTGTTCTTACTTATGTTACCACTGTCCTGCTCTGCATCTAAGCTAGTAGTAGTAGTGGCAGCCCTTACCAATCTGAGACTCATCTCCTTATGCACAGCCTCATCTGCAGCCATACTAGCACTAGCTTGAGGTAGCTGAGTGCCATTTTTGGTGAATCTACAATTATATAGGTCTTTTAGGTGATGATGTAGATGGTAAAATTGTGGGTGTGTGATGGGTTTTAGTTGGGATTACTAAACCTTCACCCTGGTTTTGAGATTGGACAAGTGTCACCATTTTAGGAAATAATGGTGTCACTTACGCTGAAAAATCTTTACCCACCCTTCTCATGTTTGCAAACAGTTTCTTTGTGAGCAAGGGTGCATCAAATGTTCTTTGGTGAACCTTCTATTGAGAAAGTTGTTGATCCAAAAAGCATTGCAAAAATCCTGGATGTTGATGCAAATAATGTTCTAAAAACGTTATTTATATCTTTCGATAACTTCACGTTTTGATGATAACAAAATGTGAAAACACTTTACGTTAAAATTAACGTAAACAATTTTTTACTCGAAAGATCTCATTTCTACTTGTATCACTCTAGGTATGAACAAACAAATTTAAAACTTGACAAATGATCAAAGAAGTGAATTTGTGTTTCAAACTTCACATTTTTAATGTGACAAAACATTTTTTTCAAAAATATACTTTACAAATTATTTTTTAATTGTAAAGAAATGTTTTTTAGGAAAAATAAGTTTAAATATCATAACAGCTATTTTTCCCCCAAAATTTGCTCCAAACTTCCTCAAATAAATATTTACCACTAAAAACAAAAAATGGAGCATTCTTGTCTGGCACGGTACCACTAAATTTAGTGGTATCGTGTGACATTTAATGGTGTTGTGTCTTTATAACAGTCAGAATTTTTCTACCTATAAATACCAGCCCTCCTCACAGGTTTTGGGCATCCTTTTTCACACACAACTTTCTGAGTTCAAAACTCTTAACACTTCTTTTCTTCCTGATCATTTAGTTTAGTTTTCTTTTGTTTAAAGAGTGATCCAATCATCCAATCAAGTGATCACCTTCATTCCTCTACTAGTGCAAGAGAAGAACACAAGGCATCAAAGAAGATACAAAGTGTTGTAGTTATAGTTAGTGCACTTGTAACACTTGTTACATACTTGTTGTATTCTAGCATAAATCAAGTTCATTTTCTTTGGAGAGTTTGTGAGAGTAGATCATTGTGATCTTGCCGAGATCTTGAAGATCTCTTGTAGCTTGTAAGCTTGTGTGTTGATCAAGAGGATCAAGGGTAGATCGGGTAGATCGAGTCAAGAGAGAGTTGATCATTGTGATCTTGTTGAGATCTTGGAGATCTCTTGTAGCTTGTGGGCTTGTGTGTTGATCAAGAGGATCAAGGGTAGATCGGGTAGATCGAGTCAAGTTTGTTAATTGTGTGAAGTAGAAAGGATCGTGTGGATCGTGGTAGATTGGTACTAGCTAAGATTAGTACTCGACATTTAGCTTAGTGTCAGAAATAAGGATATGCGACGTTCTACGGTTTTCTTCGCCTGAAGGGAGCTTTGTTGACATAGTGCTTAGAACTCTCCAGTGTGGTACCCGGGGAGTGGAGTAGGGCGAAGAAGAGCTTCGTGAACGAACCACTATAAATCTCTTTGTCCCGGTTTGATCTTTCCATCCCTTTTCTTTATATTTATTGTTTATATTAGTTAGTATTGTTTAGTGTTCATATTGGTGTTGATTGATTTCACAAAAGAATCGAATCAAAGTTTTTCACAAGTAAAGTTTTAAAACGGATTAAAAACCGGTAAAGCTATTCAACCCCCCCCCCCCTTCTAGTTTTCCACAATTGGTATCAGAGCCACGTCAGGGAAGATTTTAAAATAAATTGTATTATAAAAATTAAATCGATCAATGGATTTCGACAAATATCAAGAAGGGCAATCTATGCAAAGAGCATCACTTTTCGAAATCGATTGTTTTATATATTGGAAAACAAGATTTGAAACGTATGTGAAATCAAAAGACATTGATCTTTGGCATATTATTACAGAGGGTGACTTTCAACCGATTCAAAAGAATCCGGAAACTAAAAGGGATGAAATAGTTCCTTATAGTAAACAAACTGATGACCTTAAAAGAAAATTAGCGAAAAATGATGAGGCTAAAATGATGATTTATAATGCTTTGCCGAAAAAGGAATTTAAAAGAATTTTTATGTGTAATACGGCAAAAGAAATTTGGAAAACTTTGTTAGTAACTCACCAAGGTAATAATCAAGTCAAAGAGACCAAGATAGATCTTCTTGTGCAACAATATGAATAATTTACCATTCCGGAAGATGAATCTATTGATAATGCTTTTGCTAGATTTAATACTATTTTTACTAGTCTTAAAGCTCTTGATGAAGGTTATTCTAGCAAGAACTATGTTACGAAGTTTCTTAGGGATCTACATCCCAAATGGAAAGAAAAGGTCACCGCCATTGAAGAGTCAAAGAACTTGGTGACATTATCACTTGATGAACTAATAGGAAACTTAAAGTTTCATGAAATGATAATCAAGAAAGACTCTGACATAGTAAAAGGCAAAACCGAGAGAGTTAGATCTCTAGCATTGAAAGCAAAAAAGGAGTCTAGTGATGAGGAAATTTTGGATTCCGAGAGTGAAGACGAAGAATATGCACTAGACGTTAGAAACTTTAAGAAGTTCTTTAGGAGAAGAGGTAGGTTCGTTAGACAACCTCGTGATGAAAAGAAGTCATCACAAAAGAACCGAGATGAGAAGAAAGGAAAGAGTGATAGGAGATGTTTTAGATGCGGAGATTCTAATCATCTCATAGGAGAATATCCTAAACCACTGAAAACCAACAACCAAAGAGCCTTCGTAAGAGGTTCTTGTTGGGTTTAAAAGAAGCTGCTGCTACTTTGAAGATGCTGCTGCAAGGTATTTTATTCTGCTGCTCATGATTCTAATGGAAATATACTAAGTATGATTCTATTGCCAAGCTTAATCATTCTGCTGCTAGTATATTTATTCTGCTGATGGTGATAACTGACGAATGGTGAAATAAGCTAAGTCTCATTCTACTGCTAGCCTACGAGGATTCTGCTACTAGAGTAATGATTCTGCTGCTTATTAGATATGTATAGTTTGTTAGATAATTATGGTAAAGATACGAATAGATATTATTCTTGTATAGAAAGTTTTGTAACCGACTAGGACTCTTTAAGTTTATAAAAGGAGAATCTAGGGTTAGGGCTAGTATACGATTGTTAGCATACATATTGTCTTGTATTCACTTCAAGGTTCGTTGTAACCCTGTTACTTTTGAGTAAACGTATATGGATATATTGAGGTGATCGTTGAGAGAATTACTGTGTGTTAATTGTTAATTCTTCTTAAGATTAATTACTAAATTCCACATAGTAATTAATAGATTGTTCAAGAACAGTCTCTATACCTATTATCTTAGATCAACATCTAGGATAATTAACAAGATCGATTAATCTCAACTGGGATCATCCCAACTATCAAAACTACTGCTACAACAAAACCAAAACAAACTTTAACTAAACCTGCACCACAACCTTCAAAATCAAAAGCAAAAGGAGTTGTCATAAGAGAGCCTGCACCAATTCCAAAACCTGCACAAGCAGCTATTGCATCAACAGACAAAGGAAAGAGAATTCTAGTTGAAGAGCCCAAACAGAAGTTTAAATTTCTAGATGCTGCTTTAAAAGAACAGCAAAGTGAGTCTGATGCAGAAGTTGCCAGAAGATTGAAAGCACAAATGGATGCAGAAGATGAAATTGAAAGGAAAAAGCATGAACAAGAAGATTGGGAATTGGCTAAAAAGGCTCAGAGAGAAGAAAGAGAAAGATATACTTCTGAGGAAAGACAAAATGCTATTGATGATTTGTTAGGAGAATTCAGAAAGAAACAGAGTCAAAAGAAAGGTGGCTATAAGAAGAAAAAGCCTTCAAAAGCTGATCAGATTGTCTACATGAAAAGTTATCTAAAGAATCAAGCCTAATGGAAAGCTAGTTGTTTCAGAGGGATGACACATGATGCTATTCAGAGGGCTTATTTTGAGACTTTTGCAACGATAAATAGACCTGTTGAACCATTGACAGATGCTGAAGTTGTAAAGCTCACAAGACAGATGCCTATAAATTTTTATATGAATCCAGATGCAAAGGCTACAAAGAAGGTGTCTGAAGTTGAAGAAGAAAAGGTTGTAAGTGAATAGGAGAAGGTTGTTGAATCAGAGGTTGTGAAGAAGTGGTAAAAGAAAGTTCTATAATTGGTGTAAAGAAGTATGGAAGAAGGTTAAAGTCTATTGGCAGGAAGAAGAAAAGAGCTAAATCTGTTGTAATGAGTGATTCAGAAAGCAATTCTAAAGGTGAGAAGGAATCAAATGCTAATGAGTATGGCACTGAAGAGGTAACTGCAGATGATATGAAAAGGATCATGGAGTTTACAATTCATAAACCACAACAAGAACCTGAGATAGACAATGCAGTTCCCTTAACAACAAAGTACCCAATCATTTCTCATACACATGATGTTCAGGATGGAAGTGAAACATGGTGGGAAATCAAGAGATCTAATGGCTTATGTCAGAAGTTCATTAGATTTTGACAGATGTTACATTACATGGATAGGGATGATGTGGTGAAACTTCGGAAGCTCTATAAGGAAAATTATGGTGATAGAAGACCAGATGTGATCTATGAAAGGCTACACTATTACTAATTGAGGAATATGTTTGAGCCAGATGAGAGAGATATTGATTGGAAGGATTTGCTAAGCTGTACCAAGGTTCATAAATGGTATCTATATCAATCTCGTGGAATACATGAGTTGGTTGGTAGAGGTGTAAGTGTATACATGCTAGTGGAAAAAGACTACCCCTTCACCAACAATACTTCTATTCTAACTCAGATGATACAGCCTGGTAAATTAAGGTTACAGAGAGCATTTCTTTCAGATCATCAAGCATATGAGTTAGTAGAGAAGTATAAAAAGATTCTGCACTCTAAGTCTTCAAAGCAGTAGAAAGTGTTTGGAAGCATCCTCTTTGTGTATATCTGTGCTTAGAAGAAACTTGTATATTTTGGGAGAAAATATCAAGTTTAGGGGAGGATTGTTGGGATTAAAAGAAGCTGCTACTACTTTTAAGATGCTGCTGCTAAGTATTTTATTCTGCTGCTCATGGCTCTAATGGAAATATACTAAGTATGATTCTGTTGCCAAGCTTAATCATTCTACTGCTAGTATATTTATTCTGCTGCTGGTGATAACTGACGAATGGTGAAATAAGCTAAGTCTCATTCTACTGCTAGCCTACGAGGATTCTGCTGCTAGAGTAATGATTATGCTGCTTATTAGATATGTATAGTTTGTTAGATAATTAGGGTAAAGATGCGAATAGATATTATTCTTGTATAGAAAGTTTTGTAACCGACTAGGACTCTTTATGTCTATAAAAGGAGGATCTAGGGTTAGGGCTAGTATACGATTGTTAGCATACGTATTATCTTGTATTTACTTCAAGGTTCGTTGTAACCCTGTTACTTTTGAGTAAACGTATATGGATATATTGAGGTGATCGTTGAGAGAATTACTGTGTGTTAATTGTTAATTCTTCTTAAGATTAATTACTAAATTCCGCATAGTAATTAATAGATTGTTCAAGAACAGTCTCTATACCTATTATCTTAGATCAACATCTAGGATAATTAACAAGATCGATTAATCTCAACTGGGATCATCCCAACTATCAAAACTACTGCTACAACAAAACCAAAACAAACTTTAACTAAACCTGCACCACAACCTTCAAAATCAAAAGCAAAAGGAGTTGTCATAAGAGAGCCTGCACCAATTCCAAAACCTGCACAAGCAGCTATTGCATCAACAGACAAAGGAAAGAGAATTCTAGTTGAAGAGCCCAAACAGAAGTTTAAATTTCTAGATGCTGCTTTAAAAGAACAGCAAAGTGAGTCTGATGCAGAAGTTGCCAGAAGATTGAAAGCACAAATGGATGCAGAAGATGAAATTGAAAGGAAAAAGCATGAACAAGAAGATTGGGAATTGGCTAAAAAGGCTCAGAGAGAAGAAAGAGAAAGATACACTTCTGAGGAAAGACAAAATGCTATTGATGATTTGTTAGGAGAATTCAGAAAGAAACAGAGTCAAAAGAAAGGTGGCTATAAGAAGAAAAAGCCTTCAAAAGCTGATCAGATTGTCTACATGAAAAGTTATCTAAAGAATCAAGCCTAATGGAAAGCTAGTTGTTTCAGAGGGATGACACATGATGCTATTCAGAGGGCTTATTTTGAGACTTTTGCAACGATAAATAGACCTGTTGAACCATTGACAGATGCTGAAGTTGTAAAGCTCACAAGACAGATGCCTATAAATTTTTATATGAATCCAGATGCAAAGGCTACAAAGAAGGTGTCTGAAGTTGAAGAAGAAAAGGTTGTAAGTGAAAAGGAGAAGTTTGTTGAATCAGAGGTTGTGAAAGAAGTGGTAAAAGAAAGTTCTATAATTGGTGTAAAGAAGTATGGAAGAAGGTTAAAGTCTATTGGCAGGAAGAAGAAAAGAGCTAAATCTGTTGTAATGAGTGATTCAGAAAGCAATTCTAAAGGTGAGAAGGAATCAAATGCTAATGAGTATGGCACTGAAGAGGTAACTGCCGATGATATGAAAAGGATCATGGAGTTTACAATTCATAAACCACAACAAGAACCTGAGATAGACAATGCAGTTCCCTTAACAACAAAGTACCCAATCATTTCTTATACACATGATGTTCAGGATGGAAGTGAAGCGTGGTGCGAAATCAAGAGATCTAATGGCTTATGTCAGAAGTTCATTAGATTTTGACAGATGTTACATTACATGGATAGGGATGATGTGGTGCAACTTTGGAAGCTCTATAAGGAAAATTATGGTGATAGAAGACCAGATGTGATCTATGAAAGGCTGCACTATTACTACTTGAGGAACATGTTTGAGCCAGATGAGAGAGATATTGAATGGAAGGATTTGCTAAGTTATACCAAGGTTCATAAATGGTATCTATATCAATCTCGTGGAATACATGAGTTGGTTGGTAGAGGTGTAAGTGTATACATGCTAGTGGAAAAAGACTACCCCTTCACCAACAATACTGCTATTCTTACTCAGATGATACAGCCTGGTAAATTAAGGTTACAGAGAGCATTTCTTTCAGATCATCAAACATATGAGTTAGTAGAGAAGTATAAAAAGATTCTGCAATCTAAGTCTTCAAAGCAGTAGAATGTGTTTGGAAGCATCCTCTTTGTGTATATCTGTGCTTAGAAGAAACTTGTATATTTTGAGAGAAAATATCAAGTTTAGGGGAGGATTGTTGGGTTTAAAAGAAGCTGCTACTACTTTGAAGATGCTGCTGCTAAGTATTTTATTCTGCTGCTCATGGTTCTAATGGAAATATACTAAGTATGATTCTGTTGCCAAGCTTAATCATTCTGCTGCTAGTATATTTATTCTGCTGCTGGTGATAACTGACGAATGGTGAAATAAGCTAAGTCTCATTCTACTGCTAGCCTACGAGGATTCTGCTGCTAGAGTAATGATTCTGCTGCTTATTAGATATGTTTAGTTTGTTAGATAATTATGGTAAAGATACGAATAGATATTATTCTTGTATAGAAAGTTTTGTAACCGACTAGGACTCTTTATGTCTATAAAAGGAGGATCTAGTGTTAGGGCTAGTATACGATTGTTAGCATACGTATTGTCTTGTATTTACTTCAAGGTTCGTTGTAACCCTGTTACTTTTGAGTAAACGTATATTAATATATTGAGCTGATCGTTGAGAGAATTACTGTGTGTTAATTGTTAATTCTTCTTAAGATTAATTACTAAATTCCACATAGTAATTAATAGATTGTTCAAGAACAGTCTCTATAACTATTATCTTAGATCCACGTCTAGGATAATTAACAAGATCGATTAATCTCAACTAGGATCATCCCAACTATCAAAACTACTACTACAACAACACCACAACAAACTTTAACTAAACCTGCACCACAACCTTCAAAATCAAAAGCAAAAGGAGTTGTCATAAGAGAGCCTGCACCAATTCCAAAACCTGCACAACCAGCTATTGCATCAACAGACAAAGGAAAGAGAATTCTAGTTGAAGAGCCCAAACAGAAGTTCAAATTTCTAGATGCTGCTTTAAAAGAACAACAAAGTGAGTCTGATGCAGAAGTTGCCAGAAGATTGAAAGCACAAACGGATGCAGAACATGAAATTTAATGGAAAAAGCAAGAACAAGAAGATTGGGAATTGGCTAAAAAGGCTCAGAGAGAAGAAAGAGAAAGATATACTTCTGAGGAAACACAAAATGCTATTGATGATTTGTTAGGAGAATTCAGAAAGAAACAGAGTCAAAAGAAAGGTGTCTATAAGAAGAAAAAGCCTTCAAAAGCTGATCAGATTGTCTACATGAAAAGCTATCTAAAGAATCAAGCCTTGTAATACCTGAATTACTAAAATTCAGAAAAAGACCAAAATACCCTTTGGAATTAAAAAGTATGAATAATTAATTAAAGTATACCAAATAAGCTATGTAAATTCAGAGAATTATCAGATATGAACAGATTAATTTTTAAGAATTTTATAAGTTTAATTTTTGTATTTATGAAAAGTATAAAATCGGCCATATATTTATTTTAGGCCCGAAAAGTATTTAACTAATTAATAAAAGTGTATAAATTAAGATTAAAGCACCAAATTAATTCCTAACCTCTGAAAACGAACTACATATGAAGTAAAATAATTTTAAGAAAACATTTTAACATTTTTTCATGTACTAAAATTTATATAAAACTGAAAATATTAACTATATTATTTATTTTATATTTATAAAATCATTTTAATTAAGATATATATCAAATTAAATTAGGAAAATAATACCAAATCATATCCTTTTGATTTAGGCCGGTCCTTAAGCCCATCCCACCCCTCCTAAGTTGGTTCTACTAATAATATAAATCAAATCCTATTTGTTTTATTTTTATAAAATACCGAATCCCTTAAAAAACCCTAAAGTCGACAAGCAAAAATCCCTCCCACCTCCACACGACTTCTAGACCTGATCTAGTAATTTTATGGAGTTCATTGAGATGTAAGGAAGCTAAGAAAAATAGGAATTGGATTGTAGAAGCTTGGTTTGTTCGCTAGTCTCTTTTCTTGTTCGAATTATTCACACGACAAGGTAACAATTCCAAATATCCCTTTGACACGTTCAATCATGCATGTTATATTTTTCTTATGTTAGAATGATCATATAAGGCCTAGATAAAATATAGAAATCGAATCATGCAAGATAAATAAGGCGTACGAATTTTTATGAGCTAAAACACACTAAAATCCCAAATATATTAATCCTAATTTTCTGAGGTGCTTTTATATTTTTCTCATGTTCTTTGATGTTTATAAAGGTCTATAAAAATAGCCATGTGATTTATTGAAGCTTAGATTAATTGATTTGGAATTTGTTTATAATCGGGTTTCATGGAAAATAGAGGAAAATTAAGAAAAACACCTAGAACCGATTAGGGTTAGGGTTTATGTGATGTAATCTGAGAAACTAAATGCTAATTAATGATTGAGTAATGATGGGTTAATGATTGGATGAACTAGGGTTTGTATTTACATAATAAAAGGGTTACTGATTTGTAAATAAAATAAGAAGGGTGTGTTTTGCCAACCTTGAAACTTAAGGGTTATTTTTGTAAGGTTATTTAGGTCAGTACTAATGTATAAAAAAATATAACATAAGGGTCTTAAGTGTAAATATTGCAAGAAAAGGAATTAATGGTATTTATAAGGTACGAATTGTAATTAAATTAAATAGAGGGACTAAAAGTGTAAATTCTGGAAACTTGAAGTTTCTCTGTGTAAATAATGATATTAGGGGTGTAATGTGAAATTTTGGATATTTAAGGGGTTGGTATGTAATTATTAATAAATTATGAGTTAAATTGTGATTTTTAGAAATTAAAGGGACTAATGTTGTAAATTATGAAACTTGGAGGGTAAATCAGGCCATACATTAAAATAAGAGGTATATTCTGTAAATTAGTGAATGTAAGGGCTTGTTATGTAAATATGAGTATAATAAGGGTTAAATGGTAACTTATGTAAGTATAGGGTTTATTTGGTAAATTAAATAATTTAAAGGTATAAAGCGTAAACTTGTGGAACTTAAAGGACTAAGAGTGTGATTATGAATATTTTATGTATTTAAATAAGTAACTTGTAATAGAGTCATTTAAAACCCTTAACTTTGGAATATTTACAAATAAAACCCTAATTTATGGAAACTTGTCATATTTGACCTTGAACTATCAAGACTTGTTAAAATGTACCCGGTATCCATAATATGTTTAATTATGAATTAACTTAAGTTAAAATGCTTTAATTTTCTAATTATGGGAACTTACCAAATAAGGAAACTTTTAAAAAATGGGAACTTGTTAAATTTGGAAACCTTCCATAAATGGAAACTTACTTAAAATGGAAAGATAACTGAAAACCCTTGTCATTCTGTCTTCCACTCCTTTAGGTTCGTGAAGGGAGTAATTTGATCTTTTCCATTTGCTATTCTTGAGTTCTGCTAATAAGGTACAGATATTCTGCCCTTCTTGTAAGGAGCCTTCGTTTCTCTTGATCCTTTGTTTTAATTCGTTTAGGGTTCCCCAAAGCCATTGCTATGTTCCCTCGTATTTTGAACTCTTTCCTTGATCTTTGCTTGAACATTAGTATTGAACCTTTCTATTTGAACTTTTGTCTTGAACCCTGACCTGAACCTTGCCTTGAACCTTGATATACTTGAGATTTTAGTGGAATAAGGAAACCTTTTTAATTATTTATGTAAATGTTTTAAGGAAACCATTTTTAAAACTATCTTATTGAAAACTACTTTAAAGACTATTTTTATGAAAACCATTTTAAAATACCATTTTTATGAAAAACCATTTTAAAAGATTATTTTATGGAAACTATTTTAAAAGGATTGTTTTCGAATGAACTTTTAGATTGAACCTTTACTATGAACATTTGCTACGATCTCTTGTCTTGACCCTTGACCTGAACCTTGATAAACTTGGATTAGAAACTTGACTTGAATCTTGATACATTGATATGAACCCCTTGATATATGATTTGACTTGAACTTGAACTTGAAACATGATACTTGGCCTTGACCTTGACCCACAGTTTGAGATTACGAGCCATACTAGGCATGAGGGTTTCATGTCCTTGTCATTGATGCACTAATGACTTGACTTTTGGGTAGGAAAGTGATGACATATCCCGTCCCTGCCAATGACTTGATATTTGACTTGTACACGTAGATGAAGACATTGTGGCAGCCTACAAGGGCGTATGGATGCATCCTAGATTTGTACTTGACTTGACTTGACTTGATTACTTGTATTACTTAGTGACATGATGGGTGTGTGCGATACACGTCATTCACTCTTGGGAGCCGATCACTCCACCCCTTGGAGGTATCCCCTCATATTATACTTGGCATACCGAGGTCACCCCTCCGTATACACGTATACTTGCTTGACTTGACTTGATTTGATATGTTCTGGGCTCGTAGTGGATTACTGTTTCTGTTACCCTATGACTTGATACTGGACTTGACTTGATTCGACTTGGGCTGGTGGTGGGTTACGGTTTACATTACACCTACCTATTGTAAACGTTTCTTGATAACCTTTTCATTTTCCTTCCTACTCTTGTTATGCCTTGTGTCATTTCATTTACTTCACTACCCTTTTTACTACTGCTTTGTTATCGTTATATCTGTTCACTGAGCTTTCGCAGCTCAGCCGCATTTCTTTTCCTGCGGCAGGTTTTAGTTGGAAGCTGGGTTGAGTGGAGGGTACCATGGACATAGAAGGCTTTAGTAGCTATTGAAGATGATTAGAAGATCCTTTATTTAGACATAGAAACCTTTGTATTGTAACTTTGTAGTTTCATATTTCCTTTGTAACCATTGAATTCTATTGTATTATTAATGTCAAATGCTTGTGTTTGTTCTGATATGGAACCATCGTTGTGGCACCTTTGCCCTTGTCGGGTTGGGGTGTTACAATTTATGGTATCAGAGAAACAGGCTGACGACTTGTAATACATTTACCCTGTCCTGTGCGTTTAGGACCATTAGGCTTCCCCTGTAAGAACATAGAAGAACACCTTGAGGACTTGCTTTAGGATTCCTGATAAGAGCTTAAGTTTTGACTGGTGAGGAATGGGTAGACTATAAGGTAATTGTTTAAGTATTATTGCTTCCGGATCGCTCTTATTCGTGCTTTGACTAGGAAATTGATTTTGTTGACCGTAGAAATACTAGTTATAGATCTTGAACTCTTGTAGAGCTCTCTGCTGTGGATACAGTTAGATTGATGTGAAATCTTATTCGCATTCCGTATGAGTTCCGTTCTTTTCCTTTCCGTTTCCTGCAAATTTCGAGGACGAAATTTGTTTTTAGGGGGTAAAAAGTTGTAATACCTGAATTTCTAAAATTCACAAAAAGACCAAAATACCCTTTGGAATTAAAAAGTATGAATAATTAATTAAAGAATACCAAATAAGCTATGTAAATTCAGAAAATTATCAGATATGAACAGATTAATTTTTAAGAATTTTATAAGTTTAATTTTTGTATTTTTGAAAAGTATAAAATCGGCCATATATTTATTTTAGGCCCGAAAAGTATTTAACTAATTAATAAAAGTGTATAAATTAAGATTAAAGCACCAAATTAATTCCTAACCTCTGAAAAGGAACTACATATAAAGTAAAATAATTTTAAGACAACATTTTAACATTTTTGCATGTACTAAAATTTATATAAAACTGAAAATATTAATTATAGTATTTATTTTATATTTATAAAATCATTTTAACTAAGATATATATCAAATTAAATTAGGAAAATAATACCAAATCATATCCTTTTGATTTAGGCCAGTCCTTAAGCCCATCCCACCCTCCTAAGTTGGTTCTACTAATAATATAAATCAAATCCTATTTGTTTTATTTTTATAAAATACCGAATCCCTTAAAAAACCCTAAAGTCGACAAGCAAAAATCCCTCCCACCTCCACACGACTTCTAGACCTGATCTAGTAATTTTCTGGAGTTCATTGAGATGTAAGGGAGCTAAGAAAAATAGGAATTGGATCGTAGAAGCTTGGTTTGTTCGCTAGTCTCTTTTCTTGTTCGAATTATTCACACGACAAGGTAACAATTCCAAATATCCCGTTGACACGTTCAATCATGCATGTTATATTTTTCTTATGTTATAATGATCATATAAGGCCTAAATAAAATATAGAAATCGAATCATGCAAGATAAATAAGGCGTACGAATTTTTATGAGCTAAAACACACTAAAATCCCAAATATATTAATCCTAATTTTTTGAGGTGCTTTTATATTTTTCTCATGTTCTTTGATGCTTATAAAGGTCTATAAAAATAGCCATGTGATTTATTGAAGCTTAGATTAATTTATTTGGAATTTGTTTATAATCGGGTTTCATGGAAAATAGAGGAAAATTAAGAAAAAAACCTAGAACCGATTAGGGTTAGGGTTTATGTGATGTAATCTGAGAAATTAAATGCTAATTAATGATTGAGTAATGATGGGTTAATGATTGGATGAACTAGGGTTTGTATTTACATAATAAAAGGGTTACTGATTTGTAAATAAAATAAGAAGGGTGTGTTTTGCCAACCTTGAAACTTAAGGGTTATTTTTTTAAGGTTATTTAGGTCAGTACTAATGTATAAAAAAATATAACATAAGGGTCTTAAGTGTAAATATTGCAAGAAAAGGAATTAATGGTATTTATAAGGTACGAATTGTAATTAAATTAAATAGAGGGACAAAAAGTGTAAATTCTGGAAACTTGAAGTTTCTCTGTGTAAATAATGATATTAGGGGTGTAATGTGAAATTTTGAATATTTAAAGGGTTGGTATGTAATTATTAATAAATTATGAGTTAAATTGTGATTTTTAGAAATTAAAGGGACTAATGTTGTAAATTATGAAACTTGGAGGGTAAATCATGCCATACATTAAAATAAGATTTATATTCTGTAAATTAGTGAATGTAAGGGCTTGTTATGTAAATATGAGTATAATAAGGGTTAAATGGTAACTTATGTAAGTATAGGGTTTATTTTGTAAATTAAATAATTAAAAGGTATAAAGCGTAAACTTGTGGAACTTAAAGGACTAAGAGTGTGATTATGAATATTTTATGTATTTAAATAAGTAACTTGTAATAGTTTCATTTAAAACCCTTAACTTTGGAATATTTACAAATAAAACCCTAATTTATGGAAACTTGTCATATTTGACCCTGAACTATCAAGACTTGTTAAAATGTACCCGGTATCCATAATATGTTTAATTATGAATTAACTTAAGTTAAAATGCTTTAATTTTCTAATTATGGGAACTTACCAAATAAGGAAACTTTCAAAAAATGGGAACTTGTTAAATTTGGAAACCTGCCATAAATGGAAACTTACTTAAAATGGAAAGATAACTGAAAACCCTTGTCATTCTGTCTTCCACTCCTTTAGGTTCGTGAAGGGAGTAATTTGATCTTTGCCATTTTCTATTCTTGAGTTCTGCTAATAAGGTACAGATATTCTGCCCTTCTTGTAACGAGCCTTCGTTTCTCTTGATCCTTTGTTTTAATTCGTTTAGGGTTCCCCAAAGCCATTGCTATGTTCCCTCGTATTTTGAACTCTTGCCTTGATATTTGCTTGAACCTTAGTATTGAACCTTTCTATTTGAACTTTTGTCTTGAACCCTGACATGAACCTTGCCTTGAACCTTGATATACTTGAGATTTTAGTGGAATAAGGAAACCTTTTTAATTATTTATGTAAATGTTTTAAGGAAACCATTTTTAAAACTATCTTATTGAAAACTACTTTAAAGACTATTTTTATGAAAACCATTTTAAAATACTATTTTTATGAAAAACCATTTTAAAAGATTATTTTATGGAAACTATTTTAAAAGGATTGTTTTCAAATGAACTTTTAGATTGAACCTTTACTATGAACATTTGCTACGATCTCTTGTCTTGACCCTTGACCTGAACCTTGATAAACTTGGATTAGAAACTTGACTTGAATCTTGATACATTGATATGAACCCCTTGATATATGATTTGACTTGAACTTGAACTTGAAACATGATACTTGGCCTTGACCTTGACCCACAGTTTGAGATTACGAGCCATACTAGGCATGAGGGTTTCATGTCCTTGTCATTGATGCACTAATGACTTGACATTTGGGTAGGAAAGTGATGACCTATTCCGTCCCTGCCAATGACTTGATATTTGACTTGTACACGTAGATGAAGACATTGTGGGAGCCTACAGGGGCGTATGGATGCATCCTAGATTTGTACTTGACTTGACTTGACTTGATTACTTGTATTACTTAGTGACATGATGGGTGTGTGCGATACACGTCATTTACTCTTGGGAGCCGATCACTCCACCCCTTGGAGGTATCCCCTCATATTATACTTGGCATACCGAGGTCACCCCTCCGTATACACATATACTTGCTTGACTTGACTTGATTTGATATGTTCTGGGCTCGTAGTGGATTACTGTTTCTGTTACCCTATGACTTGATACTGGACTTGACTTGATTCGACTTGGGCTGGTGGTGGGTTACGGTTTACTTTACACCTACCTATTGTAAACGTTTCTTGATAAACTTTTCATTTTCCTTCCTACTCTTGTTATGCCTTGTGTCATTTCATTTACTTCACTACCCTTTTTACTACTGCTTTGTTATCGTTATATCTGTTCACTGAGCTTTCGTAGCTTAGCCGCATTTCTTTTCCTGCGGCAGGTTTTAGTTGGAAGCTGGGTTGAGTGGGGGGTACCATGGACATAGAAGGCTTTAGTAGCTATTGAAGATGATTAGAAGATCCTTTATTTAGACATAGAAACCTTTGTATTGTAACTTTATAGTTTCATATTTCCTTTGTAACCATTGAATTCTATTGTATTATTAATGTCAAATGCTTGTGTCTGTTCTGATATGGAACCATCGTTGTGGCACCTTTGCCCTTGTCGGGTCGGGGTGTTACAAGCCTAATGGAAAGCTAGTTCTTTCAGAGGGATGACACATGATGCTATTCAGAGGGCTTATTTTGAGACTTTTGAAAGGTTTAATAGACTTGTTGAACCATTGACAGATGCTGAAGTTGCAAAGCTCACAAGACAGATGCCTACAAATTTTTATATGAATCCAGTTGCAAAGGCTACAAAGAAGGTGTCTGAAGTTGAAGAAGAAAAGGTTGTAAGTGAAAAGGAGAAGGTTGTTGAATATGAGGTTGTGAATGAAGTGGTAAAAGAAAGTTCTATAATTGGTGTAAAGAAGTATGGAAGAAGGTTAAAGTCTAGTGGCAGGAAGAAGAAAAGAGCTAAATCTGTTGTAATGAGTGATTCAGAAAGCAATTCTAAAGGTGAGAAGGAATCAGATGCTAATGAGTATGGCACTGAAGAGGTAACTGCAGATGATATGAAAAGGATCATGGAGTTTACAATTCTTAAACCACAACAAGAACCTGAGATAGACAATGCAGTTCCCTTAACAACAAAGTACCCAATCATTTCTTATACACATGATGTTCAGGATGGAAGTGAAGCATGGTGCGAAATCAAGAGATCTAATGGCTTATGTCAGAAGTTCATTAGATTTTGACAGATGTTACATTACATGGATAGGGATGTTGTGGTGCAACTTTGGAAGCTCTATAAGGAAAATTATGGTGATAGAAGACCAGATGTGATCTATGAAAGGCTGCAATATTACTACTTGGGGAATATGTTTGAGCCAGATGAGAGAGATATTGAATGGAAGGATTTGCTAAGCTCTACCAAGGTTCATAAATGGTATCTATATCAATCTTGTGGAGTACATGAGTTGGTTGGTAGAGGTGTAAGTGTATACATGCTAGTGGAAAAAGACTACCCCTTCACCAACAATACTGCTATTCTTACTCAGATGATACAGCCTGGTAAATTAAGGTTACAGAGAGCATTTCTTTCAGATCATCAAGCATATGAGTTAGTAGAGAAGTATAAAAAGATTCTGCACTCTAAGTCTTCAAAGTAGTAGAAAGTGTTTGGAAGCATCCTCTTTGTGTATATCTGTGCTTAGAAGAAACTTGTATATTTTGGGAGAAAATATCAAGTTTAGGGGAGGATTGTTGGGTTTAAAAGAAGCTGCTGCTACTTTGAAGATGCTGCTGCTAAGTATTTTATTCTGCTGCTCATGGTTCTAATGGAAATATACTAAGTATGATTCTGTTGCCAAGCTTAATCATTCTGCTGCTAGTATATTTATTCTGCTGCTGGTGATAACTGACGAATGGTGAAATAAGCTAAGTCTCATTCTACTGCTAGCCTACGAGGATTCTGCTGCTAGAGTAATGATTCTGCTGCTTATTAGATATGTTTAGTTTGTTAGATAATTATGGAAAAGATACGAATAGATATTATTCTTGTATAGAAAGTTTTGTAACCGACTAGGACTCTTTATGTCTATAAAAGGAGGATCTAGTGTTAGGGCTAGTATACGATTGTTAGCATAGGTATTGTCTTGTATTTACTTCAAGGTTCGTTGTAACCCTGTTACTTTTGAGTAAACGTATATTAATATATTGAGCTGATCGTTGAGAGAATTACTGTGTGTTAATTGTTAATTCTTCTTAAGATTAATTACTAAATTCCACATAGTAATTAATAGATTGTTCAAGAATAGTCTCTATAACTATTATCTTAGATCCACATCTAGGATAATTAACAAGATCGATTAATCTCAACTAGGATCATCCCAACTATCAAAACTACTGCTACAACAACACCACAACAAACTTTAACTAAACCTGCACCACAACCTTCATAATCAAAAGCAAAAGGAGTTGTCATAAGAGAGCCTGCACCAATTCCAAAACCTGCACAACCAGCTATTGCATCAACAGACAAAGGAAAGAGAATTCTAGTTGAAGAGCCCAAACAGAAGTTCAAATTTCTAGATGCTGCTTTAAAAGAACAACAAAGTGAGTCTGATGCAGAAGTTGCCAGAAGATTGAAAGCACAAATGGATGCAGAAGATGAAATTGAAAGGAAAAAGCAAGAACAAGAAGATTGGGAATTGGCTAAAAAAGCTCAGAGAGAAGAAAGAGAAAGATATATTTCTGAGGAAAGACAAAATGCTATTGATGATTTGTTAGGAGAATTCAGAAAGAAACAGAGTCAAAAGAAAGGTGGCTATAAGAAGAAAAAGCCTTCAAAAGCTGATCAGATTGTCTACATGAAAAGCTATCTAAAGAATCAAGCCTAATGGAAAGCTAGTTCTTTCAGAGGGATGACACATGATGCTATTTAGAGGGCTTATTTTGAGACTTTTGCAAGGTTAAATAGACCTGTTGAACTATTGACAGATGCTGAAGTTGCAAAGCTCACAAGACAAATGCCTACAAATTTTTATATGAATCCAGTTGAAATGGCTACAAAGAAGGTGTCTGAAGTTGAAGAAGAAAAGGTTGTAAGTGAAAAGGAGAAGGTTGTTGAATCAGAGGTTGTGAAAGAAGTGGTAAAAGAAAGTTCTATAATTGGTGTAAAGAAGTATGGAAGAAGGTTAAAGTCTATTGGCAGGAAGAAGAAAAGAGCTAAATCTGTTGTAATGAGTGATTCAGAAAGCAATTCTAAAGGTGAGAAGGAATCAAATGCTAATGAGTATGGCACTAAAGAGGTAACTGCAAATGATATGAAAAGGATCATGGAGTTTACAATTCATAAACCACAACAAGAACCTGAGATAGACAATGCAGTTCCCTTAACAACAAAGTACCCAATCATTTCTTATACACATGATGTTCAGGATGGAAGTGAAGCATGGTGCGAAATCAAGAGATCTAATGGCTTATGTCAGAAGTTCATTAGATTTTGACAGATGTTACATTACATGGATAGGGATGATGTGGTGCAACTTGGGAAGCTCTATAAGGAAAATTATGGTGATAGAAGACAAGATGTGATCTATGAAAGGCTGCAATATTACTACTTGGGGAATATGTTTGAGCCAGATGAGAGAGATATTGAATGGAAGGATTTGCTAAGCTCTACCAAGGTTCATAAATGGTATCTATATCAATCTTGTGGAGTACATGAGTTGGTTGGTAGAGGTGTAAGTGTATATATGCTAGGGGAAAAAGACTACCCCTTCACCAACAATACTGCTATTCTTACTCAGATGATACAGCCTGGTAAATTAAGGTTACAGAGAGCATTTCTTTCAGATCATCAAGCATATGAGTTAGTAGAGAAGTACAAAAAGATTCTGCACTCTAAGTCTTCAAAGCAGTAGAAAGTGTTTGGAAGCATCCTCTTTGTGTATATCTGTGCTTAGAAGAAACTTGTATATTTTGGGAGAAAATATCAAGTTTAGGGGAGGATTGTTGGGTTTAAAAGAAGCTGCTGCTACTTTGAAGATGCTGCTGCTAAGTATTTTATTCTGCTGCTTATGGTTCTAATGGAAATATACTAAGTTTGATTCTGTTGCCAAGCTTAATCATTCTGCTGCTAGTTTATTTATTCTGCTGCTGGTGATAACTGACGAATGGTAAAATAAGCTAAGTCTCTTTCTACTGCTAGCCTACGAGGATTCTGCTGCTAGAGTAATGATTCTGCTGCTTATTAGATATGTATAGTTTGTTAGATAATTATTGTAAAGATACGAATAGATATTATTCTTGTATAGAAAGTTTTGTAACCGACTAGGACTCTTTAAGTCTATAAAAGGAGGATCTAGGGTTAGGGCTAGTATACGATTGTTAGCATACGTATTGTCATGTATTCACTTCAAGGTTCGTTGTAACCATGTTACTTTTGAGTAACCGTATATTAATATATTGAGGTGATCGTTGAGAGAATTACTGTGTGTTAATTGTTAATTCTTCTTAAAATTAATTACTAAATTCCGCATAGTAATTAATAGATTGTTCAAGAACAGTCTCTATACATATTATCTTAGATCCACATCTAGGATAATTAACAAGATGGATTAAGCTCAACTAGGATCAACAGTTCTTGGAGTGATAGCGGTGAAGAAGAATAGAAGAAGCCCAACGACGAAACATGTCTAATGGCTCAAGATTCAAATGAGGTACATTCCGACTCTTCTTATTATAGTGATGATAATTCGTCAATATATGATAATAGACTATATGATGAATATAATTAACTATGTGAAGTAAGTTTTAAAATCATAAGTACAAACAAAACTCTAAAAGAGACATTGCATGAACTCGAAATGCAAATTTTAGAACTAAAAGATCAAGTAAAAAGACTTGAGAAAAATAAAGAAATAGATGTAGGATGTAGGTCATGCATAAATCTTCGAGTAGAGAATGAAAAACTCAAAGAAAAAGCGTTAAGAATCATTAAGTTTGAAAAAGGAATAAAGACACTTAATGACACGCTTGAAAACGGTAGGTATAGTGAACATGCCAGAGCGGGCTTAGGATTTGACCCAAATAAAGCTTCTACAAGTGAAACTAAACAAGTAAAATTTGTAAAAGCTGGAGAATCTGAAATAGAAGTGGACGGTACCGTTAAAGGTACAGACGGCATCACTAAAATTAGTGGTACTGTAGTACCGTCTGGTGCTAAAGTCAGATCAGGGTCGATTTTGAAAAATAACTTAAGTCCTAAACTGAGTCACATAGTAGTTAATAATGTTAAAGTACCTATTTCTAGTAAAAAGGAAGTCAAAAGTGTTTACAAACCTTTGTTAACCCCCGGGCTTGGTTTTGTAAAACCTGCAATTAGATCAAAGACTCCTTGATCTAGAAGAACAAATGTTCCTAAACCTCGGTCAAGAAGTCCTCTACTGAGTGGTAACTTTAGAAGAAAAAGTTATCCAAGTAATTATCCCGTAACTTGGAATACCCGTCATCTACAAAGTTACTTACCATGGGAAATGTGTCCTCCATTCCAATGTCCTAACCAAATGCAACAAATGCATGGGATGTTTAACACTAACAACCTTGGACCCATGAGATATTGGGGACCAAATGTTTGAGCTTCTGTCTTGCTAGATAGATATGGTTGTGAATCAACCTGGAGTCCGACGAATGGAGTATGATTAGTGAATGCACTAATCTCATGACAGAAAATCAAGTCTTGTCTCATCTTACTTAGCTTTCAACATAGATAGTCACGTCTTCTAGTTTAAAAGGAAACACCTCAGGCTAAGGTACGCTTTCTTAAAACCCCCTTGTTAGTAGATATATCGAGCATGTAGTGTTCTCAGAATCTAACATAGTAAGCACTAACATAATGGACGTGAAAAGTGCATCCCCAAATGGTTTTGTCAACAAGGAGGTATATGTAGTAAAACCTCCAGGATTTGTTGAGTCATAAAAACCATATCATGTTTATAAACTCAAGAAAGCACTTTATGGTCTCAAACAAGCTCCTAAGCTTGGTACGACATATAAAAGGCTCTCTTACATAAACATGAATATACCATGAAAATGGCTGACAACGCGCTTTTCACAAAGAAACGGAATTCACATCCCATCATTGCATAAATATTTGTCGTCGACAATTATATTAAGCCCAACTTCTCCAGAAATGTACAATGATCACTCAAAGATCATGCGTGACAAGTTTGAGATGAGTATGATGAGTGAATCTAGCTTCTTCCCTCGCCCTCATATAATATTATTTGAAGATTGTATCCTCTTAAATCTAAGTGTACTAATATATATATATATATATATATATATATATATATATATATATATATAGGGTAAAGTTAAAATAAAAAGACAAATATCCGTACACTACATAAAAAGATTTTTTTTTTCAAAAAAGTTCGTGAAAAAATCCATTAAAATTCCACAAGATCGGGAATGTTGGTGCATAAAACTTTTGTGAAAGAAGTTTTACTAATTTTGAGTTTTTATACGTTTTTTTCAATGCACAAAAAACGAATTTTGATGCGCAAAAAAATTTTGATGCACAAAATTTTCAACTTGTTTTAGTTAGATGCGCAATGTTATTTTGATGAAAAAAGTCAAAAGAAGTTGGGTGCAAAAACGAATTTTTGATGCACAAAAAAACGATTTAATGCACAAACGTAATTTTTCAAAATTTTTTTTCGGAAAAAGTATCTACTTTTAGAAAAACTTCATTCATAAATTTTTCATGCACCAACATTCCCGATCTTGTGAAATTTTTTTGGATTTTTTCGCGAACTTTTTGGAAAAAAAAAATCGTTTTACGTAGTGTATGGATATTTGTCTTTTTATTTGATCTTTATCCTATATATATATATATATATATATATATATATATATATATATATATATATGTATGTATGTATGCATGTATGTATGTATGTATGTGTATATATATATATATATATATATATTTATATATATATATATATATATATATATATATATAAGAGATTAAACTTAGAACAATCTTAATCGATATAAATGCCCATGTCCGCAGAGACGAATCTCACAAGAGATTTTGAAGGTGAGCACGCGGATAGTAATAGGTTTGGGGCATGATAGGCAATTTACTTTACCTAACGGCAAGTAGGCCCGATATCATGTCTAGTGTCTGTCATTGTGCTCGCTTGTAGGAAGGATCTCAAAACTTCTTACCTTAGAGTGGTTAAGTGTATCTTCTGATGAATTAAAGACACTATACCCTTGGGATTGTACTATCACAAAGGGATTGGTGTAGAAACTATTGTCTATACCAACTATGATAATGCCAGAGATAATGTGGATTGAAAAAGTAAGAGTGATGTTTGTACCTTCATAGGTTGTTGTCAACCTTCATGGTTCTCCAAGAAACAAACGACTTTTGCTATCTCCACGACCGAAGCCGAATACGTAAGCGCTGAAAAGGCATGACAAAAAGCACTATGGATGAAACAAGCTCTAAACGACTGCAACATCCATCTCAACGACATTCCGATGAAGTGCGACAGCCGAGGTGCAAATTGACTTGACCAAGAACCCCATGGAATGCTCATGTACGAAGCACATCGAAGTACGTCATCTCCTCCATCGCGATAATGCCCAAAGATGAATCATTTCTTTCGAAAAGTTTTCCTCAAAGGACAACATCGTCGATATCCCAATCAAACCTCTCAAACAAGAATCCTCTAACTATATTCGTCTAGGTCTAGGAATGATGGAACACATTCCGTGAATTTCACAATTCCCATGTGTTCAAATACGTCCTTTAAATCCCTCTTATGACTACTTAAATATTTCACTGGAAATATTGAAGTCATCCCTTACGTCTCATCTCATGACTTATTAAATATTTCACTAGAAATATTAAGTCATCCTTCACATCCTACTTGAATATTTCACTGGAAATATTGAAGTCATCCCTTACGACTCGTCTCATGACTCTTTAAATATTTCACTGGAAATATTAAAGTCATTTCTTATGTCTCGCCTCATGACTTTTTAAGTCATCCTTCACATCCCTTTTACGACTACTTAAGTATTTCACTAGAAATATTGAAGTCATCCCTTACGTCTCGTCTCATGACTTTTTAAATATTTCACTGGAAATATTAAGTCATCCTTCACATCCTGCTTATGACAACTTGAATATTTCACTGGAAATATTGAAGTCATTTCTTACGTCTCGTCTCATGACTTTTTAAGTCATCCTTCACATTCCTCTTATGACTACTTAAATATTTCACTAGAAATATTAAAGTCATCCCTTACGTCTCGTCTCATGGCTTGTTAATATTTCACTAGAAATATTAAGTCATTCTTCACATCCCTCCAAATGACTATTTATGTATTTCCTCGGAAATATTAAAGTCATTTATTTTCGTCTACCCTAGTCATTTCCGTTAAAAAGAGTTTATTAGGTATGACCTCTCCCCTCGCATAAAAAAGTCTTACTAATTAAGTAAGATTAATTCGTCAAAAATCAAAATGGAACAAAAATGAGTCTCAGACATGCACGGCTCCACTAAAGTGGCACGGCACCACTAAACATTAGTGGTACCATGGTACCGTGCGTCTGATAGACACGTTTTTCTTCCTCTTTCCCTCTGCATAATCAGTCAAAACTGAATACCAAATCCAAATCCTACTACACTCTTTTCAATCAACATCGAGGCATTGCACTTAAAGAATATCAATCACTATAATATCAATTGTAAGTAAATTAACCTTAATTTCATTCTAATTTGAGACTAGGGTTTGTTCTTATGAATAAAATCGAATCGGGGTTTTTCAGTTTTGGTTGAATTTTAATTCAATTAGGACTAGGATTAGACAATGTATAACTTACATGATTCCCTAATCATAGGATTTGCATAAACCCACTTATATCTTATATATTAGTCCAAATTTTACTATTTATATCGGATTAAGATTAAATATTTTTTGTGGAATCATGTCTAGGATACTAGAAATTGGTTTAGGAGTCGTCAACATTCAAGCTTTTCATCTTTAATAATTTTGGCGCCGAATTTTCGCCTTTTCCAAACACCCCAATTCCATTATTTTTGAAAAATTTCACACATCTAGGATCATGAAACATTTTTCGTGCATTGCTGCTGCAAACTAAAAACGTTTTTGCATGCATACATGATCTCACAAATATTGATTGAATTACATAACTAATATGTATTCTTCAACATATTTGTTTGAGCAAAAGTGAAGTTAGGACCGTTTGGGTAATCTCATTATTTTTGTTTTAGATTCGAGATAACCGCACCTCCACATTGTTGGCATATAGGCACACACACTAGAAATGTGATCATAAACATACAGTATATTAACATATACATACTTATATATTTTTGTAGGTAACAATGCCTCGTACCGATTACCAAGACTCCAAATCCTACATCCCTTCTCTAATCGATGACCCAAACATTCCCGATGAGCAAAAAGCTTATCTTCTAAAAGTCCAACATCGATACATACACGAAGGTCGTGTAGTCAATGCCTATTTTGCTCCTTTGAATGGCATAAATGTATGCTTTCCTACGATCCAATTTGATTGTTTATATAAAATAAATGATCAAAATTATCCTCGTTTCGTCCTCCAATTCTACAGTCGTGTTCGTACCTTCAAAGATCTTGAGGGTAATGTCTTCCTTGATTTTTGGATTCAAAACGAACATATCATTTTATCCATCACTGAACTTGGTGACATTCTAAGTATCCCTTACTATGGTCAATGTGCCTACACAGAAGACCATTCCTTAGAGTCACTTCACTATCACCTTGAAAGTGAAGGTCCATATTTTACCGAAATTCCCGACCTTCAAAGCATAAAGCAACATGTCCAAATTCCTCAAGTCGCCAACACGTATAAAAAACGTGATGGTTCTATACTCCATCTCGACCCAAACCGTATCTATCTAAAAGAGATTCTTCCTGATCTAAAAAATTGGGAACTCTTTCTACGTGAAAACGTCTTGTGTCTTGTGGGCAATCGGGATCATGTTCCGGCAAGTCTTGCCCATATGCTCTTTTTCCTTAGTAACGAGGAGCCATACAACCTCGCATACTACATGGCAAAAAGAATGGCGAACATTCACAGTCGGTCCGATAAGCTCATGCCATATGGTATGTTGCTTACTCGCCTCTTCTGTTGGGTTATGGCAAATTACCCACATCTTAATAATGGCGACTACTTCCTTGTTGATCCCATTATAAAACCCCTTGGTGGACCACAACGTCACACAAAGCAACATAGTGACAAAAGGTCTAAACGTGGTCGTAAATTCACCTCCGATGCTACTTTCTCTTCTTCCTCCTTCTGTCATGGATCGTGATCTCACCCTATGGATGTGGATGATGATGAAGTGAATGAAGAAGGAACTTCTCGTGCTCGTACTCCTTCTCCTGACACTTTTTTTCATAATCTTATCACGCCATCCTTCACACCAACAACTGACCTTCCTTACAACAATACCAACTTAAATGTGGTGATGAGAAGGCAAACGATGAAGTACAACCGGCAAGTGTCCATGCATGAGCAAACCATCGGGGGGTTCAAGTCAATTGGAAAGGTACTCAAGGGGATCGGGAACAAGATCAAGAAGTTAGGGAAATCGAGAGATTAGACAATGCTAACTTAATTAGTACTACTAACTCAAGTAGTATTAAACTATTACTTATGGGGTCTTGCCTATGGCCTTTTAACATTAACAAGTTTGAATTAACTAAGTATTTCTAACTTGGCATGGGTTACTTTGGATAGTTAATGAAGCTTAATGCTTGATTATATTTATGAGCTTTATTTAGTTCATATCTCTTATTTTACATTTTTTCTTGCATGCACGAGATGATCATATTACTTGATATGTTGCATGCTTAATAGTAGCCTAAATCAAGATAATCACATGTTCTTGTTTGTTGCTAGTTGTGGCTAGTATTAGGAAAACTATGTGATTATTGTTTAGTGAATTGAGGCAATAGGATTTGCTGCAAATAGTACCTCTAGTATTACCTATTTAGGCAGCCTAAATCCTGCATAACTGATAAAAATGTCAACTGCAGGTCGCGGCTCCACTAAATAGGGCACGGCACCACTAAATTTAATGGTACCGTGGGTGATTTAGTGGTACCGTCCCCTGGGAAGACATTTTTAACTGTTTGCTTCCATATTTTGACTTTCTTTTCCTTAGAATCTGCAAACATGTGCTGATTCCAACACTCCCAATTCCCTAAAGTCACCATCCTACCTATCCTTGCATGCTTTGATTTGGCTATTTAAGCTCTTATCATGCATTCATCTTCCTCACCATCACATATTCATCATAAACTCACCATGTCTTCTACCATGGCTACTACCTCTCACAAAGCAAAGAAACCAAGGCTCAACATTAAACAAAACAATGAAATACTTCTCATTGATCCTACATTGGATGATGATGAAGACATTCATACACCATTAGTAGCATATTCATAACACATAAACACACATAAGATGAGATTTGGGCTGAATAGAATAAAGAGTTTTAGAGAGAGAAAGTGAGTTGGGAACTTTAGAGAGAGAAAGATGAGAGGTTGTATTGAAAATAATGAGAAGTTCCAACCCTCTCCCTAGGTGGAGAGGGGTATTTATAATGCTAATATTTATGCCCTTGAGTGGGCTGTGGAGCGAGCTGACAGTGGGTAAAGACCCGACCCACTCCACGAGTTCTATAATAACTAAACTATATTAACTTACTAATATAATCCTACGAGCTATTTAATGCTAATGAGTACACGGGGTGACCGAGTCTTCATTTGAATATTTATATTCCTAACAATCTCCCCCTAAGGGAGGTCACCCCGAAAAATACATTTTGAATTCTAGCATGCTATCCTCTGATCTTGACTTCATAGCTCGTAGTCTTTGATTCTTCAACGTCATTGATCTTTGTGCCTTCAGCAGTGAACTTTTGATGACTGATCTTTTGTCTTGGATGATCTTTGAGTATTCTTTGAAGTTATCATCCAACATATGTCTTCAAGTCATCTTGTTGTAGCATCGTCTCCATGTTTAGTTGTGATCTTTGAGCATTCTTTGAGATCATCATCCACCGTAAATCTCCAAGCTCATCCGATGTGGTGATATTGCCTCCATGTGATTTTTCTTGTGACTTTTGGACTGCATGCTCACACTTTTCTGGATCATGATAACTATCATCAGAGCTGCGGAAGCTGTGTTGTAGGTCATTTAACTTATCATGATGTCTTTGATAATGTTTTGTAAGTGTGAGCATGGAGTGTGGATTGACATGTCTCTACTGGAATTAGGAACCACCATCACCATCTTTATATGAATATGAAATAAAACAGTTAGCAATAAAGTTGGAGAACGAATATGGCTTTGTCATTCGTTCGAAGTGGTTGGATTAACCTTCGGTTCTGTGAGGACCGACCTGTGATCAGGTAGAATCCCCTTTAAAGAAGATTCTCCTTGACAGGAATTTCCAGCTTGTAGTAATGAGTTTTCCAACAGGTTAATGTTAGAATCATCTTACTAAGCATGTTATCATACCGGAATGTCTCAAAGCAGACAGCACGGTAAAGTGAATCAGTGAATTAAATACCCACTGATGACGAGAAATTGAAAAAAAAATCACTCTTGTGTCACTGGATAAACATTTTATGCAACACGACGAGGCTTTTATACATTGAATCACATTTCTGTCATAAACACTTTTGTTTGAAAATTTTCACAATCAATGTGCTCGGAACTCAGTTTGGTGAGCACATTAAAAAGTTTTCCAAAAGCATCCGTCAATCCATTTCCTGGAACAAGGTTGATTCAAATGAGAATCGCCCTATCGTTTCTTTCCAGTAGTCACAAGCTTGATCCATGAAGGATCTCACATGTCACCCACCAAGAGCTTGATTGATGTTGGCTCTAGAAGGATTTCCATCTTCATTTTGAATACTTTACGTATCACTCGGATGTTCTGGCAATAACACGAGGATAATGCGTATGACTCTTCATATATATTTTCTTGCTTTTCATAGTGTATGAAATAGCAAGCATATTGGAAGTGTGTCCTAATGAGATTTATTGATGATCTCTTGGCTCTGGACTCAATAGTGCGTTTTGAGTTAGTGATCGAAGGCTAGAGAGGACTGCCACCTTTTCAATATCGTCTAACTCGGAGTAAGAAAGACGATAGCAATGTATTGATCTCCGTGACAAGTGAAACAAGTGTGCTTTGAAGGACCTTGAGTGGCTAGGGAGGGTTGTGCAGCGTATCACTGGGTCCATGATACTTTTTCTTCAATGTCAGCAATCAACTAAGTGATTTTGACAGCATATGTATTGACCAGGTTTCTTCCTAAAGTGTAAGGAGGGCTTCTTTCTTTTCACCCTTTATCTTTACACTTCTTTTTCATTCTTCAACCCCTTCAGTGCTTACCAAGACTTCATTACTGGCACCTTGTTGGGTTTGCTCCAGTACTAGCTCCATCTCAGTCGGCACTTTTCCCTTATTCACTTTTCTCCTATTTAATCATTCCTAAGGACTTCTATTTTAACTAGAGGATTGTTCCTGGGAAGATCCCTCTGGTTCTGGCTGGATCATGGGAACTGATACCTAACCTCACCATCCTTATAACTCCAGTACATAAAGTAAAATGGTCGGTCTTTGGTAATCTTTCACAATTGCCATCACAAATCATTTGCTCCCCCTCAATATGTGCATCGATATACGAAAGAGTTTAGCACATATGGGAGAGCCTACACTTGAGTCCAAAAGATCATATTTTTTATCATATTTTCATATTTAAATCACATTCTCTCCCCCGATCAAAAATTTCAAACCGTTTGAGATTTGTGATCCCAATTGATTTAAATATGTTTAGAAAATTTGGGAGAAAATGTGGTCAGGTTTAACATATATTCTGATAATGGAACATTACGATGCTCCGCCTCAATCTATGAGGGAATTTTCATAAAATTCATTGCATATTTGGTACAAAGTAGCATGTTTTGATGATATAGAATTTTGAAAATCATCACTCTCCCCCTCAATCGATGACCCGTCTTCTAATGGAATAGCTGTAGTCATTGATTGAGTGATAGATTTTTTATGAAAAATTCAATTCTGATTGATATTCAAAAATCATGGTACCACCAAGTTTTCATACAAATACTTTCCTGAAGAATCATAGATTGGAAAGTACTTGCGATGTAAAGAAGACTTCTCTTCTTATACGAGGAATGATGCACTGAAACGTACATCAAATCGAAGAAACATGGATATAAAGTAATCCATGCCCAGGTGAACATCACCTAGTTGGAGGAACAACTGTCTTTTTGGCGACATGCTTTCCCCATAGTAACGCACGGGTTGCAGTCTGAAGTAACTGCAAGCCGATTAGACATGTTTTAACCAGTTAATATAACTTCTGCTCGAGCTTCATTTAAAGACCCATGTCATTATTGAATGACATTTCTAGGACCGTAAATGTTATCGATAAACAGAAGACATGCCTAGAAGAACTATTTTTGGTATTTTTTGTTTTTCTGATTTTTAGGGTTTTTATAGGTTTTATATTTTTCTATTTTCTTTTTGTTTTAAGATATATACAAGTATATGCAAGGATATGTGATGCAAATCCTTTACTCCTCCTTTTCTTCTTGAAGACACTTGAGTGTTTCAGGTGACAAACTCTTCATGCCAAGCCGCGGGAGAATAAATTGGAACCGTTCTCTCGGAAGTGCCTTAGTGAAGATATCAGCCAACTGAAACTCCGTCCTCACGAAGTAGAGTTCAACAATCACTTTCTCAACCTGTTCCCTTATGAAGTGATGCCTGATATCGATGTGCTTTGATCGGGAGTGTTGGACATTGTTACAACAAAGAGCGATAGCACTTTTGTTGTCACAATACAGAGGAATCTTGTTGTATGCAAAACCATAGTCTGATAGTTGTGATCTCATCCATAGGATTTGAGCACAACATGCAGACATGGCAATGTATTCAGCCTCTGTGGAAGATATAGATGTACTCATTTGCTTTTTAGAAGACCAACTAACTAGCTTTTCCCCCAAAAACTGAGCACCTCCCGAAGTACTTCGACGAGTATCTTGACACACTGCATGGTCAGCATCAGCATATGCCGTGAGCTCCATTACGGTGTCCTTAGGATACCAGAGACCCATGTGAACAGTGCCTTGAAGATATCTGAAGACCCTTTTTACTGCTTCTAGATGCTTTTTGGTGGGCTTAGACTGGTACCGAGCACACATACATACTGCATACAAGAGATCTGTCCTACTAGCGGTGAGGTACATTAAGGATCCAATCATGCTTCTAAACTTGGTTTGATCAACCGGGATCCCAGAGAGGTCTTCATCCAACTTCGATAGCTCAACCATAGGAGTGTCAACAGGATCACTTGAATCAAATCCAAACTTCTTCAATATTTCGTGTGCATATTTGGATTGATTAATGAAGATGCCTCCAGGACTTTGAGAAATTTGCAAACCTAAGAAGAACGATATTTGTCCTATCATCGACATTTGGAACTTAGAACTCATCTCTTTTGTAAACCGATCACATTCACTAGGATCATAAGAGGCAAAGATAATGTCATCTACATATATCTGAACGTGAAGTAGATGTTTGCCCGACTTTCTGGTGAAAAGAGTAGGATCAACAACACCTTTGGAGAACCCGTTTGCCAGAAGAAACTTGGACAATGTATCATACCACGCTCTAGGTGCCTGCTTCAAGCCATAGAGGGCCTTCTTCAAGTGATAGACATGAGTAGGATGATCGGGGTCCACAAATCCTTCAGGTTGACTCACATAGACTTCCTCTTTTAAGTCACAATTTAAGAATGTTGTCTTAAAATCCATCTAGTAGACTATCATATTCTGACTGGCAGCATTAGCGAGGAAGATTCTGATGGCTTCAATTCGGGCAACCGGAGCAAATGATTCCTTAAAGTCTATGCCCTCCTCTTGTCTATACCCATTTGCAACAAGCCGTGCCTTATGCTTCAGAACATCACCGTGCTCATCGAGTTTCACTTGGAAGATCCACTTTAGAGCAATAATCATTGCACACTCTGGAGGAGGCACTAATTCCTATACTTCAAGTCGATGAAATTCATGAATTTCATCTTGCATAGCATTAAACCAACAGTCTTTGGACATGGCTTCTTTGAAGTCCTTTGGCTCGACTTTGGATAGTACGGAATTGAAGAAACACCACAGTACATCAGTAGCAAGTTGCTTTCGCGTGGATACCGGACGGGAAGGATTACCAATGATGTTGTCAATTGGATGATCATTGGTCCATTTTCTGAGATGATCATGCGGTTGAGGGTATTGAACTGATGTTGCCGTTTTATGATCTCCTAAAGAAGATGTATCAGTGGAAGACTCTGGAGCAAATACATTTTCAAATGGAACATCGTCAATAGGAGCAAAAGGATTCACGTCAAAAGAATTGTCTTCTGCAGAACCTTGCTGTACTGAAGAAGATTGAATATTTGATGATGAGGGTGATTGACTGGCAGATGGTGCATCTTGCTGATTAAGACAGATAACGATGGACCTTCTGAGTTTTGTGGAATTTGAGAATCAGCAACAGGAGGTACAGGTGGAGCTTCCATTGTAGCATTAACTGTTGGTGGCTCAAAGTATTCGTCAAACATCGAATCAAATAACTTCTTCAACTCTTCACTGGTGGGAGGTACATAAGGAACTGCAGGCGTGGGATTCTGTACAAGACCTGAACTAATTGGTCCAAGTGTTAATAGATTAGGTGTGGGTCCAGAACCGGTTTGTTCAGGAGCCATTTGCTCAGTTAGCTCATCGAATGTCACGTGAATCATTTCCATGAATTGTCAGGTTCTTTTCTTATAGATTCTATATCCCTTGTGATCTGGTGCATACCCAACGAAGAACCCTACGTCTGCTTTAGCCTTTAGCTTTCCCAAATCTTTACCGTCATTTGTCGGATAGCACAGAGCACCGAACACTCGAAGAAAGGAAAGATCTAGTTTCTTGCCATGTATCAGCTCGTAAAGAGTTTTGTTGTGAAGAGTGTGTATCAAGGAACGGTTTTGGGTGTAACACGCAGTAGCTATTGCTTCTGCCCAAAGAAACATCGGAGCCTTAGAATATATTAGCATAGTTCTTGCAGCTTCCACTAGAGTACGATTTCGTCTTTCAACAATGTCGTTTTGCTGAGGAGTGCGTGCAACACTTTTCTGATGAGTTATGCCAATACTTTCATAAAATTGACTAAGTTGTTGGTTAACAAACTCAGTTCCATTGTCCGTCCGGATGATTCTGACATTTTTGTTCAGCCTTACTTGTAACTGCTTGATTAGTTTAATGATAACCTCTGGAGTTTCATCCTTGGTTCTCAAAAACTTTACCCATGTAAACCGAGAGTAGTCGTCGACCACCACAAGAACATATTTCTTTCCATTGATACTCTGCACTCTCATTGGTCCGCATAGATCCATGTGAAGGGTGTGAAGAACTTCCATGATGGTATTGACAGTTTTGGGTTTGTGAGTATGTTTCTTGCTTTTTCCCAGTTGACATGCAGAACAAAGATGATCTTTCTCAAACTTTAGTCTGGGCATGCCTTGTACAAGATCCTTGCGAGACAAGTCATTTATGGTGCCGAAGTTCAAGTGATTTAAACGACGGTGCCAAAGCCAAGATTTAGTCTTTGAGGCCTTTGAAAGCAAGCAAATAGGAGAGGACCTCGTCATTTCTTCAATAGAGATGGTGTATACATTGGTGCCACGACTGCCTTTAAGAAGATCAACACCATCCAACTCTCTGACGAAACAAGTGTGTTTTCTGAAAGCAACTTCAAGATCGAAATCACAAAATTGACCAACAGAAAACAAGTTATGCCCTAGTCCTTCCACATAGTATACCCGGGAGATTACACTATCGCCGAACACATAATCTCCGTAACCCATAATCGCCCCAAAATGGTCGTTCCCAAATCTAACTGTCCCGATAAACTTTTTCACGAAATTCTTGAGCCGTGAGCGATCCCCAGTCATATGTTTTGAGCAGCCCCAGTCCAAATACCAAAGGACGATTTGTACGACCTGTATTTGAAAACAGACAACGATGGATAACTGAAAAATGTGGATCCCCACATGCAGCTGGGGTCCGTTTGGTTAGCACACACAAATTCTGGAACTAGAGGATTCATAGATGCTACTGTATTTGCATTGGAAACTACACTAGAAGTAACAATTGACCTAGTAGCAGGGCATTGTATCACTAAAGGTAAAATTCGACCAGTTGGTTTCTATTCCTTAACCTTCACAACTTTATGGTTATTCAATCTAGTTAAGGGGCACTGATCTTCTAAAGTGAGTTTCCTTCCAGTGGGTCTCCATTGATACCCGACATTAGCAAACATTTTTCCTGTTGTTTTCCAAATTTTCTTACTTATTTCAGTTTTCCTTACATTCTTAACTTGGGGTAGTGCAGGAGACATCAGAAATGACACAACACAATCATCATGATTACCAGAAATTAAACATTCGTTACATGTTTTACAGAAGGAATTAGAATTCGAAATAATTACAGTACTTTTAATACTAGAATCAACACGATTCATTCCATTCATTGCAAACTTATTGTTCCTAGGTTGGGCTTCTACTTTCTTCTCGTAACCCCTCTTAGCTGGCGTAGTCCTATCTTTCCTTGCATTGCCTCTAGGCTTTGACCCGCTAGCTTTGGTGTCACCGTTTATGTAACACCCCAACCCGACAAGGGTAGAGATGTCACAATAATGGTGACGTATCAGAACAAACACAAGCATATGACATAAATAATACAATTGAATTTCAATGGTTACAATGGAAAATCTGAAACTACAAGGTTACAAATGAGAAATACAATAATTACTAGTCTAAATATAAGCTCTTCTAGTCATCTATAATCCAATTAGCTAGTAAGGTCTTCAATGTCCAAGATACTCTCCACTCATACCCAGCTTCCAAACTAAAACCTGCCGCAGGAAAAGAAATGCGGCTGAGCTACGAAAGCTCGGTGAACAGATTTAAAGGTAACAAGCAGTAACAATGGGATAGTGAAGTGAGTGAAACGATACAAGGTATAACAAGAGTTAGGAAAGAAAGAAAAGTAAAAGGTTATGCAGATATATCAAGAGTTAAGAAATAGTTACAATAAATAAGAGTAAAGGGAACAATAATCCACCACGAGCCCAAGTCAAATCAAGTCAAGTCAAATATCAAGTCAAGTATGTATCCGGAGGGGTGACCTCGGAATACTAGTATAAGGTTATAAGGCAAAGGAAACAGTTATCCACTACGAGCCCAAATCAAATCAAATAATAAAATATCAAGGTGTACTGAGGGGAGACCTCGGTACCAATACAATATGAGGGGATACCTCCAAGGGTGGAGTAGCTAGCTCCCAAGCTGTGAAAGACGTGTATCGCACACACCATCAGTCACCAAATATAACAAGTAATATAATGATAAACAAGTCAAGTCAAGTAAAATCTAGGATGCATCCATACGCCCCAGGTGGCCAAAGTCTGCCTCTACGTAACAAATGAAATCAAGTCAGGGATGGGACAGGTCATCACTCTCCTGCCCTAGAGTCATGCCATCCGTGCATCAATGACATGGACATGAAACCCTCATGCCTAGTTATGGCTCGTAGTCTCAAACTGTGGGTCAAGGTCAAATATCATGTATTAAGTGTCCAAGTTCAAGTTGCATATCAAGGGGTTCAAGTCAAGTTTCATATCAAATGGTTCAAGTCAAATTTCAAATTCAAGTGGTTCAAATCAAGTTTCCATTTCAATTATATCATACGGTTCATATCAAATGGTTCATATCAAATAGTTCATATCAAATGGTTCAAATGTCAAAGGTTCATATCAAAGGTTCAAAGCAAAGGTTCATATTAAATGTTCATATCATGAAAGTAGACCTTTATTAATAGTTTTCTTAAAAGTGATCTTTAAAAACATTTTTCATAAAGAAAGTCTTTAAAATTAGTTTTCATAAACTTTTAGTAAAATTACATTTAAAAGTGGTATCACATCGTGTTCAAAAATCATTTTAAAATAGCTTTTCTCAAAACATTTTCATATATAATTAAGAAAGTTTTCACATCCAATTATAATATCAAATGAACCTTCAAGGTATCCAAGGATTTGAATATTCGTGTCACAGGGTAACGAACGAATTATATCAAGTATCAAGGGATCATAGCAAGGTTCAATTTATCAAGGGAAACATAACAAGGTTCACAAAACAAGGTTCACAAATCAAGGTTAACGAATCAAGGTTCACAAATCAAGGGGAGCAAGATAAACAAGAGAGAGAGAGTTCATGAGAAACCTGTGAGAAGGTCAGAATATCTTAACCTTATACCGCAAGCGCAAACATATCTAGAAATATAAAGATCGGAAACAACTCCATCTTCAGCGAATCTACACGAATACATGGTCGTCTTATTATTAATATCTTCTTCAAATCAGATTTCTCATTTTAGTCGGCTTTCCATTTTTAGTAACTTTCCATTTATAGCAGGTTTCCAAAATTAACAAGTTTTCATTTTTAGAAAGTTTCCTTATTTAGCAAGTTTCCAAAAATAGTAAATTTCCATAATTAGACAAATTCAACAAAGTAATTAGGTTAAATCATTTATTAAATATTATTATGGAAATAGGGTTCATTTTAGCAAGTCATGATAGTTTAGGGTTCATTATGACAACTTTCTTTATTTTAGGGTTTCAAATGTAAATATGCCAAAGTTAAGGTCCAAAATGCAAATATTACAAGTTATTCATTTTAATCCATAAGTTTCCCATAATTACAAATTTTAATCCTTTAGTTTCAACAATTTTACAAATTAAGCCCTTTAATTACTTTAATTACAAATTAAACCTTATAATTAATTAAATTACAATTTAATCCTTATAATATCCATATTTACACCTTAAGCCTTCAATTATTCAAAATTACACATTATACCCCTTACATAAATGTTTATACGAAATACCCTTCACTTTTCATAATTTACAAAACAAGTCCCTTTATTTTACAAATTATCAAATCGAATTAAATAATTAAACAAAATACCATTTAAACCTTTTAGTTACCAATTTTACATAAAATACCCCTCATATTACAATTTTTATGTTTCACCCCTGGTCCAAAGTGTCTTACAAAAATAGCCCACAAGTTTATAAATTTACAAAACACACCCAAGACTTTATTAATTTCCAATCGGTTTAAAGTTAAATTACAAATCTTAACCCAAAAGTTTTCCAATCATTACAAATCATCGAAACAACCTTAAAACACATTGATTTCAACAAATTCATCATTACAATTCCGAACCCTAATCCAATTCGAATTGTTTCTTCTTTTATTTTCTAGCTGATTAACAAATAGCCAAAATAATTTACGAATCAAGGTTTAAGGCTTAATATAATTTCGAATACAATTTTCACAGATCACTTACATCATATTACAACCCATAAAAATATGTTTGAGATTTATAAAATTATTATAGAACCGATTTCAGTTTTCGCACGTTTTAGGGTTTTAAAGAATCAATTAATTCCAACGACCAGATTAGCATGCATGGATCATTATATACATTTTATTTAGATCATATATGATGCAAAGAGTGTTATAAAAATACCAGTTAACATTTAGAATGATCGGATGAGGTGTGGACAATTTATTCCTCTCGGCAAGACTTAAACACGAGCAAGAACTCAAAACCAACGAACCAAGCTTCAAAAATTCGAACTCCTATTTTTCTAGCCTTCTTCTAACTCCAATGGATCCAGGAAAAGTACCAAGAACATGCAGAAAATTGGTGGTGTCTATTTGGGAGTTTTTGTTTGATCGGTTAAGGTTTTTGAATATAAAAGGAATGTAAATAAAAGAAACCGTGTGATATAAGGGGAAGGTGAAAGAATTTCGGCCCAAGGGATGTCATAAGATCAATTAGGATCAATTATTTCTGATTTTCAAAGATTTTATCAATTTATATATATTTATCTCTTTATATTACATATTTAATCATTTAAAAAGAAAGTAATTACATAATTAAATATATATTCGGCCCATGTGAATTTTTATAGATGTGACAAATATTTTTAGGACATTGGGAATACTAAAATGTTCATGCAAATATTATTACATTTCATATGTTGCAAATTTCCAAGAGCTTGTGATTTATTTGGTGTTTTATTCAAGTATTTATTGAAATTTTAAGTTACAAGGGTATTTTGGTCATTTTGCATGTTTTGAAATGTTGGGTTTTACAACTTCTTCCCCTCTAAAAGAAAAAATTTTGTCCTTGAAATTTGAAGTCGCAAAGTTAGACGAAGTCGTAGTAAGTCGCAAAAGATCGTCACAAACATTCTCAAGCCCGGGGAGGTTCTTCCAAAAAGGATCTTCAAACCAAATAGTTTCTCATGACTCAATCAAAACAAGGTGGGTTCAAATTCCTCAAGAGGAGACAAATTGGGTTGATTCTGATCAAAAGGTCCATGCAACACAAAATGGATGATAGGTGAATCTTCTGGAAAGCTCATATGGAATACGAACTAAATTCCAAATCAAATTAATTGTATCAACAGTAGAAAGCTCTACAAAGAGCTCAAGATTTATAACTGAGGTCAACAGAATGCAAAACGAGAGTCCAAACTCGTCCAGATATCTAATGAACGAAGGCAGAGTATACGCATAGGTAGAATGAACCTAAAGTCTCACTAATCACGGATAATCCAACGGAGATCAAATTCTAAACTTCTTAGGTACTCCCCAAGATATCCTATGGCCACAATGAGTGAACGTTATATGGTGTAAGTATTATCACGTTGGCCAGACGTCATAATACTGGCATCATATAAGTATGCCCTCATGATGGTCATACTTTATCTCAGGTCGTAAGCAAAACAACCTATCTTAATCCACCTAGTACTTCTACAGTCTCAGAGGTCAACAAAATCAAATGTCATAGTCAAGAGGGAAAACAAAACTACTCGCAAGAGTATCGGAATTCCAGATTGCCTAGCAAAATAAGGTACATCGTCCACAAGCATCAGATCTTCCACAATTCGCCAAAATTCCCCAAAACAAAGCCATCATCGAACACACGAAGAATAAACACGGAACTGAAATGCTTCTAGGGGACTTAAATCATTAGAGGGTCTTATTACTATATAACGAAGCTTAAGTGAGTCAACGGAAGTGAAAGTTAGTCGTCAATAACTTCGGCCTTCACAGAATCAATTCTTCCAAACATAAAAGGTCTGTTTCAAAAATCCGTTCATTCAAAACATCCAATCTCTTCAAGTCCGGTTAATCTATCTTCGTTGTCCATCAATCTGGAAGTGAAACAAAATCGCGAACTTGTGTCTGGTTCATCAAGCCTCCTGCAGTTCTGCTTGGAATGTGATGGAGTAATGTGAGTTTCTGGCACGATCTTCAAATCCAGTCTGCTCCCGCTCTCAATTCATCTTAGTACAACCAAGATGAATAGGGAAGTAAGACTGCACGTCTTCATCAGCTCCAGGTTCGCCATCTTGACTAGATTTTCTTCTTCTGCATCGCCAACACTTCTGCCTTGTAAGGAATGTCTTCACTCTTCAGGGTAGCCACCGATTTTGTCAACAAATATCAACCTCCCAGAATGCACAAATGATCGTCAAATTTCTAAGAAGGTGCAAAAATGATTTTCATGCTCTTCCTTGTCTCCGAATGTACTATTAGGTCATACAATGACCATTTGCCCAAGTACTCACGAGAAAACATTATTTATCAAATTCACAAAACAGTCAGAGCTTTAGCTAATACTATTAGCATCACTAACCGTCATAGCAGTCGTTACGAATACGGAAGGCGATTCCAAGAATAACCTCAATTCATACTTCCATCTAAAGGAAACTTCGCGCTCTAAAATAGTCGTTTCAGGGTGGAGAAGTAATGGATCCTAATAGCAATACGGTTCAGCTTCCAGTAATCAATACATATCCCCTGTCACCATCCTTCTTTATCGCGAACGAAAACTGAAACGCGCCCAGAAGGTACACTTAAGCAAACTCACTTCCTGGTCCTCGGTTGCTGCTCTTCCCGGTTGCTCAAATCAACTGGTACGATCCCGGACACATCTGAAAGACATCTTCGCTTGGTGACTAGACAATCTCTCGGTATCATGTCAAATCCTACTTCACACTCTGGTGGAAAACTTGGTGGTTCAACGAGGAATCATGTTCAGAAAACTCAGGGTGCCAAATAACTCTCAAGATAAGGTTCATTCATTGGTGTACGAAATAGGTTCTAGGAAAACTTCATAACCGCGAAAGTAACATACGAGTTTCCAGAGTAATAGTGATAGCCAAAAGTTTAACAATCGGTAATCATGGTAGGGAGTTCAAGATTGTTTCAAACACCAAAGGTGAGACATAGGAGGATAGTTGTCAATATTTTGAATGCTCAATCAATCAATCCCTTATCAAAAAACAATCGAAGTTAACTATCCAAAGAAAGACAGATCAACATAGCAAATCTTATCGTTCAAAAGTGAGAGGGAAACATTCTTATACTCGTGGTTAAACACCACAAGGCTTCTCATAGGGATAGAGATGGGTAAGACGAAATCAAATAGCGTCGGAAGATTCGTAGATGCTTATAAAAAACAAGAGACAAATAACAGAATGTATCAAGTACGTCATCGCCATGGAGATTCTTAGAATGCCCGAAGAGGCATCAAAATGATTAACAAAAGATCAGAGGTCAGAGTCGGAATCTGAAGATAAGCATCAAATAGTGTCAGGCAATTACTATGCAATTCTCAATGCCTTCAAGATTTATTTAGGTTTCAAATCTTAGGTGGTGCAAAGCATAAGCTTTCAATCTTCAACAGTGATCTCAACAGGCTTTAACCAAAACAAGGAACGAATCAGAGTGATGCGGAAGCAAATATACTTAAACAAATGCCTTATAGTCTACCTATTCCTCACTGGTCAAAACTTAAGTTCATATTAAGAAATCCTAAAGCAAGTTCTCAAGGGGTTCTCCTATGTTCTTACAGTGGAAGCCTAATGGTCCAAACTCACAGGTCAAGGGTAAATGTATTACGAGTCGCAGCCTGTCTCTGATACCATAAATTAAAACACCCCAACCCGACAAGGGTAGAATTGTCACAATAATGGTGACGTATCAGAACAAACACAAGCATATGACATAAATAATACAATTGAATTTCAATGGTTACAATGGGAAATCTGAAACTACAAGGTTACAAATGAGAAATACAATAATTACTAGTCTAACTATAAGCTCTTCTAGTCATCTCTAATCCAATTAGCTAGTAAGGTCTTCTAAGTCCAAGATACTCTCCACCCATACCCAGCTTCCAAACTAAAACCTGCCGCAGGAAAAGAAATGCGGCTGAGCTACGAAAGCTCAGTGAACAGATATAAAGGTAACAAGCAGTAACAATGGGATAGTGAAGTGAGTGAAACGATACAAGGTATAACAAGAGTTAGGAAAGAAATAAAAGTAAAAGGTTATGCAGATATATCAAGAGTTAAGAAATAGTTACAATAAATAAGAGTAAAGGGAACAATAATCCACCACGAGCCCAAGTCAAATCAAGTCAAGTCAAATATCAAGTCAAGTATGTATCCGGAGGGGTGACCTCGGAATACCAGTATAAGGTTATAAGGCAAAGGAAACAGTTATCCACTACGAGCCAAAATCAAATCAAATAATCAAATATCAAGGTGTACGGAGGGGAGACCTCGGTACCAATACAATATGAGGGGATACCTCCAAGGGTGGAGTAGCTAGCTCCCAAGCTGTGAAAGATGTGTATCGCATACACCATCAGTCACCAAATATAACAAGTAATATAATGATAAACAAGTCAAGTCAAGTCAAATCTAGGATGCATCCATACGCCCCAGGTGGCCAAAGTCTGCCTCTACGTAACAAATCAAATCAAGTCAGGGACGGGACAGGTCATCACTCTCCTGCCCTAGAGTCATGCCATCGGTGCATCAATGACATGAACATGAAACCCTCATGCCTAGTTATGGCTCGTAGTCTCAAACTCTGGGTCAAGGTCAAATATCAAGTATCCAGTGTCCAAGTTCAAGTTTCATATCAAGGGGTTCAAGTCAAGTTTCATATCAAATGGTTCAAGTCAAATTTCCAATTCAAGTGGTTCAAGTCAAGTTTCCATTTCAATTATATCATACGGTTCATATCAAATGGTTCATATCAAATGGTTCAAATGTCAAAGGTTCATATCAAAGGTTCAAAGCAAAGGTTCATATTAAATGTTCATATCATGAAAGTAGTCCTTTATTAATAGTTTTCATAAAAGTGATCTTTAAAAACAGTTTTCATAAAGAAAGTCTTTAAAAGTAGTTTTCATAAACTTTTAGTAAAATTACATTTAAAAGTGGTATCGCATCGTGTTCAAAAATCATTTTAAAATAGCTTTTCTCAAAACATTTTCATATATAATTAAGAAAGTTTTCACATCCAATTATAATATCAAGTGAACCTTCAAGGTATCCAAGGATTTGAATATTCATGTCACAGGGTAACGAACGAATTATATCAAGTATCAAGGGATCATAGCAAGGTTCAATTTATCAAGGGAAACATAACAAGGTTCACAAAACAAGGTTCACAAATCAAGGTTAACGAATCAAGGTTTACAAATCAAGGGGAGCAAGATAAACAAGAGAGAGAGAGTTCATGAGAAACCTGTGAGAAGGTCAGAATATCTGTACCTTATACCGCAAGTGCAAACATATCTAGAAATATAAAGATCGGAAACAACTCCATCTTCAGCGAATCTACACGAATAAATGGTCGTCTTATTATTAATATCTTCTTCAAATCAGATTTCTCATTTTAGTCGGCTTTCCATTTTTAGTAACTTTCCATTTATAGCAGGTTTCCAAAATTAACAAGTTTTCATTTTTAGAAAGTTTCCTTATTTAGCAAGTTTCCAAAAATAGTAAATTTCCATAATTAGACAAATTCCACAAAGTAATTAGGTTAAATCATTTATTAAATATTATTATGGAAATAGGGTTCATTTTAGCAAGTCATGATAGTTTAGGGTTCATTATGACAACTTTCTTTATTTTAGGGTTTCAAATGTAAATATGCCAAAGTTAAGGTCCAAAATGCAAATATTACAAGTTATTCATTTTAATCCATAAGTTTCCCATAATTACAAATTTTAATCCTTTAGTTTCAACAATTTTACAAATTAAGCCCTTTAATTACTTTAATTACAAATTAAACCTTATAATTAATTAAATTACAATTTAATCCTTATAATATCCATATTTACACCTTAAGCCTTCAATTATTCAAAATTACACATTATACCCCTTACATAAATGTTTATACGAAATACCCTTCACTTTTCATAATTTACAAAACAAGTCCCTTTATTTTACAAATTATCAAATCGAATTAAATAATTAAACAAAATACCATTTAAACCTTTTAGTTACCAATTTTACATAAAATACCCCCCCATATTACAATTTTTACATTTCACCCCTGGTCCAAAGTGTCTTACAAAAATAGCCCACAAGTTTATAAATTTACAAAACACACCCAAGACTTTATTAATTTCCAATCGGTTTAAAGTTAAATTACAAATCTTAACCCTAAAGTTTTCCAATCATTACAAATCATCAAAACAACCTTAAAACACACTGATTTCATCAAATTCATCATTACAATTCCAAACCCTAATCCAATTCGAATTGTTTCTTCTTTTATTTTCTAGCCGATTAACAAATAGCCAAAATAATTTACGAATCAAGGTTCAAGGCTTAATATAATTTAGAATACAATTTTCACAGATCACTTAGATCATACAACAACCCATAAAAATATGTTTGAGATTTATAAAATTATTATAGAATCGATTTTAGTTTTTGCACGTTTTAGGGTTTTAAAGAATCAATTAATTCCAACGACCAGATTAGCATGCATGGATCATTATATACATTTTCTTTAGATCATATATGATGCAAAGAGTGTTATAAAAATACGAGTTAACATTTAGAATGATCGGATGAGGTGTGGACAAGTTATTCCTCTCGGCAAGACTTAAACGCGAGCAAGATCTCAAAACCAACGAACCAAGCTTCAAAAATTCGAACTCCTATTTTTCTAGCCTTCTTCTAACTCCAATGGATCCGGGAAAAGTACCAAGAACATGCAGAAAATTGGTGGTGTCTATTTGGGAGTTTTTGTTTGATCGGTTAAGGTTTTTGAATATAAAAGGAATGTAAATTAAAGAAACCGTGTGATATAGGGGGACGGTGAAAGAATTTCGGCCCAAGGGATGTGATAAGATCAATTAGGATCAATTATTTTTGATTTTCAAAGATTTTATCAATTTATATATAGTTATCTCTTTTTATTACATATTTAATCATTTAAAAAGAAAGTAATTACATAATTAAATATATATTCGGCCCATGTGAATTTTTATAGATGTGACAAGTATTTTTAGGACATTGGGAATACTAAAATGTTCATACAAAAATTATTACATTTCATATGTTGCAAATTTCCAAGATCTTGTGATTTATTTGGTGTTTTATTCAAGTATTTATTGAAATTTTAAGTTACAAGGGTATTTTGGTCATTTTGCATGTTTTGAAATGTTGGGTTTTACAGTTTACTCCTGTAGAAGTAACGATGGGAACATTAGTTTGTTTTACTGTCATTTGCTTTCCTGATTTTGATGTGCTGGGTTCTAATGTTCTCAGTTGTAGATCAAAGGTTACGTGCTTGATCTTAGTCGTAGATGATGATGCAACAAATCTATCTCTTTTGTTATCATTCTTTGGATCTGTTGCAATGACATACTCTAAAATCTCCTGAGACCATTTTGTGAGGAAGCAAGCATCTACAACTGCACTATAAAGTGGTTTATCTATCCTATCCTCTTCAACTATCTCACGAAGTGTATCAAGACTATCCTTAAGGTGATTGAGATATACTTAATGGGCAGACCTATTGTTCCTAAGGGGAAATGGAATAGGCACAACATTAATAGCATACTTACTACAAGCAGAAACCTTTGGAACAACATTTTCACAAGTGATGATTGGCATTTTCCCTTTCACCTGAGTCTTAAGATTCACGATTTCATTTAGCAAAGAAGTTACCTTTTCATTGTGACTTTAATTGAGTCATATAACTCTTTGTAATGCTATTTGATTTTTGAATTTTCAGCACGAAAACATTCATTTTCATAGTGTAACTTATTAATGGTGTCTTGATATTGAAAATTCTGAGAATCTAGGGACGATGGTTTTTGGATGCCAATTGGATCACTCTTATTTGTCTTTAGTTGGGCAATTTGAGCCCTCAATTGTCAAATTATGTTAGTGTGAGCTTGAATTTTTTCATCGCGTTTGCTTAATTCAAAATATGTATCAAATTCAGGAGCATCCAAAGATGTCTTGGCATTTGATAGTTTACATCTTTCTTCTAAGTGTTGATATTTTAATTGCAAATTAAGATGATCAACCTATAGTTTTGAAAAACGCTTGACCATGTTATCATGGTCATCATTTTGAATTTTTTCTTGCAATTTCAAATTCTCCCCCTCAAGCTCAACAACACGATTCTGGGTAACATTCAATGCAATAGAATACTCATGAAATTGACAGGCAGTTAATGCAGCATCAGTAGCAGTATAAAATATATCCTGTGCAATACATCTAGCAATCAAATTCTCATTGGTGATGAGAATATTCTTTCTCTCAATCTCACGACTCTTAAGTTCTATCGCATTTTGAGCTACCTCATTTTCCATATCTTTAAACACTACTTTCATCTCCTTAACTTCAATTTTAAGGGTTTTTTGCATCCCTTCAAAATGTTCTTCGAGTAGTTTAAAGAATGGAATGACCTCAGTTAAGTAACACCTTTTTTTGTTCAAAACCCCTTTCCCCCTCAGTAATTCCTGTAGGTGTAATTCTCTTCTTATATGTTTTATCAAAATCAGCAAATAGTTGACAGAGTACATATATGATAATTAAGGTTTTACATTCTGTGGGAAGAGTTAAAGGAACTAAATGCCTAGGTGTATTGGGAGGATACACTGTTGCCACCGCAGTTTTCCTAAGGGATGGAGTTTTTTCGTTAAGTTCATCAGCCTCTCTCTTCTCTATGTCTAAAGACCAAAATATTTGTTCAGGCGTTAACTTCCTTTGAGGTGCAAACATAGTCAATCGATTCTCCTCATAATAATCATGGGGTTTGACTATGATTCGATTGGCTACGCATTTAGGATCCTTCATTTTCTCAAACATTCTTTCTCTATTTCTCACTTCTATCTCATTACTCTCTTCTAATGATGAAACATCTAGAGGGGCATGACCAGGCATAATCATCACATTTGCATCATATAAGGCAGGTTCGGCTACTTTAGGATTCCTAAGGAGAGCTAATTTAGGTTCACCTACATTACTTTCACTATGCTTATCACACAACTTTTTGTGCTTTTGAATCATTTGAGCAGTTTGTCTGGTCTGGTCTTGTGTGTACAACTGGTTTTCAAGCTTATTCTTCAACGTTTTAAGTCTGGAGAAATCATTTAAGAGTTTCGTTTATTTTTCTTTGAAATCTTGTTTTAGTGTATGTAAATACTCTTGGGCCTCCTGTTTTTGTTTAACAGTCTGATCTATCTGTTTTTTCAAATAATTCAACTCTTGTTTCAATGTTTCTTCCCTTACATTACGTTCTGTTATAAGTTTACACATTTGACTTTCAATTTTCTGCTCACGTTCAGTTAGTTCAAATTTAGCATGTTGCTCATATATGGCCACCTAATCTTTATAGGGATAATTACCAAAATAGCCCAAACACAAATGGGCGGTTCCCTATCTAACCCGAAATCCGAAAATAATTGTGTTGCCCAGGGCAACCGGCATTTTTTGGGGCAACCGAAGGATTTTCAGTGTATTTTTTGGGCAACAATCGCCCTTTTTTGGGCAACTGAGGGCATTGCCCAGGGCAACCGGGGTAGAAATATCCCATTTGGGTTTTGGGCTATTTTAGTAATTATCCCATCTTTATATATGTTTAGTCTAGTGGTCAAGGTGTCATCAGGGACAAACACAGTGTTCTCATGCCACTCACAAGCATTATCTACAACACAAGCAATATTTTTAACAGAAGTTGCACAACCTGGTACATCAGACACGTTGTTGTGAATCACATATTGTTCATATGGAATAATATTACTATTTCCTATGTCATCAGTATCTGATTCAACAACATCTGTCTGTTGTACTTCGTTGGGAATCTTTCGTTCATCTACCACGTTATATGTGTCATAAAGCATTAGTACCTCAGAAATCACAGATGCATTGGAGGGACCAACTTGTTGAGGTGATGAGACAACAGAGGAAAAATTAGCCATGAAGATCGTTTGAGCAGTGGGTTCATCATCTACATCAGAGTCAAATGCATCATAGACATCAGCCTTGAAGATGTTGGGATCATTTAGTACAAGGTCCTGAACCGGATGCTCGTCCACATCGGCATCAAAAGTATTTCGCCCATCGCCAGCAAGAAACAACAATTCTTCTTCGTCCAACACTGCTCCATTCTCTTGAGCTTGCATCAACAACATTTTGATCTTGAAATAGTCAGAGTTTTGTGGACGCTTTGGCTGATTGCAGTTTCTGGCAATGCGTCCAAGTCCCTTACAGTTGTAACACTTAGGTTGTTTCCCTTGCCCCTGATTTGCATTCCCTACTCTGATCTACATATTAGCTCGGCCCATGTTCCTTTGATTCAAGTTTTGTCTCCCCTGAACATTCTGAACTACAATTCTTCCATCCTCTACAGTTGCCTGATTGCATGGGTTTTATGAAGTTCTGAGTTGATTGTTAGTTTGGGGAAGTGTTGCTTTGAATTGTTGTACCAGTAAGGAAACTTGGTTGGTGAGGTTATCAATCATTTTGTCGGTGTGAGAGTACCCTGAATCCAGTTGTGGATTCATAGCAGATGTTGATGAGTAGGGATGATGATAAGCTTGATCAGATGAAGATTGGTTGATTGGTTGAACATTTGCAAGAAATGCAAGTGGATCATTCGGTGCAGTTGGATTGAGTTTTCTCTCAACAGACGGTCATAAGCAGCATGCTTTTCATGTTGTTGCAGGTAGGCATACAACTGTTCATATTTTGTATCTCTTAATCCTTTGTTGAGTTTCATTGCAGTAACAAATCTATCCCATTCTGGTGTCATGTAGTTCACAAACTTTGAGTTGAGTTGGATTTTTGGCATTGTCATCCTGATGATTCTCATATCGTTCACCAACTTGTGAAATCTCACATAGTAGTCTGTGATATTCTCACCCGGGTTCATCTTGAAATGCTTAAACTCATCATATAGCTGTGACTCACGATCTTCTTTTGTGAGTTCTGATCCAGCCAGAAGCATTTTGACATTGTCCCAAACTGCTTTTGCTTCAGTGTTGAAATTGATGAGTTTGTAAACATCTTTGGGCAAGCCTTGAATGACAATGTTGGAGGCTCTAATGTCCGCATCATACCTCTTCTTTTCTTCCTCATTAAGATCATTGTAATTTCGAGGCCTGTCGATTCCAAAAGTTACAGTTCCGTCTTCACCGGTAGTAACAGCGTCTCTGGTGGTACCCATCTGAAATGGTCCTTCATCAATGGATTTAAGAATGTTAAATCCATTTTCTTTGCCCAAATAGTAAAGCCGTATTCGTTGTGCCCATGATTCATAGTTTGTCCTATCAAGCATAGGAGGACGGGTGTCGGACCCGGCAGCTTGAATATCATCAGAAGCTGGGCTAGTCATGATGTTGAAGTGAACGGGATTTTACAATTCTTTGATTTAAACCGAGAAATAAGTTCTTTCGCGGGATTTTACAAAAAACAAGAACAAACCGTTATTTGATTACTTGAGTCAAATCACAGTTAAAAGTATTAGTTTAGTATCAAACCACAGCACTCAAACCGCAATCGAAGACAACAAACCACAACTGTCAAACCGCAACAATAAACTACCAAACCGAAATACCCAAACCGCAGCAACACAAGACAAACCGCAATAGTCAAACCGTAGAATCAGAATACTAAACCGCAAGACTCAAACCGTAGAAATACTAGACAAACCGCAATGGTCAAATCTCAACCTTGACAAACCACAGAGTTACCAAACCGCAAAAATTCAAACCGCAAAGACTTAAACCGCCGTGAGTCAAACCTCAGCACTTAAACCGTAAATACCTAAACCACAAAGATTCAAACCGCACCGCCTGAAGTCAAACCGTAGACACTAGCCGACAAACCGCAAACAACAGAAACTCACAAACCGCAGCAGCTAATGGACAAAATGTCGCTTTCAGTCCATTTTTGTCGTGTTTCCCAATATGGATAAACTCCAAACCGCTGTCAGAAGTTTTTGGCAAACCGCAACCAACAATTTCCCAAATAACTCAAACCACAACCAGAAATCCTTTACCGAAAGACAAACCGCAGCGAAGAAAACCCTTTCGAAAGTCAAACCGCAGCCAAGAAACTCTTCAAATCTTCCACTAACTAACACTAACAATGTTGTATATTATCAAGTAAGAGGTAAAACAGTTTTGTGAACATGAAAGTACAAGTTTTTAACAAATTAAACCACAAACAAAGCACAAATCATGATTTTCTTGACTAAACTAAACGACCCACAAAAGTAACACAAAAGTGCCAAAATCTCAACACCAAACTGTGACTATCTAATAACTAGAACCTAACCATGGCTCTTGATACCAATTGTAGAATATTCATAACACATAAACACACATAAGATGAGATTTGGGCCGAATATAATAAAGAGTTTTAGAGAGAGAAATTGAGTTGGGAACTTTAGAGAGAGAAAGATGAGAGGTTGTATTGAAAATAATGAGAAGTTCCAACCCTCTCCCTAGGTGGAGAGGGGTATTTATAGTGCTAATATTTGTGCCCTTGAGTGGGCTGTGGAGCGACCTGAAAGTGGGTAAAGACCCGACCCACTCCACGAGTTCTATAATAACTAAACAATATTAACTTACTAATATAATCCTATGAGCTATTTAATGCTAAGGAGTACACGGGGTGACTGAGTCTTCATTTGAATATTTATATTCCTAACACCATTACCCTCAATCAATTCAACCTCATCAATTTCTACACATTTGGATCCTTCTGAAGCCACCTCTACTAGGCCAACCACATCATCCACTTCCACAATTAGGACTACCACACCCTTACCTCCACCTAGTCCTCCTTAACCATTGGCACAAACATTCACCCTATCACCAACAACTCCTTCTGAGCTTGGGTCCAACACATCATCATCTTCCGCCTCTCCATCACCATAACCACTAATGGGTTACCCCATTTTTTATCCTTTAGAGCCACATAGCCAAATTTGTACATGTTGTTATCATAACCGAAACCTCATCTTCAACCTTAGGGATGAGTTGAACTTCATGTTCTCCTACCTTGAACACCTCCTAACACCACGACAAGGACCCATCATACCACCTCCTCCACCAACCAATAGCCCAAACAACTAAACATTTTCATGTTTAGTTTCCAAAATAAAAGCCTAGGATCCCTTTTGTCATTGAAGCAAATCTTAGAGCCTCATGTCACTAAAGATTTCTATATGCTTCTTGTAGTTTTTTTTGTTTTTATGTTATAATCATACATTATTTATGACATTTCTTTTATGAATGGATGGGCTACTTATGTGGTTGTTTTATCTTTTATGCTGTTTGGCTACTTAGTAATTTTTTTGTTTGTGGTTGGATATTGTCTTGATTGCTAAATGTTAGATATTGTATATGTGTCATCTAACTTTGTTTTGTAGCAAGAACCATTGCTCGATTCCTTGGTGTCCTCCAAACGAGGGGGAGTATACATCAAGGGGGAGCCTTAGCAATCTTTTTCCTTTGATAAAAAGGGGGAGAAATGGGATATAAACTCATTAAAAACTTGTTAAAATTATTTTTTAACCTAAAATGAGTTTATGTTTTGTCATCATCAAAAAGGGGGAGATTGTTTATGCAAATAATGTTCTAAAAATGTTATTTATATCTTTCGATAAGTTCACGTTTTGATGATAACAAAATGTGAAAACACTTTACGGTAAAATTATAGTAAACAAGTTTTTAGTCGAAAGATCCCATTTCTACATATATCAGTCTCGGTATGGACAAACAAATTTACAACTTGACAAATGATCAAAGAAGTGAATTTTTGTTTCAAATTTCACATTTTTAATGTGACAAAACATTTTTTTCAAAAATATAATTTACAAATTGTTTTTGAATTATAAAGAAATGTTTTATTGGAAAAATAAGTTTAAATATCATAATAGCTATCCCCCCACCCCTAAAAAAATCAGCTCCAAACTTCTCCAAATAAACTTTAACCACTAAAAACAAAAAATGGAGCGTTCTTGTCTGGCACGGTACCACTAAATTTAGTGGTTCCGTGTGACATTTAGTGGTGCCGTGTTTTTATAACGGTCAAAAATTTTCTCCCTATAAATACCAGCCCTCCTCACAGTTTTTGGGCATCCTTTTCCACACACAACTTTCTGAGTTCAAAACTCTTAACACTTCTTTTCTTCTTGATCATTTAGTTTAGTTTTCTCTTGTTTAAAGAGTGATCGAATCATCCAACAATGCCTCGTACCGATTACAAGGTATCAAAGAAGATATAAAGTGTTGTAGTTATAGTTAGTGCACTTGTAACACTTGTTACATACTTGTTGTATTCTAGCATACATCAAGTTCATTTTCTTTAGAGAGTTCGTGAGAGTAGATCATTGTGATCTTGTCGAGATCTTGAAGATCTCTTGTAGCTTGTGAGCTTGTGTGTTGATCAAGAGGATCAAGTGTAGATCGGGTAGATTGAGTCAAGAGAGAGTAGATCATTGTGATCTTGTTGAAATCTTGGAGATCTCTTGTAGCTTGTGGGCTTGTGTGTTGATCAAGAGAATCAAAGGTACATCGGGTAGATCGAATCAAGTGTGTTAATTATGTGAAGTAGAAATGATCGAGTGGATCGTGGTAGATTGGTACTAGCTAAGATTGGTACTCGAAATTTAGCTTAGTGTCGGAAATAAGGATAAGCGATGTTGTATGGTTTTCTCCGCCTGAAGGGAGCTTTGTTGACATAGTGCTTAGAACTCTCGAGTGTGGTACTCGGGAAGTGTAGTAGGGCGAAGAAGAGCTTCGTGACCGAACCACTATAAATCTCTTTGTACCGGTTTGATCTTTCCATATCTTTTCTTTATATTTATTGTTTATATAGTTAGTATTGTTTAGTGTTCATATTGGTGTTGATTGATTTCACAAAAGAATCGAATCAAAGTTTTTCACAAGTAAAGTTTTAAAACGGATTAAAAATCGGTAAAACTATTCAACCCCCCTTCTAGTTTTCCACATTGGATATACAAAATAGTTGCTCGATGTATCCAAGTTCTTAACCAAACCTTCAAAAATCATTTTAAAAAAGTTAAACTTCTATCCTGTAGTTAGACATACTACAGCAGAAGCCATAGTAGTACGAAACTCATTCCAGCTAGTTGTTTTAGGGCTTAGAAAATGTAAGAAGTTATGGATTAAAAATTTCCATTGAGGTGAGAAGAGTCCTTTGTAAAATTTCAAAAATTCATTTTTCTTCTCATACCCAATGTTTTCACGACCATCAAAAATTACAGAGTTTAAGAGACACTCAACACCATTATCATCTGCTAGTTGAAGAGATTCTCTAACAGATGACTCAGTGATAAGTATTTCTTGGCCATCTACATTAGCCTTTAACTGTACTTCTCTATTAATAGTTATGGCCTTTGCAGTAGACCAAAGCTGGTTAATGTGAGAAACGTATATAGTAGGATTCACAGTTAATGCAAACCTTATAGGGTTTACCTTCAAGAAATCAATGATTTCTGTGAACCCTTCAGACTCTTTTTGTTTATCAAGAAAGGAAACCACGTTATGACTCTCTGTTAGGAATATAATATTCATATGAAGACTCGGCCACTTCGAGTACTCATTAGCATTAAGTAGCTCATAGGATTATTAGTAATAGTTTAGTTATTATAGTATTCGTGGAGTGGGTTGGGTCTTTACCTACTGTTAGCTCACTCCACAGCCTACACGGGGCGTTTAAGCTAGTAGTATAAATACCCCTTCCCACACATGGGAAGGGTTGCAACTCCTCTCCTTTCAACCTAATACATATTCATTTTATCTCTCTAGTTCCCGACTTCTCATCTCACTCTCTCTCTAAACTTAGGCCGAATCTTGTGTTCTTGATTGTGTTATGTGTTTTAATATGTTACAATTGGTATCAAGAGCCATGGTTGGTTAGATTGATTGTATGATTCTCGGATTTGGTGTGTACTTTTGGTGGTTTTCTTGTTTTTTTGTCATTCGAATAGAAATACCAAGAAAATCCGTGTTTGAGCATTATTTGTGGTTAGATTTGTCAAAGAAGGGTACTTTTGTGTTCCTTACTATCTCTAGTATAGTTCTTTGCTTATCTACGGGTTAGTTAGTTGTTATTTTGGATGTTTGAAGACTCATTCCACACTGCGGTTTGAGTCTCGGTGAAGCTTCATAACTGTGAGTTGGTGTTTCTTCACTGCGTTTTGTGATAGTTTGTGGAAGTTTCTGGTTGCGGTTTGAGGTATTTCTGACTTGCGGTTTGGATTGTAACTAAAAAGGGAAAAGGACAAAAAGCAGTGAAAGAGACCCTTCGTCTTCTTGCGTCTTGCGTTTTGAAGTCTTGCGGTTTGCCCTCAAGTCCTGCGGTTTGACCAGTCTGGCAGTTTGACCAGTCTGGCAGTTTGACCAGTCTTGCGGTTTGACCTATCTTGCGGTTTGACATGTCTTGCGGTTTGACCAACGTTCCGTTTTGACTCTTGCATTTTGGGACTTCTGCGTTTTGGTGTTCTGCGGTTTGGGACTTCTGCGTTTTGAGGTTCTGCGTCTTGACCGTTGCAGTTTGCCTAGTGTGACTGCGTTTTGCTTCTTGCGTTTTGGTACTGAGGTAATACTCTTGACTGCGGTTTGACTCAAGCTGTGACTGAGTTTTGATCAATATTCCTCATTAAGTTTTGGGGCTTGACTTCTTGACTGAGACTTGTTCAATTCATAATGTTAACTCAAAACAATCAAACCAACTCACAACGTAACTACAATTCACCGAATCTTACAAACAATCACCAATCCTAACATACAATTACTAATCATTATCAATCCAAACTTTCATCATAACACATACAAGTAATCAAATCACGGTTTATTCTTGAGTTTTGTAAAATCCTGCGAAAGAATCTATTTCTCGGTTTAAATCATAGAATTGTAAAATCGCGTGCATGTTAGCATCATGTCAAACACTTTGGATTCAGTCGTAGCTGAGGTACTCAAATTATACGACATGATTGACAAACAGAAGATTCCCAATGATGTACAACAGATAAACGTGTTTGAGTATGTTATTGCTAATAGGGACTTTGTGTGCCCGAATTCTCAAGAGAAAGAGCTTCATCAGCCACAGACAAATGTTGTTGAGTCAAATACTGCTATGAACAACATGCAACATGTGAAACACAACAAAGCGTCGGCTGAACCTAGTGGGGTACCTTCTGTTATTAATGACGATAATGTGTTGCATGAACAAAAGAGTCCCGACAAAGTACAACAGACAAACGTTGTTGAGTCAGATACTGCTAATATGGGAAATAGCGATGTTATCCCATATGAACAATATGTGAAACACAACGAAGCGTCTGCTGTGCCTAGTTGTGCATCTTCTATTATAAATGATGATCATGAGTTGCATGAGTACACTGCGATTATCCCTGATGACACCTTGACCACTAGACATAACATCTATAAAGATCAGGTGGCCATATGTGAACAACGGGCCAAATTTGAGCTAACTGAATGTGAGCGGAAAATGGATAGTCAAATGCGTACATTCATAACAGAACGTAATTTAAGGGAAGAAACATTGAAAAAAGAGTTATATTCATTAAGAAAACAACTTGATCAAACTGTTAAACAAAAACCGGAGATCCAAGAAAGTGTAATTACACTAAAACATGATTTTAAAGAAAAAGAAATAAAACTCTTAAATGATTTTTCCAGACTTAAAACGTTAAAGAACAAGATTGAAAACAAGTTGTACACACAAGACCAGACCAGACAAACTGCTCAAATGATTCAAAAGCATAAAAAGTTGTGTGATGAACATAGTGAAAAGGATGTAGGTGAACCTAGATCAGCTTTACTTAAGAGTGTTAAAGTTGCCCAACCTGCCTTATATGATGCAAATGTAATGATTAAGCCTGGTCATTACCCTCCCGATGTGTCATCATTTGAAGAGAGTAATGAGATAGAAGTAATAAGTAGAAAAAGAATGGCTAAAAAAATGAAGGATCCCAAATGTATAGCCAATCGAGTCATAGTCAAACCCCATGATTACTTTGAGGAGAACCGATTGACTGTCTTTGCACCTCAAACTAAGTTGACGCCAGAACAAATATTTTTGTCTTTGGTCGTAGAAAAAAGAAAGGCCGATGAACTTAAAGCCAAAACTCCACCCCTTCGAAAATTAGCGGCTGCAATGGTGTACCCACCCAATACACCCAGGCACTTAGTTCCTTTAACTCTTCCCACAGAATGTAAAACTCTAATTAGCATATATGTTCTTTGTCAACTATTTGTTGATTTTGATAAAACATGTAAGAAGAGAATTATGCAAACGGGAATTACTTAAGGGGAAAGGGGTTTTGAACTAACAAAAGAGTGCTATTTAACTGAGGTTATTCCATTCTTTAAACTCCTCAAGGAACATTTTGAGGGCATGCAAAAAACCCTTAAAACTGAAGTAAAAGAGATGAAAGAGGTATTTAAAGATATGGAAAATGAGGTGTCCCAAAATGCGATAGAACTTAAGAGTCGTAAGTTTAAGAGAAAGAACATTCTCATCACCAATGAGAATTTGATTGCTAGATGTATTGCACAGGATATATTTTATACTGCTACTGATTCTGCATTAACTGCTTGTCAATTTCATGAGTTGTCTATTGCATTGAATGTTCCTAGAATCGTGTTGTTGAGCTTGAGGGGGAGAATTTAAAATTGCATGAGAAAATACAAAACGATGACCATGATAACATGGTCAGGCATTTTTCAAAACTAGAGGTTGATAATCTTAACTTGCAATTAAAATATCAACATTTAGAAGAAAGAGTTAAAATCTCAAATGCCAAGACATCTTTGGATGCTCCTGAATTTGATGCATATTTTGAATTAAGCAAACGAGATGAAAAAATTCAAGCTCACATGAACACAATTCGAAAATTGAGGGCTCAAATTGCCCAGTTAAAATTGAATAAGAGTGATGTGATTGGCACCCATAAACAGTCGTCTTCAGATTCTCAGAATTTTCACTATCAAGACACCATCAATAAATTGCAATATGAAAATGAGTGTTTTCAAGCTGAAAATTCAAAAATCAAACAGCATTACAAAGAGTTATATGACTCGATTAAAGTCACACGTAACAATCACAATGTAAAGATAACTTCTTTGCTAAATGAGATTGAGAATCTAAAGACTCAGGTGAAAGGGAAAATGCCAATCATCACAAGTGAAAGATGTTGTGACCATTCCGCTTCCTCTTAGAAACAATAGGTCTGCTCATAAAGTATATCTCACTCACCTTAAGTATAGCCTTGATACCCTTCATAAGATCGTAGAAGAGGATAGGATAGATAAACCATTTGATAGTGCAGTTGTAGATGCCTGCTTCCTCACTAAACGATCTCAGGAACTCTTAGAATACGTCATTGGCACATGTCCTAAGACTGATAGCAAGCGAGATAGGTTTATTGCATCATCCTCAATGACTAAGAACAAGCATGTAACATTTGAGGCACCCTTGGAAACTTCAGATCCTAACACATCAAAACATGTTCATCAACATGAAGTGAAAAAGACTAAGATTCCCATCAGTCCTTCTACACGAGTTAACAGAGACACTAAAGCTAGCGAGTCAAAACCTAGGAGAAATATAAAGAATTATAGGACTTCACCAGCTAAAAGTGTTCCTAAGATGAAAGTAGAAGACCACATGAGGAACAATAAGTCAGATTTGAACAAACGGAATCATAATTCAAATCCTAATTCACTTTGCAAAACATGTAATGATTGTTTAATTTCAGGTAATCATGATAAATGTGTTGAGAAATTTTTGAAGTCATCCAGCAAAACCCCAGTCAAGCAAGTTTGGAGAGCCAAGCATGTCAAGCAAACTTGGAAAGCAACAGGAAATATGTTTGCTAATGTTGGTTATCAATGGAAGCCCACTGGAAGGAAATTCACTTTAGGAGAACAGTGCCCGTTAACTAGGATAACTAAGTCTAAAGTAGTGCCTGTACATCAATGGAAGCCAACTGGAAGGAAATTCCCTGTAGGAGAATCGTGCCCTTTAATTAGGTCTACTAAATCCGAAACAGTGCCTTTAATACAACCCAAATACGTTAGTACTAGTGAAAGTGTCATCACTGAGAGATTTTGTAACAATCCTCATACATCGTTAACTATGTACCAACGTAGAAAAAACAGAAAAAGGCTACTTCCACTAGCATTCCACCTTCTACTGAGACTAAGGCAAATGATGCTCCTGTTCCCCCTAACCAACTGGACCCCAACTTAAATTGGGGATCCGACACTCCAAACTCTCTATTTTCGTCTGTTTTCAAATGCAGGTCATACAGATCGTCCTTTGACATTTGGACTCAGGCTTCTCACAACATATGAGGGGAAATCACAGATGACGTCTGTTCACATCAGTTCAGGCCTCGATATCCATCGACAAATGACGTTTGAACACAACAGTTCAAGCCTCGATCTTCCTCGACAAATGACGACTGTTCACATCAGTTCAGGCCTCGATCTTCATCGACAAATGACGTTTGAACACTGTAGTTCAATCCTCGGGCCTCAATATCAACATAATGGCGTCTGCTGAAAACACTCCAGGCCCTGTTCCTCAAAGAAAAGAAAGGCGTACGCTTGAGTGAGCTTTATCTTCGGAAGAAGATAAATCTTCTTGTTTCTGACTAATCTCATCAACAAGCTTCATACTTGTTCCATGCTCGTTCAGTCATCAAGTGGATCTACTTTCATTAGATTGTATTTTTATTCACTCGATCAACAATGGCATCCTCAAATGCAATTTTTGAGGGGGAGAAGTGTGAATAGTGGATCAACCTCATATACACTTGTTTAATCAAAAATGGCAACCTTATATGCACTTTTTTAGGGGGAGAAGTGTGAATAGTGGATCAACGTACATTTGATTGTATGTTCACTCACTTGTTGGGCATGTGACTCTAATTGTGACTACAGAGTTGATCAGGTATCACTTATTTGAGATTGAAGTTGACTTTCATAAAGGCGTGATATTATTTTATCTTGAATTCGGGGTTGGTTGGATGCATGACTTTCAATGATAACTTGCTCGTGCTTAAGATTTAAGTTGAAGACTTAGTTTATCTAGTTACCAGTAGTCGGGGTAAATGTTTGAAGACCTGGTTAACTATCACTTAAAGGAGGTACGTTGTAGTACTCAGTGTCACACGCCAATGACGTTGTGGATAATCGCAAGAGGTGTTAATGTCTCATACTTTTGTTGGGTATTGAGTAGTTAGAGATTTGATTGTATCATAAATTGTCTACACCGTTCTTCCAACATTAGTGCAAGCTTAAGTCACGAGAACGGGGAATTCTACTTCAGTTTCAAGTTTGGTATATCGGGTTTGCTCCAGCAGTTATCACTTCAAATAGCCTACTTAAGGGTTGGTAAAGATAGTCAGAGAGAGTTTCGGTAGCGGTTGATTCTCACTTGATAAATTTGAGCCAATTTTGTTCTTCTCACAAAGATTTCAAGTATATGTGCGTAAAATGTGTTGCTGATTCTGAGGTAACAAAACCAGCAAAGGGGAAGGAGACATACATCTGAACGCACAACGAGTACACATGATGAAGTTTATACTTCTTCTTAATTGATTTTGGTGTTACGTTTTAGACTTCATTTATGGGATTGAGTGTGTACTTTGGGTTTTTGAGCTTCATACAATGAGACTGATTGCATCACTTCAACTACTTGGGGAAAGTGGTCTCTGGATACTTTTGGTATGCATTATTTAAGACTTCAGCGGGAAGAAATATAAGAAGAATTACTCAAGCGTGAGATGATACGTTGCTGATCTATTTGATGATCCCCCGAACGAATAATCACGATGATTATTCTTAAAAGGACTGTTGGGTCTAAAGATGCTGCTGCTCGAGAAATACATTAAGTATTACTCTGCTGATCAGTTAAGTGACTCTGCTGATTGGACTTAAACTCTGCTATTTTGTAACTCTGCTGGATTGGAATAATAAGGAAGGTGTAACTTTGCTGCTAGCCCACGAAGACTCTGCTGCTAGACTAGTTACTCTGTTGCTTATTAGATATGTATAGTATGTTAAGGATAAGTATAGAAAAGATACGTAAGAATATTTTTCTTGTATAGAAAGTCTTGTAAACCGACTAGGACTCCTTACGCTATAAAAGGAGGATCTAGGGTTAGGTTAGTGATACGTATCATTATTGTTTTACACTTCAAGGTTTCTTGTAACCCTATTGCTATTGAGCAATCGTATTAATATATTGAAGTGTTGTTTGAGAATTCGTTTGTGCTAAATTCTTCTTAAGATCAAATATTAAGTTTCGCATAATATTTGATATACAACTCAAGATCAGTTTCTATACCGATTGCTTTGGGTTCATATCTAAAGTAATTAATAAGATCGTGAAGCTCAACTGGGATCAACAAGTGGTATCAGAGCTTGTGATCTAGAAACTGGTACCAAGAAGAATTACTGAATACAAGATCTGTTAATCATCAAAGTAAGCAATGGAATCTGATTCTACACACATGGTTACTGCATCAAGAGTTCCCATGCTCAAGGCTGGAGAATACGAGATCTGGAAGATGAGAATTCAACAATACATGAGAATGGTTGATTACTCACTTTGGGAAGTTGTTCTACATGGCGACAGTCAACCAGCCAAGACTGCTACTGGATCAGTCTTGACTCTCAAGACAAGTGAGGAGAAAGCACAGAGAAGATTGGAGGTCAAGGCTCACAGTATTCTCATGATGGGAATACCTAATGATTATCAACTGAGCTTTAACCATATTGAGTCTGCTAAGGATTTGTGGGAAGCTATTGAACTTCGCTTTGGTGGGAATGAAGCTACTAAGAAATCAAGAAAGAATCTACTGAAGCACATGTTTGAAACTTTTACTGCTTTGAGTTCTGAGAATATTGAGGGAACTTATGATCGAATTCATAAGTTGACCAGTTAGATGGCACTTTTGAAGATTGAAGTACCTCGAGAAGATATCAATCTAAAATTTCTGAGAAGTCTATCTTCTGAATGGAACACTCACACAGTGATTTGGAGGCACAAGGAAGATTTTGAGAAGATGACATTGGATGATCTGTATAACAACTTGAAAGTGTATGAATCTGAAGTTAAGGGATTGTCAAGTTCATCTTCTACCACAAACAATCTTGCTTTTGTTTCCTCAAGAAACAAGAATTCTGGTAGTCATCAAGAAAAGCACTCTGCTGCTGGTACTTTTGTTCCTGCTGTTGGTTCACATGTCTCTGCTGCTGACTCTACCAACACCAACACCATTAGTGATGCTGCCATTTGTGCTTATTTGGCTGAACTTACTACAAGTACGTCAGTTATGCCTCAAGATCTGGATGAACTTGATCCTGATGATGTTAAAGAAATTGATATGCAATGGCAGTTTGCAATGCTAAATATGAGGGCAAGAAGGTTTCTCAAAAGAACTGGTAAAGAGATGAAGTTTAGAAGGAACAAGAATGTGGGATTTGACAAATCAAAGGCTGAATGTTTTAACTGTCATAAGAAGGGACACTTTGCTAGAGAGTTCAGAGCACCAAAAAGTAACAATGAGAATGTCAAGAAGTCTACTGATGAAGAGCCAAATCCTACTACTGCTATGGTGTCATGTGATGGGTTAGGAGAATATGACTGGAGTGATCATGCTGAAGATGGTCCAAATTGTGCATTGATAGCTGAAGAGGAACCTCAAGTACAACATTTTGCTCTCATGGCCTACTCCTCCTCTGGATCAGACTCTGAGGTATCCAATGAATCATCTTGTTCTTTTAAATCATGTTCTGATACAATTGAGATACTTAAGTCTAGCAATGGAAACATTAAAATGGAGAATGAATCACTTAAGCTAGACAATCTTAGTTATGAATATGGTTTAAAGAATTTAGAAGAGAAACTTGAATTTTATAAAAAGGCTGAAATTGAATATCTTGATAAGATCACTATTCTAGAAAATGAACTTATTAAGAAAGATTGTGAGATTAAGGTTCTTATTGAAAAAGTAGAAGAGGCTGAACAGGCTAAAGATTTAGCTATAAGTGAGACTGAAAAACATATTGTTAGGGTGGAAAAACAACAATTTGCCACTGACATTCTCAGTAAGCCAATAGGAAGACACTTTGCAGACTCAGGAAGTGGTCTAGGATATAATGCTGTTGCTCACCCTAAGAAACTTAGTGCCAATGCCCCTCCTACTAGGACATTGTCTTTTATACCTGAGTCTGAGGCTAAACCTGTAGGTGAAACTAGTGAAACCAAAATAGAGTCACCTAAGGTTGAGAAAAAGTGGTCTGATGCACCCCTTATTGAAGATTGGGAGTCTGACAGTGATGATGAAGTTGTAGAATCTGATTCAACCCCTAAGAACAAAAAGGAAGAAATTCCTGCTGTTGTTGAATCAAAAGCACCTAAGGCTAAAAAGGTTGAGTTTATTAAGCCTAAGTTAGGTAAAGGTATCTCTAGGAAGATGGCTGAGTATGAAAACACACCTAGAGCATATCCTAAGAAAACCAATAACTTGCCTAGAGGAAACCAGAGAAATTGGAACAACCTAGTTTCACAAAGATTAGGTACTGATTTTCAATTACTTAAAAAGGCATGTTATGGTTGTGGTAGTTTTGAACATCTACAAGATGAGTGCTACTACTATCAGAAACCAGTTTGGAACCAGTACACTAGGGTGAACCATAGAAACTTTGCTAGAAAGACTCACCCACATCCCAAAAGAAATATGGTTCCCAAGGAAGTTTTGATGAGAGATGGTACTTCTAGAGTTATCTCTCCTATTGCACCAAAAGGGCCCATAAAGAAAGACATAGTTGATTATGCTGTTAAGGCAAACTCTGCTGTTAAGGCAGACTCTGCTGTTTTGCCTAAAGTTGTTACTGATACTGTTGTGGGCAACCATTTTTATGTTGTTAAGGCCTCAGCTTGCTGGGTCTGGAAACCTAAAGTTAAAGTTATAGATCATGTTCTCAGACACAGCAGTGCACCAATGCAGTTGAAGAAATTTGAATACTTTGATGCACAAGGCAGATCCAAGTCAGTAATGGCTTGGGTCCCAAAGAGAAACTAATTCTCTTACTTTTTGTGCAGGGCAATCTACAAAAGGAGCTAAAGGATAAATGCATTTTTGATAGTGGATGCTCTTCACATATGACTGGAGACCAAAGCAATTTGGAAAACTTTGAAGCTTTGGATGGTGGATATGTTGCCTTTGGGAATGATCCTAAAGGAGGTAAAATTGTTGGTAAAGGCATCATCAGAACTGGAAAATTGGATTTTGAGAAAGTGTATTTGGTGAATGGTTTAAAGTTCAATCTTTTTAGTGTCTCACAAATGTGTGACAGAAAGAATTTTGTTCTTTTTACCGACACTGAATGTCTTGTCTTATCTCCCGACTATAAGATACCTGATGAAAAATTAGTACTTCTTAAAGTCCCTAGAAATGACAACATATACAGTGTGGACATAAAGAACATTATTCCCAAAAGAGATTTAACTTGTCTATTTGCTAAAGCCACTATTGATGAATCCAAACTATGGCATAGAAGGCTTAGCCATTTGAACTACAAGGCTATCAACAAGTTGGTGAAAGGGAACTTGGTCAGAGGATTACCTTCAAAGGTTTTTGAGGACCCTGAAGTATGTGTTGCGTGTCAAATGGGAAAGCAACATAGAGCATCTTGTAAGTCCAAATTGGTGAATTCTATTACTGAACCCTTGTTTATGTTACACATGGACCTATTTGGACCTACTTATGTAAAAAGTTTGAATGAAAAGATGTATGGCTTAGTGGTCACTGATGAGTTTAGTAGATTTACTTGGGTATTCTTCTTAGCTACTAAGGATGAGACACCTGGCATTCTTAAGGCTTTTATTACAAGGATAGAAAACCTATTTAATCACAAGGTTAAGATCATCAGATGTGACAATGGAACTGAATTTAAGAATCATGTAATGAATCAGTTCTGTGAGGAAAAGGGTATAACTAGACAATTTAGTGTGGCTAGAACTCCTCAGCAAAATGGTGTTACTGAGAGGAGAAATAGAACATTAATTGAGGCTGCTAGGACCATGTTGTCAGAGTCTAAGTTACCCACTATCTTTTGGGCTGAAGCAGTCAACACTGCTTGCTATCTGCAGAATAGAAGTAAGATAGTTAAGCCTCACAATAAGACCCATTATGAGTTATTGCATGGTAGGAAACCACTGATAGATTTCTTTAGACCATTTAGGTGTCCTGTCACTAACTTAAACACCATTGACCACTTAGGCAAGTTTAGTGAGAAAGCAGACATAGGTTACTTTGTTGGATACTCCACTGAAAGTAAGGCTTTTAGGGTTTTCAATCAAAGGACTGGGCATGTGGTGGAAAATTTACATGTTAAAATTAGAGAAACCACACCTAATGTTGATGGAAAAGGTCCTGAATGGATGTTTGATATTGATTCTTTAACCAAAAGTATGAATTATCAACCAGTCATTGCAGGTACTACTAACATGTCTGCAGGTACACAAACTAACCCCAATGCAGGTACACAAGCTAAGATGAATGGATCTGCAGAGGAGTTTGTTTTGATTGAAAAGTGGATGTTTGATCAGTACTTCTCTCCAACAGATAAAGAGGGAAAGAGTTCAGATGATGATGCTATTCATAAGGAAGTACCAAAGATTCATGCAGAAGGTGATGATGAACCTTCTCATGCTGATAAGGAAAGGAATGAAGAGTCAGAAATTGATGGGCAACAAGGGAATACACAAAGTAGCAGTTCTCTCAACTCTGCTGCCAGGCTAAAACACTCTGCTGATAGGCCAAAACACTCTGCTGTTAGGCCAAAATACTCTGCTGTTAAGCTTGGTAACACTGCTGCTATGCCCAAGGACTCTACTGCTGATAAAGATGGTGATTCTTATGATGATTCTTCTGATGAGATGCCCGAATTAGAAGAAGTGTATGTGGATACTGATGATGAAGTTGTTGATGTTTTTGGTGCTGAAGCTGATTTATCAAATTTGGAGACTGATATACTTGTTAGTCCCACTCCAACAACCAGAATCCACAAGATTCACCCAAAGGAGCAGATTATAGGTGATGTTCACTCTGCTGTGCAGACCAGAAGTAAATCAAAAGGTCTGAGTGATTTGCTTGATCAGGGATTGTTTGCTCAAACTCTTAAAAAGAGGAATAGCCACAAGGATTTACAAAATTGCATGTTTGCCTGTTTCTTATCTAAAGAAGAACCCAAAACCATTCACAAGGCTATGAAAGATGAAAGTTGAGTTGAAGCTATGCAAGAGGAGTTGCTGCAGTTCAAGCTTCAAGAAGTCTGGACATTGGTGGATTTGCCTAATGGAAAAAGAGCAATTGGTACTAAATGGGTGTTCAGATGCAAAAGAGATGAGAGAGGAATTGTTATCAGAAACAAGGCTAGATTAGTGGCTCAGGGATACACTCAGGAAGAAGGAATATATTATGATGAAGTATTTGCCCCAGTTGCAAGAATTGAAGCTATTAGACTATTTTTGGCATATGCTTCATACAAGAATTTTCTTGTGTATCAAATGGATGTGAAAAGTGCTTTCTTGTATGGAAAGATTCCTGAAGAAGTATATGTGATGCAACCACCTGGGTTTGAAGATCCTAAGTATCCAGATAGGGTTTACAAGGTGAAGAAAGCACTGTATGGACTACATCCAGCTCCTAGAGCTTGGTATGACACCTTATCCAAGTATTTGTTGAACAATGGTTTTAGCAGAGGAACCATTGACAAAACATTGTTTATTAAGAAAGACAAAAAGGATATCCTACTTGTTCAGGTTTATGTAGATGATATCATTTTTGGGTCTACAAATAAGGTGTTATGTGAAGGATTTGAAAAGCTTATGCACAACAGGTTCGAGATGAGTTCTATGGGTGAACTCACTTTCTTTTTAGGGCTTCAAGTTAAGCAGAAATCAGATGGGATTTTTATTAGCCAAGACAAGTATGTGGCTGATATGTTGAAGAAATTTGGTTTCAATGATGTAAAAACAGCTAAGACACCAATGGATAAAAACAAACCTTTGCTCAAGGATGAAGACGGGGTAGAGGTTGATGTACACCTTTATAGATCAATGATTGGTTCATTGATGTATCTGACTGCTTCAAGGCCAGATATCATGTTTTCTGTGTGTGCTTGTGCTAGATTTCAAGTGTCACCAAAAGTTTCACACTTGGAAGTGGTCAAAAGAATTTTTAGGTACCTAAAGGGTCAACCTAAATTGGGCCTTTGGTATCCTAATAATTCACCCTTTGACTTGATAGCATACTCAGACAGTGACTATGCTGGAGCTAGTTTGGATAGAAAGTCAACCACTGGAGGCTGTCAGTACCTTGGTCATAGGCTAATCTCATGGCAATGCAAGAAACAGACTGTTGTGGCTAACTCAACAACTGAAGCAGAATATGTTGCTGCTTCTAGCTGTTGTGGAAAAGTGCTCTGGATTCAGAACCAACTGCTGGATTATAGGTACAATTTCATGAACACAAAAATTTTCATTGACAACAACAGCACAATGTGTATTATCAAAAATCATGTTTTTCATTCTAAAACAAAACACATAGAGATAAGACATCATTTTATTAGAGATTGTTATGAGAAAAAGTTAATTCAAGTGGTTAAGATACATACTGACAATAATGTTGCTGATCTACTTACCAAAAGTTTTGATATAAGTAGATTGCAATTTTTAGTTGCTAGTATTGGCATGATAAATCTTTAATCTTTAAAAATCTTATCTCTGTATGTTTTTGTAAAATTTTGTAAGGATTGGTGCTGTTGTTAAGTCAAAATTTGCTGTTTCTTAAGTTGTTCCTGTTTGGTTGTCTGCTGCTATGCTACTCTGCTGCTATTATGGGATATTCTTGCTTGTGTTTGTGGTTGTCTACTAACCTTTTGCAGATATACATGACTACACAATCAAGTAAAGCAAGGAAAGATAAAGTCTATTGATCACAAAAGCAAAAGTACATAATACAAGTTTCCATACATCCATTGTTCATAAGAAGATCAAAAGAAACCAAGGCCCAAGGATTCACAACCTAAACACACCTATCCGAAATCAAGCTTGTTCCTTTCCCTTTCCAACAAAGTCTAGCATCACCTTTCTGCGAGGTCCTCTAGTACCCATGGCTTCTGATACTCTAGGACAGGGAAGTGCAAGTACCACTGGTCTTGGTGGTGGACTCTGCTGTTGGCTTGAAGATGGAGCTTGTTTCTTCTTCTGCTTTTTCTTTGGAATAGCGACTTTCTGCTCCACTGTACTTGGCTTTGGACGAGGCGGCTTGACACTCTTCGCAAAGGTGGCAGCAGCTTTCTCCATTTGTCGTTGAAGCTCGACTGTCATGGATTTTGGCCATGCTGTTGCTTCGTCATCATCACTAGAATCTACAAAGGAAGAAGGAGTCGATGCAAGCGGGTCAGAATATTCTTCTTCTACAATCGCCTTACCTTTTTGTTGTGCTGAAGATGAACTTGGAGGAAAGTAATTTGCCCATCCCTGTGATGTATCTGAAGAGGAATCTGATGAAATGTCAATGATCGGTGCTTTGGATGAACTCATGGTTATTTGTTTTTGGTGTTAGGGTTTGTGCAATTGGGGATTTGTTAAGCGATTGAGGGATTTATAGAATTTAATGAGGAGTTGGTGTTGCATTTAAGCTACTTGGGTAATTAAATTTGGAGATTTTGGGAAAGTTGACTTTTGGTCAAACCTTTCATAACTATGCTGCTGAGTTTGAAAGTAAAGGGGTTAATATTGAAAATTTTGGCGCGTCTTAAAACCTAATTAGATCAAAATGGTCTTACACACCATTTCGATCTCATTTACTTTTAATTGCTCAAAATTCCATTCGATTCTCTCCCAAGAACATTAATTCATATCATTATAACCAAAACCCCCAAATCACAATGGCTCGACGAAAGTTTCCTGATGAGCATAATCAGATTGCGTTTCTTAGTAAGGTTTTTGCAGCTGAAGGATTTCATGAAGTTATGGATTTTCTTAGTCCATCTCGATTAAGGTATGCTCTAACAGTTGATCCACCCATTATTAAATCTCATATGCACCAGTATTGGTCAACTGTTAAGCTAGATATACTCGATGGGGAGGAAAGGTTAATAGGTAGTGTACATGGAGAGACTATTGTGGTTAGTGAGACAACTATTAAGCGAAGTCTTCGTCTATCAAGTGTTTCAACACCCCCTAATCTTACAACTGAGGTTATTTTAACTGAGCTTGAGAGAATTGGGTATGAGAGGCCTGCAAATACTGGAACTTTTTATAAAGGTCTGCTTTGCCCACATTGGAAGTTTTTGTTGCATACTCTTCAACACTGCTTGTTTCCCAAAGTAGGTGGATGGAATGAGTTTAGTGCTCTTCAAGCCATGTCCTTAGTTTGTTTGGCTACTAGACAACCATTTGATTTTTCATCTTTGATTTTTGAGGGTATGAAGAAGTTTGTTAAGAAGAAGTTTTATTTGTATCCAAGGTTTTGCAGCTCATTATCAATAATCAACTAAAAGAACCCTTGGAACATACCTATATTGAGCCAAGTAGCAGAATGGCGATCAAGATGTTTGCTTTTCTGAAGAAGAATGGAAAAGGTTTTTCTGGTGCTATAACTCCCCTATCTCAACATATTTTGAATATTGTGGCTGCAGTGAATGAGGATGAAGAGGCTGGAACTCCCACAGCTTCCCATCACACATCCTCATCTACTAGTTTGAATGAATCATCTTCCACTGAACCTCATAATACTCAATCACCTAGGACTTCACAGCAAGAGGACATCGTGACACCTCAGACCAATGTCAGTATGGATGTAGATGAGGCTGGTACAGGTGATGTAGGTACCATGATGGAAGAGGCTGGCAATACTGTTTCCAACTTAGTAGTTGAACAGGACAGTGCTAACATACTTAAGACCTCAACCATGGCAACATCTATTGTAGAAGGTTCTCAAGAACCTAATACAACTGATGGTAACCCCAGCCACATGGCTAATATGGGGGGCTCAGATGTTCAACTTAGGGTTGAGACTGAGTTTGTGTCCAAAGATTCACCTCTCGGAGAAGGTAACACATCTCGACGTGATGAGGACAGGGATGAAACAGATGAATCGATGGACACTGATGTACAAAATGACAATGCCCATGATACACCTCTCGGACCAGGTTACACAGGTCGAAGTGTTGAGGCTAGCATTGAACTTGAAACAGAGGATTTGACGGTTAAAACACCCGTACACAATGCGAATTCTAGTGATCAACCTCTCGGGTCAGGTAACACAGACCGAAGTTGTGAGGATATCATGAAACAATTACAGGAATTGACGAATACATGTACAAAATTGTCACAGGAGGTTCTTGGTCTTAGAAAGGAGTTAAAGACAGTCAAAGCTTCTCAAGGTGCTGAAATCAGAAGACTTAAGCACAGGGTTACACATCTTTAGGGGATGCTGAAGAAGAGTTCCAAACCATGTTTGGAAGAGGATGCTTCCAAACAGGGGAGGAATGATCAGGATCAGGAGGTAATAATAGGTTCAGGGGAGGTTGTCAAGGAATCAGGTGAAAATGTTGCTGTTATTGGTGATAAGAGTGAGAAGATTGATTCTGCTGGAGCAGAACACTCTGCTGATGGGTTAAAGGACTCTGCTGTTGATACAGAGAAGAGTGCAGGAGAAAAGGACTCTGCTGAATCAGATGATGAAAAGTTGACCTTAGCTCAAGTACTTTTGAACATTGGAACAAAAACACCCACACCATCACAACAATAACCTGCTGCTGAATCTACACATCATGAAAAAGAAGCTGCTGAAGAACTTGAAAGGATGCAAAAGTTGAAACCAAAAACTAAGAAGCAAATAGCTTTTGATGCAGAGGTTACAAGGAAACTTCAAGAAAAGGACTTGGCTGATGAAAAAGCTCAGATTGCTCATGATGAGGAATATGCAAGGAGTATGGCAGCTGATGAGGAAAGAAATATGTTTGAATTTATGGAAAGCTCCAAATCTAAAGAAGTTAATCAAGAAGAGTTCAATGAATAGTTGCAATACTTCTTAGATTCTGATATGATTGTAAGAGGTCAAGCTTTCTTGATAACAAAAGATGAGCAGTTGGATGCAAATGAAAAGACAGAAGAGATTGTGGAGTTTATACTCAGAAAGAATGGAGTAGCTAAGTGGGAAGAGCTGATTCTGAGAATTAAAGAAGGACAGAAGCATGGATACAAACCAAAGTCAAATACAAAGAAAGCATTAGTTAATGATATGAAGTATTATTTGAAGAATGCAAGAAATTATCAGATGAAGGATTTCAAGGGAAAATCAGATGACATAATTACAAAGGAATTTTATGAAACCTATGCTATGCTGAATCCAAGAAAAGGTTTCAACACTGAAAAGAAGAGAAAGCCAGAGATTATGGAATTTGACAATGTGAAAGCATCTGGAAGTGTTTTGGAGAATCTAGATGACAAGCAAACCATGGAGGTTGAGAGGGAAGAAGTTAAGGAAGTCATTGGTTATAAGAGGACTGGTACAAGAAGTAAGATGAGTGCTAGAAAGAAAAGAAGAGTTCAAACTGAAGATTGTTATAAGAACAAACAAGAAGAAGCTGATGCTATGAAAGCTATTATGGACTTCACAGTTCATAAACCACAACTAGTACCTAAACCACAGCCAGAACCTGAGATAATCAATGCAGTCCCCTTATCAACAAAGTATCCAATTATATCTTATACTGCTGATGTGTTTGATGTCTGTGATGCTAAATGGGAGGTTATGAGATCTGATTTGAAATGTGAAAAATATGTTAGATTTGATCAGATGCTGGAGTACATGGATAGAGAGGATATTGTAAAACTCTGGGAACTTTACAAGGAAAGATATGGTGACAAGAAACCAGAGTCAGTGCCTGAAAGAGTACATTATCTTTGGCTGAGTAACATGTTTGAGCCTGTTATCCTTTCTACAACAATGTTGATGTTCTCACTGATATGATGCAACCAGGAAAGTTGATGTTGCAAAGACCATTTGTATCAGATTATCAAGCAGGTGTGCTAATTGAGAAGTATAGAAAGATTCTGCAAGAGAAGATTTCAAAACAGTAAAGTGTTTGGAAGCATCCTCCTAGTGATTAGCTGGGTTTAAAGGAAACTTGATGATTTTTGAAGAAAAATATCAAGTTTAGGGGAGGATTGTTGGGTCTAAAGATGCTGCTGTTCGAGAAATACATTAAGTATTACTCTGCTGATCAGTTAAGTGACTCTGCTGATTAGACTTAAACTTTTCTGTTTTGTAACTCTGCTGGATTGGAATAATAAGCAAGGTGTAACTCTACTGCTAGCCCACGAAGACTCTGCTGCTAGACTAGTTACTCTGCTGCTTATTAGATATGTATAGTATGTTAAGGATAAGTATAGAAAAGATACGTAAGAATATTTTTCTTGTATAGAAAGTCTTGTAAACCGACTAGGAATCCTTACGGTATAAAAGGAGGATCTAGGGTTAGGTTAGTGATACGTATCATTATTGTTTTACACTTCAAGGTTTCTTGTAACCCTATTGCTATTGAGCAATCGTATTAATATATTGAAGTGTTGTTTGAGAATTCGTTTGTGCTAAATTCTTCTTAAGATCAAATATTAAGTTCCGCATAATATTTGATATACAACTCAAGATCAGTTTCTATACCGATTGCTTTGGGTTCATATATAAAGTAATTAATAAGATCGTGAAGCTCAACTGGGATCAACAAGGAGCAGCAATATTTGATGTGGTTTGCTACGAATTCCGTTGTGAACTTAACTAATGTAAGCTTGAAAGAGAGCTTTGAAACTGCTCAAAAGAAAGATTGTCGGTTTGGGGGGAAGCTATCAAAGCTTCACATTGAGAAGGCTCAAGTTCAGACGATTATTCAGGAGCCTCAAAAGCTTTGGTGGTGAAAGTTTAAGAGATGTTGACTACAGACTTCTACAACGTACAGAACGATATCCTTATTTCGGTATTCATGTCAACATCTTCTTAAATTGAATAATATATTTTTTACATATCTTAAACCAAACTGTAAATTAAATATATATATATATATATATATATATATATATATATATATATATATATATATATATATTATATATATATATATATATATATATATATATATATATATATATATATATATAACCAAAATGTAAATAGAAAAATATAAAAGCAAGAAAAACCATAAAAATATAAAATACCAAAAATAGTTTTTCAAGGCATGTCTTCTGGTATCGATAACATTTACGGTCCTAGAAATGTCATTCAATAATCACTCGGGGTTTTAAATGAAGTTCGAGCAGAAGTTCAAAAAGTTTTCAAAACATGCCTAAATGGCTTCCTATTACCTCAGATAGCAACCCGCTTTTCAAAATGGGGAAAGCTCGTAGCCAAAAAGACGGTTGTTCCTCCTACTTGGTGAAGTTCACCCAAGCATGGATTACTTTATATCCATGTTTCTTCGATTTGATGTTCGTTTTAGTGCATCATTTCTTGTATAAGAAAAGAAGTCTTCTTTACAACACAGATACTTTTCCATCTATGATTCTTTAGGAAAGTGTTTGTGCTAAACTTGGTGGTACAATGATATTTGAATATGAATCAGAATTGAATTTTTCATAAAAATCTATCACTCAATCAATGACTACAGCTATTTAAATAGAAGACGGGTCATCGATTGAGGGGTAGAGTGATGATTTCAAAATTTCATATCATCAAAACATGTCACTTTGTACATAATAAGCAGTGAATAAAATGTGGTTGTTATGTGTCAGTGTATGATTTTCTTTAAATTCAAATCTTTCAAACCTATCATACCTGACACTAACATTCTCCCTCATAGATTGAGGGGGGAGCATCTTAATGTTCCATTATCAGCACATATTAAACCTGACCACATTTTCTCCCATATTTTCTAAACTTATTTAAATCAATTGGGATCACAAAATCTCAAAAGGTTTGAAATTTTTGATCGGGGGAGAGAATGTGATTTAAATACGCAATCTGATAAAAATGTGATGTTTTGGACTTAAATGTAAGCTCTCCCATATGTGCTAAACTCTTTTGTATATCAATGCACATATTGAGGGGGAGCAAATGGTTTGTGATAGCAAAAAGGATTTGGCATCTCATGTGAGCGCGACTCAGACTTCACCAATGAATTGACGAAACAAAAACTGTCATTAATCGAAAGGACATGTCCTGGCCGGGTAATAATTTCAAGTTGGTCTAACCAGTGATGTAAGCGTGTCTCGAAGAGGACGTGTCTGAGTTGAGTGTACCGTTTCGAGAAACTTTCTGTGGACTTGACCAGGCCGGGTAATAATTTTAAGCTAGTCTAACTAGTGATGTAAGCGTGAGTAAGCGTGTCTCGAATCGGTCATGTTCACTCTAAGTGGATCAATTCAAAAGTGTGAACTCCACCCAACATGTGCAAATTTATAATAAAATCATCCGAGCACATGTTAAGGATGAGCATTTGAAAAGTTTAAAACTCTCAAAGTGTTAGCAAAAATGTGTTTCATAATCATAAACACTTTGAGAGATTTTTCAAGGATTTGGTTAACGGCAACATAGGATAGTCATGAAGTTATAAGGTGGCTAAGGTTAGGAAAACCGTCCTATGATCCGCCAGAGCTGGAGGGATCTACCCAAGGACAATATCGAATAGTTAGTATTTGAAAGTCCTTAGGTATGATTATGAAAAAAGGAGTAATATCAGAAGGGAGAAAGAAGGGGTTGAAGAATTAAAAAGAAATATAATGAGAAAGGGTGAAAAGAAATAGCCCTCCATTTATTCAACCTTAGGGCAGAAACCAGGTTCAACTCATCTACTACTGGTTGTTACTAAGGTAACGCCGGCATTGAAGACAAGACGTCATGAACCCAGTGACGCGCTGCACTAAACCTTCTAAGCCACTCAAGTTCTCTTAAAAGGACTTTTTTCATTCTCACGGGGAATCGTGCATAATCTATCGACCGCTCATTACGAGCTATGTTGATATTGAAACAGGAGATACCGCTTCAATCTCCGACAACTAAAATTGCACTTATCGAGTCTAGAGCCGCGAGATACAACATAAGATCTCATAGGAACACATGTTACTTCTACACTGGTTGTTCAACATTAAGGACACCAGTTGTAAACTTATGAGTCCTACGCAGATTTTAGCAATCTGCCAGAACATTTATGAGAGAATTTACAAGTGTAATTCTCAGTGATTGAATGGAAATTCCTGCCAGGGTCAACATCAAACAGCCCTGAATGCAGGTCACTTCGGTAATTCCTTGTGGGTTACGCCTAGTGGTCGTGGCGGTTTCAAACGGTCTATAGTCGTGGAGTGAACTCCAGCGACTCACCTAATCGTTGATGTACTTCGGTAGATCTTGTAAGCCTTCTCGGGGGTATGCGATTTAGGAACGGCCGTGGTAAGGATTAGAGAAAGTTTTCAGACTATGTTGTTAACAATCTTGAAGTCCGAACCTGTAAGTACCAGATGCTTTATTACTAACTGTCATATGCATGAATCCCTGGCTGTTGCAGATGATTGTCGAAAAGATGCAGATTCATCACCCCCTACTCACACTTCATCATCATAATCAAAGAAATCATGATAAGTGAAAAACCTTCAACACTGCTTCTGCAACTCAGATTCTGAAAATCATGATCCAGAAAAGTGTAAGCATGTCGGTTCAAAGATCACAACATCACATGGAGACGATACTGCAAAAAGATGACTTGGAGACGTTCGTTGGATGATGACATCAAGGAATTCTCAAAGATCATCCAAGACAAAAGAACAGTCATCAAAAGTTCACTGTTGAATGTACAAAGATTAATGACTTTGAAGAATCAAAGACTACGAGCCAGGAAGTCAAATTCATATAATAGAATGCTAGAATTCAAAGTGTAATTTCCGAGGTGACCTCCCTTAGGGGGAGATTGTTAGGAATATAATATTCATATGAAGACTCGGTCACCCCGAGTACTCATTAGCATTAAGTAGCTCGTAGGATTATTAGTAATAGTTTAGTTATTATAGTATTCGTGGAGTGGGTCGGGTCATTACCCACTGTCAGCTCACTCCACAGCCCACATGGGGCGTTTAAGCTAGTAGTATAAATACCCCTTCCCACACATGGGAAGGGTTGGAACTCCTCTCATTTTAACCTAATACATATTCGTTTTCTCTCTCTAGTTCCCAACTTCTCATCTCACTCTCTCTCTAAACATATGGCGAATCTTGTGTTCTTGATTGTGTTATGTGTTTTAATATGTTACACTCTCAGCAAATTTGCGTGACGATATTTTGAGTTAGCATTTGTGATTTGGGGATATTGATGATAAAAATACGTTAGGGTTTGTTATTAGAGAGAATTATGAGTGCGTGAAACGGATTAAGTGATCCAGTTGGGGATTTAAACCCTTAAGTGAAGAAGTTATATAATCATCCCTGCACTCTCAGACATAGCAACATAAACCTAGCAGTAGTAAGTTATGCTTAGCAGCACTAACTTATACTCAGAAGCACTAAGTTAGTTTTTCACTCCAAACAACTGAATTATTAGAACTCCAACACTTTTATTGCTTATCCTGCAAAAGATTAGTCTAAAAACACCAAAACACAAAGAAAAACACATTCTCTAATAATCACATACGGAATTATACTTAGCAGTTTTAAGTATAACAAGGAGTATAAACTAGCAGTTCTAAGTATAACTAGCTGTATTAATTACACTTGGCAACAGAAATAGTTATTGACATATGTAGCAGTACTAATCCTTACAAAACATTACAAAAACAAAAAGAGATAAGAATTTTCAAAGATTTAGCATTCCAATACATGCAATCAAAAATTGAAATCTACCCACACCAAAAGCTTTTGTTACCAAATCTGCAACATTTTTGTCAGTATGAATTTTAACTATTTGGATTAACTTCTTTTCATAACAATCTCTTATAAAATGATATCTTATCTCTATATGCTTTGTGTTTAGAATGAGAAACATGATTTTTAATTATGCACATAGTACTGCTATCATCAATAAATATTTTGGTATGCATAAAATTGTACCCATAATCTAGTAATTGATTTTGAATCCAGAGCACTTGTCCACAGCAACTTGATGCAGCCACATACTCAGCTTCTATTGCCATGAAATCAACCTGCATCCTAGATATTGACAACCTCCTGTTGTGGATTTCCTATCCAAGCTAGCTCCAGCATAATCACTACGGAAAACTAGAAGGGGGTTGAATAGTTTTACCGCTTTTTAAATTTATTCGCTTTGAGTACTTAACGTGATTTCAAACTAATGCAAATAATCAAGCAATATAAGTAAAGAAAGTAAGGAAAGAGCAATCAAACCACAACACGGATGTTTATATTGGTTCGGTCTACTAGGACTCTCTTCCTTGCCCTACTCCACTCCTCGAGCCTCTAACTCGAGAGTTTTTCTTCACTAAGAAACAAGCTCCCTTCTAGGCGGAGAAAACCTTTACACGTCGCTTACTCTTTTTCTGGTACTAAGCTAGATACCGAGTTCTTTACAAGGGTACAACCACTCCCAACATCGCTTCACCTTTTTTCGGGATTAAGCTAAATACCAAGTTCTTTACAAGGGTACAACCACTCCCGACACTCTATGTGTTTTGAGGACTAAAACACTAACCGATCACTACTAAATGTTTGATATAAACAATGATGTGTGAACTACAAATTAATCACACAGTAACTACTCTAAGGTTTACAACACTCTGTTGAACCTTGATGCTTGATCTTCTTTGCTACAAAAGATAGATATACAAATGAAATAAATGAATGAATGGGTTAGTAAACTAAGAAAGAATGTATATGCAATGTATGTTATGTAAGTGATGATTGTGCTTGAATGATCAGCTTGTTATTTAAAGGCAAACTTTAGCAGACAAGGCATGGATTTGGGGGATGCAAATTATGGGTTCGCCCATATGGCTGTTTGGTTCCGCCGAGACATGCCAGCTAAGAACTTACCATATCTTTCCAAATCTTGCCAAGATCTTATACAATCTAATATTATGCTTGAAGATCTTTCCAAAATATATTTCAAATCTTCCAAAATATCTAAAGATCTGTAAAAGATGTATGCCATGATGTCATGTATATATTTCTATTTTAAGAAATAAAAATAAACATGTAAATGTATATATGTATGCAATGTGTAATTCCTAGTGATCATGCGATTTGTAAATGAGTTTAAAAAGCTTGTTACTATAAATGTAAAAGACTTTATCTTATATTTATGCTTTGCTAAAGATAAACCTTATAATTGTCATTAACAAAATAAAGCAAAGATCTTAAAATATAAATAACGTTTTTAGGATGATATTTGTATTAACAATCTCCCCCTTTTTGTTGATGACAAAACATAAAGTTTATTTTTAAGCAATGGAATAAGTAAAGTGAAAGTCTTTTAAAAATATTGATTAAGTTGGTTTTATGCAAGTTGTGAAAACTATTTTAAGCATAAAAACATGTACTGTCTGTACTAACAGTGATGTATGAACTTAATCTTATCTCCCCCTTTTTTTCGAAACAAAAAGAAGAAATGCATAGCGGAATGTGGTGAACGGTTCTTGGTTATCACTCCCGCTAATTTGGAGTACCAAGAATGATTCAATGATTTTGAGAACTTAAAAGCTCCTCCTTGGACAATTCTCCCCCTAATTGGAGTACCAAGTTTATGATGCATGAATGAACCTACAAAACAAAAGTTAGTGTATGATATGCTCCCCCTTGATCAATACTCCCCGTTGCTAGGGTACTAACGTATATGATTCAAGGATTTATAAAAAAGTGATGGTCATTTGTCATTAACATATTTTTAGTAAATGTGTCTTTGTGTAATTAAGGTAGAATAGTTTATGGGCTTGGACTTAATCTAATAGGTTAATGTTTAGTGAAAAGAAAAGCCCAAGCCTATCCAAGAAGAAAAACTATAAATACCATCCTCCTTCCCATTTGTAAGGGTTGGATGTGTGGGTGCTTTAAGGTTGTATTAAGGAGATTAGTGTGTAAAATAAAACTTCCCCTCTCTTGTTTCTCTCACTAGAATTTCATATCCACTCTTCTCTCTTTAATCTTTAGTCATTGATTATGTGTATGATAGGATAGATACTAAGGGATAACAAGTGGTATCAATAGCCAAATCATAGATCTGGGATATTTTTGGGGCGGTACTGTTCATCCTTATCGAGTTTCTAGAAGTTTTACCGAGTTTGGTAATCTTTCGAGTTTCTCATGAATTATCGAGTTTGTACCTTTCGACTTTGTAGTTACCGAGTTTGTGGCTATCGAGTTTGGGGTTATCGACTTCGTGGTTATCGAGTTTGGTCTGTCGAGTTTCTAATATTATCGAGTTTCTTGAAAGTTAACAAGTTTCTCAAAAGTTGTCGAGTTTCTAATATTATCGAGTTTCTCGAAAGTTATCGAGTTTCTCGAAAGTTGTCAAGTTTCTAAGATTATCGACTTTCTCACCTTCTTTCGAGTTTGTGAAACTTATCGAGTTTATCAACAACCTTCCGACTTTGTGAAGTTGTCGAGTTTCTGGTTATCGAGATTGTGAAGATAGTCGAGTTTCTAAGTTATCGAGTTTCTTGATCTTACCGAGTTTGTGAAATTATCGAGTTTCTTGATATTACTGAGTTTGTGAAGTTATGAAGTTTCTTGAAGTCATCGAGTTTCTTGTAAGCTACCGAGTTTGGACAAGTTATTGAGTTTCTATTGGTTACCGAGTTTCTAACCAAGGTTGCGAGTTTGTGACAGATTACCTAGTTTGTGACTACGCTACCGAGTTTCTTGACAGTAAGGATTAAAAAAAAAATAAATAATAATAAAAATAAAACCTTAGAAGTGACTTAACAGTCAAATTTAATTTTTACGAGTGACTTAACGGTCAATTTTTACGCTAAATTCATATTTTGGTATAATGGTAAAAATTTTGGCCCAAAATTCAAAATTTTATGTCAAAATTCAAAATTTTATGGTGAAATTTGGCGTCTAAATCTTTAAAACTCAAAATTTTCTAATAACCTTAGAAGTGCATTTTACGGTGTATTTTAAATTCTGGTAGAGAAATTTTTCACATTCAATTTTTGGAGGGAAATCAGAAATCACCATTAGAAAACTCGGGAAAGGACTAAACTTCAACAAACATAACTCTTGAACCATAACCAACCCACTCCTATTTCTTTGAACCGATCCAACATCAAAAAGATGCTTGAAAAACCGTCCACCGATGCTTGAAAAAGGTGGATACATTCCATGGACAAGCCGTATGCTTCGCTACATCAAAAAGAAACCAGATGGATTAGGTAAACTCCTGCTCAACTCCATCAAGAATGGAGCATTCAAGCCTCGTCAGATTCTGGACCCTGGGGATCCAAATGGAACACCTCCCACACCACCGTTCTATCGTGATCAATTAGAACATGAATACACTAAAGAGGATAGGAATCAAATAGCAGCTGATGACTTAGCAATGCATTTAATTCAATTTGGTTTACCACGAGAAATATTTGCTGCTGTTGACAGTTGTGAAACTGCTTATGATATGTGGGAGCGAGTTAGAAGGCTTTGTTATGGTACACAAATCGGGCAACAAGATGTTGAAAACAAGCTTCTAACTGAATGGGAAAAGTTCACATCCACTCCAGCGGAACCCATTGAATCTTACTACACCAGGTTTTGCACATTAATGAACGAGCTCATCAGAAACAAGTTGGAACCAAAAAAAATTGTTCAGAACATCAAGTTCATCAACAATCTACCAGAAGAATGGAGACGATTTGTCACGATTGTTAACCAAACAAAGAACCTTCACGAGGTGAACTATGATTAGCTCTATGACTTTTTAAAGCAAAACCAGGGAGAGGCAAATGAAGTCAGGAAAGAAAAACTAGCAAAGCAACATGATCCTCTTGCATTAATTGCTCAAACACCAACACCTATATCAGTGACTAAACAATCATCTTCATCTTCCACTCAGAACTACTTGCAACCACAACACGTTCCGTAAACTGCTGTCATACCACAACAACAATTCTACCAACAACAACAACAAGTCATTTAACAACAACATTACACACAATTGTGACAAATGGTAATTTTCACGTTGCTAACTAATATTGTATGAGTATTAATTATTTTTAAGCTAAGCATTTCTGTGCGCATTTGCATGTTTCTGAGTAATTTTAAGCATTTTCGGGAGCTGTCCCAGCATACTGTAGCTTACAGTCACTGTAGAAAAAGTTTATTTTTGTCAGTAAAGTTAAATTATCACATTTCTGATAGTTACTGACAAGTATTAAAATTTACTGAGAGCTTTCTCGCATTTTGCTGAAAAACAACCGCACGCGCGTACCGACAGCCCAGTAGATATGGTAAAGGTCAAATAAATATGTTTTTGAGTCAGTAATGACATTTTATTATATTTCTGACAAAAACGTGGTTAAAAACTTTATTTTACGTTATCGGGTCCAAAAACGTCAAACCGGGACATTACGGTAACTTTTTAACTCAAACCGACACACTATACACCAAAGCGGGACAAAAACTATTTTCCCCCTCCTAAATAAACCCATATCCGGCCCTATATTCACACCAAAATTCACATGGGACACTTGTCCATATCTATCCTAAATGTAATCTAATATTACTTAAAATGGTTTACAACTTTTTGGATTTTTGAGATCTTATCACTAAATACTACTAAAAATAGAATTCTCATCCTCCTTTTCTAGCTCATTTCCTACGCCACTATACACACACACATTAGCATATTAAAAAAATTTCTTTGCAAAAGATCAAGATCAAGAGTGTTTGCTAAAGGTTTTGGGTAATTTGGAGCTTGGTTTGTGTAATATTAGCAAGGTTTTGGGTGTTCTTGGTTCCTCTATCACACGTTAACTTTCAACCCATTGTAAGGATTCTTAAAACTTTTCTAAATTTATAAATCTCTTGTTCATATGGTGTATAGTGATGTTTAAAAGTGTTAAATGTATATGTTTTGATAAGATGATTTAAGCTATGGTTTGATCTAGAGTTTATAGTGCTCGACATTTTTGGATGAATATGAGTTAATTAGTAGATTTCTTGCTTGTGTGGTAAATATTGATGCATATGGTGCTAGTTTGAGGATACAAACAGTAGTTATGGTTTTTACACTAAATTAAGCACTATATTGAATTTTATGAGCTATATATGGTTCGGCCATAAAGAAAAATAAAATATTATTGGGGTTTTGAAAAACATAAAATTTTGGCTCAAGTGGTGAAATGGTGGAAAAATAAAGTGAAGTGCTTATTTAGTTTAGCTTATTTAATAAGCTATAAGTTACTAAAAATAATTAACTAAAAAGTGAAAATAAGTTGAGATGCTATATATGGTTCGAATGAACAGTAATAGGGTCAAGTTTGACTTTTTGACCAAAGAGCTTATTTATAAGTGCTTATTTATAAGTAAAAATGTATGTTTGGTAACTAAAAATAATTAATAAGTAACAAATAAATACAAATTGGGCTAAATAGATTTTGGGCCATAAAAACCCACTATTTTACTGTAGGGCCGAAGCCCATGTGAAATTTTGTAAGTTTGATTTTTTGACCAAACGGATATATTGAACGAGTAAAATGAGTTTTAGTAACGTGTCGATATATACGTTATAACTAAAAATGTGTTTTGGGTCAAAAATGGTAATTGGGCTTATTTTGATAGTTTCGGCCGAAAATACAAAGAAAAATGATAAATATGATTTTTGGAATATTTTCCGACTCGCCGAAGTTAAAAATGTTTAACGAAACGATAAATATAACGATAACTATTTTTGGACTTGTTTTGAGACGCTTAGTCTCCGAAAGGGTAAAAATTGACATTTTTCCTAAAATGACATTTAAATTGACTTCTGTTGACTTTTTGAAGAATATTGACTTCGCGTCGAAATTTAGTGTTATTACTTAAAGGTTAAGATAGCGAACAATTTAACGACGAATATATATATTCACGACACCTAACATATATCACTAAACTACTTTGCACTTATAAACGAACGGGTCATGCAACACGTGAGATAAATGGAAACGCTGTATAAACGAACGGGTCATGCCCAAATTTTCTAAAAATCCAACACTTAGAATATTTTGAGAAAATCCACAATTTAAGTAAACTTTATGAAATTACTTAACAAACTTGTTTTCCTTATAATAAATGTTGCAACAAAAGTAATAAACGACGTTTCTAAATATAATAGTTTTTCACTAACTACGTTATATTAACCACTCTTCAAAGCCATTTAATTAATCTCCATATATGAGAAATTAAATTAAGATATATATATATATATATATATATATATATATATATATATATATATATATATATATATATATATATATATATATATACTTGCACATTTAAATCGCGAATACTAGCACGGATGTTCCGTTACGTATTCCCACCATTCACTTTCAACATGAGCTACCCCCAAGAGTTACAATAATAAATCATTTAGAAATATATTTTACCACACAGCAAGCAAGAAATACACGAGCACAGGTCGAACGTAAAACTTTTCAAATAAAATAAAGACACTTGAACCACGAATGATTTGCTAAAACTTACCGTACTAATTTAGGGTGCTGATCGGCGCGGTTGCATTATTTTGATTGATTGCTGAATTGCTGTATTTGAAAGGTGAGTTTATAGCCCCATATTTTATACGATTTTTGGTTTTATAAGCTTGGGGTGAGAAACATGCAAAACTGTTTTCATAGACCAGAATTGATGTTGCTTTTAAGATCACACTAGTATGCAGAAACCTAAGTTTGCTGAATCCCATTTTGTGCCCACTATCATCTGCCATTAATTCCTGATGGGAAGCCGGTTGTTAAAAATAGATCTATTGGGAGTGACGTCCCCGTTCGGTTGGCTCGGCATAGCCAAGGCGAACGTATACCATTCGGGTTTTTAGCCGGGTGTCTAGGGATTAACACTCGCGGGCACCCTTATTTATTTGCTAACGCTAGTCGTGCTGCATTATCTTAGTTTCGGTAGGATGAGGCTTAGTGTTTGCATTACGGATAGTGTGTATCTGCTGATTTTGTTTTATGATATTGCTATTGGTCCATGTGTGCTATTTATTTAAACCTATGAACTCACCAGCGTTAGCTGACTTTTAGCATGTTTTTCTCAGGAAACTGAGGTGCGTTTAGCCGGGTGCAGTGCATGGCGTCGGTCACAATAAATGATGGAAATGTTTTTAATGCGTTTACTCTGACAACTGGACCTTTTGTTTAAATGGGCTTTATTTTCATTTGAAATGGTTTTTATGTATCGCTACATGACTTGACTTATGTAATATATTTTAAAACGGATTTCAATCCATTCACTATATCTTGTGTGATGATAATCAACCCCGTAGCACCCCAAAAGCGTATGCTTCCGCGAATATTGTGATTTTGGGGGTGTTACAGATTGGTATTCAGAGCCTAGGTTATAGAGAACGTGGTTTATAAAAACCCTTAAACTATAACCGATTTTGAAAAACTTTCCATCATGACCGCCGGATACCTGCTAGTTTAGCTTGCTACGATTTGAGCATTAGTTGCTTATTTGATTTGAGCGTTAATTGCTTTATTTGATTTGGTGTTATGATATGCTATTTGAGCATTATACTAAGCATATATGATATAAGTATTTTCTATATACTTACACGTGTCGCACCATAATTGTCACAGACCGTCTCCCTATGTAACATCATCATTTCACTTCGAGTTGAATATTCGCCACATACCACACGAATTCATTTTCTATTCGACTCCAAGTTTGAACTACCGTATTATTCTTTCGAAACACTTATATTACTATCGTAAAAGAACCCACCAAATTAAGTGAGCACGATCCTAACCTACCGCCTTATAACGCATCTTCTGGAATCATATACTCTTAGGACACGTCCTTGCTAGATCTCACGCTTCTTTTTCTCATTGTGAAGGACCATGTCATTTGAGAGGCAAGACCTAAATTCCGCAGCCATGGAACAACTCGTAGCCCAACGAGTAGCAGAGGTTATTGTTGCCTATGAGTTAGGAATTCACACGGGTTGTGAGTTAATGAATCGAGGGGCAGTTCAAGAGGCTGAAAACATTAAGAGGAAATGAGATAACAACCTAGAAAACGAAAGGGTACCACAACCCCTCAAAAAGGCAAAGTTGGCCAAAACTTTCACTGTTGGACCTAGTAACAGAAAGGCTTATACTAGAAAGTTACCAATGTGTAGTCGCTGCAAACTACACCACTATGGACCTTGCACCGTGAAGTGCCACAAATGTTTGAAGGTTGGAAATATAACTAAAAATTGTAAGTCTAAAATTGCTGTAGTAGCACAGGCAACATCAGGGAAAAATCGGAGAGCCAAGGCAATCTGTTTTGGGTGTGGAAGGAAAGGGCACTACAAAGACCAGTGCTAGGAACCAAAGGACCAAAAAGAAGTGAACAATCAAGGAAAACTTGGAGCGGGAGAAAACTAGGACTCGAATGTGATGTAATAAGAATGGCTACCCTATGTAATAGGACCTAAGTTTAGACTCTTTAAGTTCGTTTCTATAAGACTTCATCAATATTTTTAGTGAACCGCGTAGTATGGTATGGATTTAGTGAACTTTATTATGAGATGTAAGCTTATTTGACTCCAACTATCAACGGTCCTATGCCAACTAGATGTACCAAACGCCGCCCGTTGCGCTATTCATTTTTACTATGAGTTAACAAATCACTTGCCATCGTTTTTCAACTATTTAAACTTGTACTATAAACCAGTTGTCTACCATATCATCTTTTCAGGAAATAATAAATGATATTGCTACCAACACTCGAACTTTTGCAAGCATTTCACAGACTATCTCGTAGTCATATTACAAATCGTTTTACTACCAGATTTCGGAATCAAAGTTTAACCTCACTACTTTGAACAAGGAACTTCCTCATATTGCCTTACGAAATATTTTACTGACAATTGATAAGCTAAACTATAACTTGGATACTATTTTTCCAACAACGAATCAATTTCCTATTATTCTATAAATTGTTTACAAACTATTTTACAAACTATTCTGGCACTGCTCGGCGAATTATTTACTTTTAGAAAGGTAGTTTATGCTGCAAACTCGCGAGTAGAAAAACCGATATGTTTTCTTGTAACTAAACTCAGCATTGCATCGTTGGACCTCAATTATACAAAGCCCGATCACCTTTGTATAATTCGGGTAGGACCATACTATGCTAGGAATGGTTGCCTTAAATTTTATGAAAGTCGAATCTATTATTTCTTTTTTTTTTCTTTTTTTTTTGAGAAATCAGAAACTCGCGTGTGTAAGCACCTAAAAGTAGTGCAAGTCATGGGCATCCATACTAGAAAACACGGTAAACAAATAGGCTTTGACGACAAGATATTACCTAGGACTAGCCTTACTTCGTACCGCATCCAAAACTAAAAGGGGTAACTTACACTACTAGCCAACAAAAGATGACCTCACTGATTTACATCTCACGGTACACTACCTTTCTGATTCTGAGACACTGCATTGTCTGTCAGACGAATCTTACTGAGCCAACAAACTAAATGCTAGTAGCAATCAACGACATCTTTCATGGTCATACTTTAGACCTGCAAGACTCCCCAACCAACAGCGACCCTAGGTCCACACAGCCTAGAGACTCTCAATATGGACTGGATGTCGAAATACCATGCTGTAGTCACCCACGATGGGAAACTCGTTCGCATAACTTATGGTAATAAGATCCTAGCAATACAAGAAGGACCCCTAGATGGAATTAAGCAACGAGTGCAACAAACCCTGAAATCTAAGAAATGCTAGTGGTCGTGGTAACCAGCTAGCAGTAGTTAACGATGGAGACAGCAAACAAGTTAATGGATCAGGAACTGGAGGATATTCCAGAAAGGAGTACTGACCATAAAAGGAAGTGGGAAGATCACTCCAAAGGTAACAATAACAACTCCCAGAACAAGAAACAGAATGGAGGCAAGGTTTATGCAGTTGGGTCAGGAGAAAAGAAAGGTTATGACAAGAATGCGCGTTTTTGTAATCGTTGTAAGTTACATCACAGAGGACAGTGTACTGTGAAGTGTAACAATTGCCAGAGGATAGGGCATATGGCAAAGAACTGTAGATCAAGACCACTAGCCACCGCATAAGCAGTACCAGCCTACAATCGTAAGGCGGATGTCACCTGCTTTGGGTGTGGTGAAAAGGGTCACTATAGGAATGAGTGCAATAAACCCCGAAACCAAGGAAACGGTGGTAGACCAGGGAACCAAGTGGAAATGATTAACAATGGGAATCAGGGAAATGAAGGAATAGCTCGTGGAAGAGTTTATGCAGTAGGCCGAAGAGAAGCACAGGATGACCCGAACTTGGTGACGGGTACGTTTCTCTTAAATAATCATTATGCTTCAGTGCTTTTCGGTACGGGAGTAGATAGAAGATTTGTATTGACCATTTTTAGTCCACTACTCGATATAGCCCCGACCACCTTAGATAATGCCTTTGACATAGAACTAGCAAACGGAAACCTAGGAAGAGTAGGTACCATCATAAGGGGTTGCACTCTAAACTTGTTGAATCGTCCATTCAACATCGACTTAATGCCGGTAGAATTTGGTAGCTTCGACGTCATCATAGGGATGGATTGGCTATCGAAATATCATGCAGTCATCGTTTGTGATGAGAAGATCATCAGAGTACCCTATGGGAACGAAGTTTTGATTGTTGAAGGTGACCGTTCTGATCGTGTGCGTTCGTCAAGATTGGCAATCATCTCGTGTACGAAGGTGCAGAAGTACATGGAGAAGGGATGTTATCTCTTTTTAGCTCATGTCACGGAAAAGAAAGGAAAGGAACTTGGAGAGAAAAGGTTGGAAGATGTGCCAATCGTAAGAGATTTTCCAGAGGTCTTTCCAGAAGACTTACCGGGACTTCCACCTGCCAGACAAATCGAATTCCAAATCGATTTAGTGCCAGGAGCCGTGCCGGTAGCGCGAGCACCATATCGTTTAGCACCTACGGAATTACAGGAACTATCCGAGCAGTTAGCTGAACTGTCTGGAAAAGGTTTCATCAGACCTAGTTCATCGCCCTGAGGAGCTCCTGTTTTGTTTGTTAAGAAGAAGGATGGATCCTTCAGGATGTGTATAGACTATCGGGAACTGAATAAGCTAACCATTAAGAATAGATACCCACTCCCGAGGATAGACGATTTATTTGATCAGTTGCAGGGATCATCGGTTTACTCTATGATAGACTTGAGATCGGGTTATCACCAACTTCGAGTCCGGGAAGAGGATATCCCGAAGACCGCATTCCGAACCCTATATGGCCATTATGAATTTCAAGTTATGCCATTCGGCTTGACAAATGCACCAGCAGTATTCATGGATCTCATGAATCGTTTGTGTAAGCCGTATTTGGACAATTTGCGATAGTATTCACGGACGATATCTTGATATATTCCAAGAATGAGCAAGAGCATAAGGAACATCTCAAGCTAATTATGGAATTATTGAAAAAGGAAGAGTTATATGCTATGTTTTCGAAGTGTGAATTTTGGATATCGACCGTACAATTTTTTGGTCATGTGATCGATAAGCAAGGAATTTACGTAGATCCTGCTAAGAATGAGGCCATCAAGGATTGGGTAACGCCCACAACGCCGACGGAAATCTGACAATTTTTAGGACTTGCCGGTTATTACAGAAGATTTATAGAGGGATTCTCTAAGATAGCTAAACCGTTGACGAAATTGACTCAAAAGAATGTGAAATACGACTGGGGAAATGATGAGGAAGAAGCTTTTCAACTCCTTAAGGAAAAATTGTGTAGTGCGCCTATTTTAGCTTTACCCGAGGGTAGCGAAGATTTCGTTGTGTATTGTGACACATCACACAAAGGTTTGGGAGCCGTGTTGATGTAAAGAGAGAAGGTAATAGCATACACTTCTCGACAGCTGAAAACCCATGAGAAAAACTACACAACCCATGACCTAGAATTAGGATCAGTCGTGTTTGCACTGAGAATTTGGAGACACTACTTTTATGGAACTAAGTGCGTAGTGTATACCAATCACAAGAGTCTACAGCATATATTGAACCAGAAGGAGCTGAATATGAGACAGCGCCGATGGTTGGAATTGTTTAGTGACTATGATTGTGAGATCCGTTATCACCTAGGCAAGGCAAATGTGGTTGTCGACGCCCTTAGCAGAAAAGAACGGATCAAACCTCTTAGAGTTAGATCGTTAGGGATGACGATCAGTTCGCCGCTTCCAGCAAAGATTCTTGAGGCTCAGGGTGAGGCGCTCAAGGATGAAAATCGACCACGTGAGAAGGTTCACGGAATGCCAGATAGTGCAAATGGACTTGTAAGGAGAACTGATGGAGTTCTGTGTTATGGGAACAGGTGTTGGATCCCGCTAAATGGAGGAAATTCATGATTTGATTATGCAAGAATCCCATAAATCTAAGTATATCTTGTCGAATCTAGGTATATCCTGTTACTAAGCTTAAACTTGTAGTTTAACTTAATCTCATGACAATTCTTGTTTGATGAGTTGTGGAGTTAAGTTAGATTTTAGTTGAGGCTCAACTACCAAAGATGTTCTTAGATTCGAAGAATTTTTATTGGTGGCCAAACATGAAGGCCGATATAGCAGAATATGTCAGCAAGTGCTTAACGTGCTCGAAGGTTAAGGCAGAACACCAAAGACCGTCCGGTCTGCTTGTTCAATCTGAGATTCCGGAATGGAAATGGGAGCGCATTACTATGGATTTTATAACGAAATTGCCTAGGACATCGAGTGGTTACGACACGATATGGGTAATCGTTGACCGTCTCACAAAATCAGCGCATTTTCTTCCTATAGCGGAGAAAATTGAGATGGATAAACTCGCGCGTTTATATGTTAAGGAAATTGTTGCAAGGCATGGTGTGCCTGTTTCTATTATCTCTGATCGAGACAGTCGATTCACGTCAAATTTTTGGAAGTCGCTTCAGGATGCATTGGGAACTAAACTCGATATGAGTACGGTTATCATCCCCAAACGGATGGTCAGAGTGAAAGAACCATTCAGACATTATAGGACATGTTAAGAGCCTGTGTAATTGATTTCGGAAACGGCTGGGATAGGCATTTGCCTTTAGTCGAATTTTCCTATAACAACAGCTATCACACCAGCATTAAAGCCGCACCGTATGAAACACTTTATGGACGTAAGTGCAGATCACCAATTTGTTGGGCAGAAGTTAGAGAAAGCCAACTTACCAGGCCAGAGCTAGTCCACAAGACTACTGAAAAGATTGTACAAATTAATAACCGAATGCAGACGGCTCATGACCGTCAGAAGAGCTATGCTGATAAGAGGCGAAAACCCCTTGAGTTTCAAGTGGCAGATAAAGTAATGTTGAAGGTCTCGCCATGGAAAGGCGTGATCAGATTTACCAAGCGTGGAAAATTGAACCCTCGCTATATAGGACCTTTTGAGATGCTTGACAAGATCGAGCCGGTAGCCTACCGACTCGAACTGCCGTCTGAGCTCAGTGCTGTGCATGACGTTTTTCACGTCAGTAATTTGAAGAAGTGTTTATCCGATGAAAGCGCCGTTATTCCTTTGGATGAAATCCAGCTTGATGAGAGGTTAAATTTTATTGAAGAACCGATTGAAATCATGGACCGGGAAGTGAAATGACTAAAGCAGAGTCGTATCCCAATTGTGAAGGTCTGATGGAACTCTCGCAGAGGCCTCGAATACACTTGGGAGCGAGAGGACGAGATCAAGCGAAAATACCCTCATCTTTTTCCGAAAACCAAGAGTGGAGTCAATTGAAATCTGGGACGGATTTCCCGATTAGATGGGGAGACTGTGACAAATGGTAATTTTCACGTTGCTAATTAATATTATATTAGTATTAATTATTTTTAAGCTAAGCATTTCTGTGCGCATTTGCATGTTTCTGAGTAATTTTAAGCATTTTCGGGAGCTGTCCCAGCATACTGTAGCTTACAGTCACTGCAGAAAAAGTTTATTTTTGTCACTAAAGTTAAATTATCACATTTCTGATAGTTACTGACAAGTATTAAAATTTACTGAGAGCTTTCTCGCATTTTGCTGAAAAACAACCGCACGCGCGTACCGACAGCCCAGTACATATGGTAAAGGTCAAATAAATATGTTTTTGAGTCAGTAATGACATTTTATTATATTTATGACAAAAACGTGGTTAAAAACTTTATTTTACGTTATCGGGTCCAAAAACGTCAAACCGGGACATTACAGTAACTTTTTAACTCAAACCGACACACTATACACCAAAGCGGGACAAAAACTATTTTCCCCCTCCTAAATAAACCCATATCTGGCCCTATACTCACACCAAAATTCACATGGGACACTTGTCCATATCTATCCTAAATGTAATCTAATATTACTTAAAATGGTTTACAACTTTTTGGATTTTTGAGATCTTATCACTAAATACTACTAAAAGTAGAATTCTCATCCTCCTTTTCTAGCTCATTTCCTACGCCACTATACACACACACATTAGCATATTACAAAATTTTCTTTGCAAAAGATCAAGATCAAGAGTGTTTGCTAAAGGTTTTGGGTAATTTGGAGCTTGGTTTGGGTAATATTAGCAAGGTTTTGGGTGTTCTTGGTTCCTCTATCACACGTTAACTTTCAACCCATTGTAAGGATTCTTAAAACTATTCTAAATTTACAAATCTCTTGTTCATATGGTGTATAGTGATGTTTAAAAGTGTTAAATGTATATGTTTTGATAATATGATTTAAGCTATGGTTTGATCTAGAGTTTATAGTGCTCGACATTTTTTGATGAATATGAGTTAATTAGTAGATTTCTTGCTTGTGTGGTAAATATTGTTGCATATGGTGCAAGTTTGAGGATACAAACACTAGTTATGGTTTTTACACTAAATTAAGCATTATATTGAATTTTATGAGCTATATATGGTTCGGCCATAAAGAAAAATAAAATATTATTGGGGTTTTGAAAAACATAAAATTTTGGCTCAAGTGGTGAAATGGTGGAAAAATAAAGTGAAGTGCTTATTTAGTTTAGCTTATTTAATAAGCTATAAGTTACTAAAAATAATTAACTAAAAAGTGAAAATAAGTTGAGATGCTATATATGGTTCGAATGAACAGTAGTAGGGTCAAGTTTGACTTTTTGACCAAAGAGCTTATTTATAAGTGCTTATTTATAAGTAAAAGTATATGTTTGGTAACTAAAAATAATTAATAAGTAACAAATAAATACAAATTGGGCTAAATAGATTTTGGGCCCTAAAAACCCACTATTTTACTGTTGTGCCGAAGCCCATGTGAAATTTTGTAAGTTTGACTTTTTGACCAAACGGATATATTGAACGAGTAAAATGAGTTTTAGTAACGTGTCGATATATACGTTATAACTAAAAATGTGTTTTGGGTTAAAAATGGTAATTGGGCTTATTTTGATAGTTTCGGCCCAAAAGACAAAGAAAAATGATAAATTTGATTTTTGGAATATTTTCCGACTCACCGAAGTTAAAAATGTTTAACGAAACGATAAATATAACGATAACTATTTTTGGATTTGTTTTGAGACGCTTAGTCTCCGAAAGGGTAAAAATTGACATTTTTCCTAAAATGACATTTAAATTGACTTCTGTTGACTTTTTGAAGAATATTGACTTCGCGTCGAAATTTAGTTTTATTACTTAAAGGTTAAGATAGCGAACAATTTAACGACGAATATATATATTCACGACACCTAACATATATCACTAAAGTATTTTGCACTTATAACTAGTTAGCGAAGTATTTGAGTAAAGTTTGCAACACGTGAGATAAATGGAAACGCTGTATAAACGAACGGGTCATGCCCAAATTTTCTAAAAATCCAACACTTAGAATATTTTGAGAAAATCCACAATTTAAGTAAACTTTATGAAATTACTTAACAAACTTGTTTTCCTTATAATAAATGTTGCAACAAAAGTAAGAAACGACGTTTCCAAATATAATAGTTTTTCACTAACTACGTTATATTAACCACTCTTCAAAGCCATTTAATTAATCTCCATATATGAGAAATTAAATTAAGATATATATATATATATATATATATATATATATATATATATATATATATATATATATATATATATATTATATATATATATATATATATGACACTTGCACATTTAAATCGCGAATACTAGCACGGATGTTCCGTTACGTATTCCCACCAAGCACTTTCACCATGAGCTACCCCCAAGAGTTACAATAATAAATCGTTTCGAAATATATTTTACCACACAGCAAGCAAGAAATACACGAGCACAGGTCAAACGTAAAACTTTTCAAATAAAATAAAGACACTTGAACCACGAATGATTTGCTAAGACTTACCGTACTAATTTAGGGTGCTGATCGGCGCGGTTGCATTATTTTGATTGATTGCTGAATTGCTGTATTTGAAAGGTGAGTTTATTGCCCCATATTTTATACGATTTTTGGTTTTATAAGCTTGGGGTGAGAAACATGCAAAACTGTTTTCATTGACCAGAATTGATGTTGCTTTTAAGATCACACTAGTATGCAGAAACCTAAGTTTGCTGAATCCCATTTTGTGCCCACTATCATCTGCCGTTAATTCCTGATGGGAAGCCGGTTGTTATAAATAGATCTATTGAGAGTGACGTCCCCGTTCGGTTGGCTCGGCATAGCCAAGGTGAACGTATACCATTCGGGTTTTTAGCCGGGTGTCTAGGGATTAACACTCGCGGGCACCCTTATTTATTTGCTAACGCTAGTCGTGCTGCATTGTCTTAGTTTCGGTAGGATGAGGCTTAGTGTTTGCATTACGGATAGTGTGTATCTGCTGATTTTGTTTTATGATATTGCTATTGGTCCATGTGTGCTATTTATTTAAACCTATGAACTCACCAGCGTTAGCTGACTTTTAGCATGTTTTTCTCAGGAAACTGAGGTACGTTTAGCCGGGTGCAGTGCATGGCATCGGTCACAATAAATGATGGAAATGTTTTTAATGCGTTTAGTCTGACAACTATACCTTTTGTTTAAATGGGCTTTAATTTCATCTGAAATGGTTTTTATGTATCGCTACATGACTTGACTTATGTAATATATTTTAAAACGGATTTCAATCCGTTCACTATATCTTGTGTGATGATAATCAACCCCGTAGCACCCCAAAGCGTATGCTTCCGCGAATATTGTGATTTTGGGGGTGTTACAACAATACCCAGAACCTGACACTACAAGAAAAGTGGCTTTTTAGGACCCCCATAAGCGTCATAAAATGGTACTTTTTAGGACCTTTCATTTAATAGGACCAAGGATGAAAGCGTTTCATGTAAGGCGGTCGTAATATGTCCAAAGCGTCCTAATATCTCAAATACCTTATGAAACCAATTTTATGGTCGTATTATATGACTATGAATAACCCAAATAGCGTCCTAATAAAACCATATTAGGACACTTTTACAATGTTTTGACATGTGCTTACCTACTTTTAATCTTTTGACACACTTAAAAAGGTCCTTAAAAGTTTGTTAGGACGCATATGATGCAACATCATAGCTATTTTAGCAACCAAGAAAAGGGTCCTAATAACTCAAATAAGATTATGATACCAATTTTATGGTCGCATAATAGGTCAAATAACGTCCTAATAAAACCATATTAGGACACTTTTACAATGTTCTAACATGTGGTAACCTACTTTTAATCTTTTGATACACATACAAGCGTCCTTAAATGTTGATTCTTAGGACGGTTATCATATAACATTATAGTTACTTTAACATCAAGAAAAAGGTCCTAATATCCCAAATATGATTATGAAACCAAATTTATGGTCGCATAATATGTCCATGAACAACCAAATAACGTCCTAATAACAACATATTAGGACACTTTTACAATGTTCTAACATGTGGTTACCTAATTTTAATCTTTTGATACACATACAAGCGTACTTAAAAGATAATTGTTAGGACGCTTATCATGTAACATTATAGCTACTTTAGCACCAAGAAAAGGGTTCTAATATCTCAAAGAAGATTATGAAACCAATTTTTTGGTCGTATAAAATGTCTATTAACAACCTAAATAACGTCCTAATAACAACATATTATGACACTTTTACAATGTTAAGCGTCCTTAAAAGTTTATTGTTAGGACGGTTAATAAGTTTAATAGGACAATTTCAAAGTCCTGACAAGTCATATGATAGGACGCTATTTTCAGCATGCACACTCTATTATTACGATATGAATAAAAGATCAACTAATTATTAAATGAATAAAACGAAATTGTATTTCAAATAAGCAATTGTCATAACAAAAGCACTAAACATAAATAAGGTAGACACTATCCAACATAAAGTCTTGTAACATTAAACAATAAATTAAAGCAACAAGAAGCTTAGTCCGGGGTCATCATGCATCCTTTCTCAATCCTCACGGACCACCTGCAAATAAACATCCATGTATAAGCATTAAGTTCCATGTTATTAAAATTATAACAACGACAAAATAGAATACATCTATATATAGAAATATCATGTATTTAATAACATGATACAATGTACCCAAGTTAGAGCTGGCAAATTGGGTACCTGTTAAGACCTGTTAAAGGAAAAAATGTACTATGCAATTTTTTGATTTTTTAAAATAATTGTTTTCAGTATTAGAGGATTCAATATTTAACATTTTTGATATATAAAACGTATATCTACCAAACTCAAACTACCAAAGGTGTTAAACGAGTCATTTTGAGGTTTGAATCTTGTGTCATTTTGAGGTTTGAAACGAGTCATTTTATTGATAGTTTACCTATGTCCATTTTAGTTATAGGGGGGAAATGGAAGGTGAGACACGTTGAGTAACAAGTTATAACAATTTTGGTAGGGGGTCATAACAATCTGGGTAAAAGCAAGGGAATCTAACTTGCTAATCAAACCCATTTGAGCCCAAATCAACCCCTTTTTTAGAGTCAAACTTGACTTTCAAGAAATAAGCAACATTGATTTTGTTAGAAATATTTCGTACAATTTGTACTTATTTGTTCAGAATTTTGACATTAACTTTTGCTATCTCTAATATCAGAACAAGAGTAGGTCCAAACTGTGTGAAGTGACTGGGACAAAACAAACGCTGATCAACATTACCAGATGAAGATAGTGAGGCTATGAGTGACAATAATGTCTCAACATAAAGAAACTAAAGTTGGCCAAAGTCGCCACAATTTAATTTGTTAGAAGAATATACTCCGGAAACAATATTTGACATGATGAAAGTTTTGTTAAGTTGGTGTACATGTCACTAGTCTACTGACGTCATATATCGACGAAAAAGTTAAATTAAGTTCGCCAAAGTCGCCACAATTTATTGTGTATAAGAATTTGACAAACTTAGGTTAACTTTTTCGTCGGTATATGAGGTTAGTAGACTAGTGACATATACACCAACTGAACAAAACTTTCACCATGTCAAATATTGTTACCAGAGTATATTCTTCTAACAAATGAGCCATGAATAACAACATACAACCACTTTATTCGAAGAGATTTATCAATCAGGTTAAGAAACAATTCAAACAGGCATTCATTTGAGTATAGACACAAACAAATGCATGCAGCACCATTCCAATAATGTTTCAATTGTATGATAACAAACAACTGAATGTAATTGATAATACGGTCCAAATTGTATAGAAATCTTACCGAATCAAAAACGACTTCCACTTAACTTTGCTACATTAGCTGCAACTACGGTAGCTAGAACGCCACCAACATTTAGTCACTATTTCGCCCAAAACTATCATTCTCTTTGCTTTTCTGTGAAAACTCCATAAGATAAAAAGTATAAACGGAATGAGCTGAATAAGTAAAGGTACCCAATAGGTATCCATGAGAAAATGGTAGTCAGGTTCCATAAGATGAGCTTCACATGTACTTCGGATAGATTAAAGCTTAGTTTAAAACTTACTGATACTCTTTCATGAGATGACCAGTTCATGGAGACAGAAGAAGCTTTTCATCTATTAATTTTGATCTGACATGCGACTGTTTCAAGTTAGCCAATTACTAGAATTCAAACAATCTTATTAGAGCAGGACAATAAACATAATTAAGAGAACATGGCTAATAATTCAGTGAGTGATTCTATTTTATGCAGGTTACACACATGTGTAAAAAACTAAAAACAACGACTCGATGACTACATATACGACTTGACAAGACCAAAACAAGCCTTGGCCGTGCGTTTAAACCCACGGCTTTGGCTCGACTTCGACAAACAACCAAAATCAAAAATGATACCAAACCGTATTATCAAACTTTATTTTACAAATCTTATTTTTAAAGATAATCCTAAACCCATATATCTAATTCGCTACAACTCGTTTTCACGAGTTATATATCCCCACAGTCGCATACGAGTACAAGGACAGTGGGTCTTACCTTCACAAGCTCGAAACTACACGGATCTAAACGTCCTTGGTGGTGGTGTGGCGCGTACATGGCTGTGGTGGTGTGTACGTGGTGTTTGATGATGATTGGAGGTGCGTGTGGTGGTTATCCGTGACAAGGAGGTCACGGGGTGTCGAATGGTTGTGGCGGTGTGGTGATATGATTGGCGGTGAGAGCTCAGGTGGTCGTCGGAAAGTGTGGCCAGAAAAAGATGCAGCGCCGGATATTTTGGAGGAGGGAGGGAATAGGTTTAACCCTAGGACTATTATAATTGTGTTTTATATAGGGTAAGGGTGGACTAGTGATAAAACCTAGCACGCCCTCAGGGACCATTTATGTCATTTTCCTTATATTTTTAACAAAATGTGAACGAGACTAATAAATCGTGTTATAATTATTTCCCGAGCATCCAAAAGTTATTCTGTTAACTTTAAAATTATTTTTCCATTAAATTTGGTTATAAATACGTATATTTTTATTTTTCGTCGCCCGAATTAATTAATATTCGCGTTTTATCCGTTATTATCATTTCATCCCCGTGAAGCGTAAACTAGATTTCTATATTTATTCAACAGACACCTCATTTAAAAGTAAGATCAAAATTAAATAAAAAACCTAACCAAACTGTTTAACAATACCAAGCACCATAAACAGCAATATACTAGTAGCAATTACATTAAAAACCTAAGCATACCATCATAAAAAATACCAGGCATAAACAACAAAGGATCAGAAGCAATTATGTCGCAAACCTATTCATACGATTACCAACGAAACTGAGCTCCGTATAACCTTTTCAAAAATTATGAAACTTGCCAATTTTCGTTTTATAAATGTTAATATAAATGTTTACTGGTTAGGGTTTTATATAAAAAAAATGAATAAATGACGAAGATGGTGGCGTGTGGCTTACCAAACGAGGGGGAAAGGAGGATTGAAGAATCCTGCGGCCACAAATTTATATCCTGGCTTTTATGTACCCATTGATACCATCATCTTCATTTTTTTTCTTGTCGTGTTGAGGATTGAAAAATCATTAAAAAGCCAAATAAATCTTGATGATGCGATGTAATGGGTGGTTTCTGGTTTTTGATTTTGAAATAAAGGGGGCGGTTTTTAGGTTAAAAGAAGAGAGTAGATGGGAAGGAGGGATAATTTGACTTTTGGGAAAACTTAGAGCGGGACAACTGAAAATGAGATAGAGAAATTCTATTTTTTAGAGGGATAATGTAAGAATGTGAAAGTTGAAAAATGAAAAAGTGAAATGAATGCCGAACAATGCCCCTGTCTAATTAAGGAATGAAGCAAATCTTCTTTAACATCTCGCGTACAACCATATCATCTCGGCTCATTCGTTTAACATCTCATGTACATTTGTATCATCTAGGCTCATTCGTTTAACATCTTGTGTAAAACCATATAATCTCGGCTCATTCGTTAAACATCTCGTGTAAAACCATATAATCTCGACTCATTTGTTTAACATCTCATGTACAACCATATCATCTCGGCTCATTCGTTTAACATCTCGTGTAAAACTATATAATCTCGGCTCATTCGTTTAACATCTCGTGTACAACCATATCATCTCGGCTCATTCGTTTAACATCTCATGTACATTTGTATCATCTCGGCTCATTCGTTTAACATCTCGTGTACAACCATATCATCTCGGCTCATTTGTTTAACATCTCGTGTAAAACCATATAATCTCGGCTCATTCGTTTAACATCTCGTGTAAAACCATATAATCTCGGCTCATTCGTTTAACATCTCGTGTACAACCATATCATCTCGGATCATTCGTTTAACATCTCATGTACATTTGTATCATCTCGGCTCATTCGTTTAACATCTCGTGTAAAACCATATAATCTCGGCTCATTCGTTTAACATCTCATGTACAACCATATAATCTCGGCTCATTCGTTGAACATCTCGTGTACAACCATATTATCTCGGCTCATTCGTTTAACATCTCGTGTAAAACCATATAATCTCGGCTCATTCGTTAAACATCTCATGTACAACCATATCATCTCGGCTCATTCGTTTAACATCTTGTGTATAACCATATCATCTCGACTCATTCGATTAACATTTCATGTATAACCATATCATCTCGACTCATTCGTTTAACATCTCGTGTATAACCATATCATCTCGACGCATTCATTTAACATCTCATGTATAACAATATCATCTCGACTCGTTCGTTTAACATCTCATGTATAACTATATCATCTCGACTCATTCGTTTAACATCTCATGTATGACTATATCATCTCGACTTATTCGTTTAACATCTCCTGTATAACAATATCATCTCGACTCGTTCGTTTAACATCTCATGTATAACCATATCATATCGACTCGTTCGTTTAACATCTCATGTATAACCAAATCATCTCGACTCATTCGTTTAACATCTCGTGTATAACCATATCATCTCGACTCATTTGTTTAACATCTCATGTATAACCATATCATCTCGACTCATTCGTTTAACATCTCATGTATAACCATAATCTCGTATCACAAGCAAATGAAACAACATGATCTCATTAACCTAGTTAAAGTGCTATTACTCATTCGTTTAACACCATCTCGACTCGTTCGTTTTAACGATCTCATATAACGATACCATATAGTTAAGTTTGTCACACATTATTTAAAAGTGACTAAATCATATAGTTACGTTTGTCACATATTATTTAAAAGTGACTAAATCATATAGTTAAGTTTGTCACACATTATTTAAAAGTGACTAAATCATATATATATATATATATATATATATATATATATATATATATATATATATATATATATATATATATATATATAGTGTAGAGTTATTTTCATAACCAAAAAAAGGTCGAGAACTGCGAGAACCGATCTCAGCCATTAAAATATTAGATCAATGGATGAGATGATTTGTGCCATTTGTGTCATAAAAGAAAAGATAAGGAAAGTTTATGTAAATGAGTAAGGGGTAGTATAGGAATTTTATATAACTCCAATTCAATAACTGTCCACTAAAATAAAGGATCTGATAATCGGTTCATCCCCATTTTTTCTCTAAAATACTCCAATTAACCAAACCTCCAACATCGATTCTATACTTCTTTGTTAATCACATCAACAAACATCATGGCAAATTTAATTACTAATCCACATCGATTCTATATGTCTTTGTTAATCAGTTGCACAACGAATTGGCCGTAGATCAAGCCATCCTAACCGAAGAAGAGCGTCTTGTCCTCATCCGCTTCGGTCATGATTGGGACAAACCTATATGCAGGTATAATATTTATATCCCACGAGTCAATGGTATACTAGCTGTATCTCGAGCCATTGGCGATGTTTCCTTGAAAAGGTAAACCTTAAAGTTATTCTAGATTCAACGTTATGGTTGTTGTATTTAGAACGTCATATATCAATTGCAATTTTATTTCTTAAAAAAATTGAACCTGATAAATTGACCATTACGCCTTTTAAGACATTACTAATAGAGAGTATTTATTAAATGAAAACTCAGCTAGATGTCAAGGGCCTGGTTGGCTGTTGATGAAGAAAGAATAGGTTATTACGCTTGTTATATGCACGATTTTTGGTTAGTGTTTGTGCAAGTAGGTATTGCATTACTACTTTTATATAAAACCTTAGGACTAGCCGTCATATCTTCATTCATCGCTACAGTTCTCGTATTGTTAGCTAATTATCCACTATGAAACATACAAGAAGTATATGTACACTCTGTCCATGACTTCATTTATTTTCTGGGGTGCACCAATTATTCTGGCGGTGGCAACTTTCGCTACATGTTTGTTTGCTGGTATCCCGCTCGAATCAGGGAAAGTTCTTTCTGCACTCGCAACTTTTAAAATACTTCAAGAGCCGATTTACAATCTTCCATACTCGATTTCAGTGTTTTTCCAAACAAAAGTCTCACTTGATCGCATTGCCACATTCCTTCGCCTGGACGACATAGATTCTAATGCTATCAATAAGGCTCCACATGGTAGTGCTGAAACGGCTATTGAAATTATAAGTGGGAATTTCGCGTGGGATAGTAGTGTGTCTTCTAACCCGACACTCAAAGATATAAACATTAGAGTGAATCATGGTATGCGTGTTGCTGTTTGTGGGACCGTTGGGTCAGGGAAGTCAAGTTTATTGTCGTGTATATTAGGTGAGGTGTCTAAGGTGTCGGGAAGTGTGAAAATAGAAGGTACAAAGGCGTATGTAGCTCAGTCACCATGGATACAAAGTGGGAAGATTGAAGATAATATATTGTTTGGTCGGGAGATGGATCGAGAGAGGTATGAGAAGGTTTTAGAAGCATGCTCGTTGAAGAAAGATCTTGAAGTTCTTTCGTTTGGTGATCAAACGGTTATTGGTGAGCGTGGGATTAATTTGAGTGGTGGTCAGAAGCAGAGGATACAGATTGCTCGGGCTCTTTATCAAGATGCTGATATTTATCTTTTTGATGATCCGTTTAGTGCTGTTGATGCTCATACAGGAAGTCATCTTTTCAAATTAAGAGTTTTTTGATAATCCTTTTAGTGTGTATTTAAAAATTCTGTCACGTTATTTGAATGTTCATGTGTTTTTTTCTTCAATGACAGGAGTATATGTTGCAATTTTTGGACTCGAAGACTGTCATTTACATCACACATCAAGTCGAGTTCTTACCTGCTGCAGATCTTATTCTGGTGAGTCTTTGATTTTCATTTAGTTTGTACATATCAGCACTTAAAGGTATCACATACTTGCCATTTGCAGAACTTGAGCTAATGTTGATCAAAGTTGCTGCAAATTCTACTGCTTGTAGGGATATCCTGGACATTGCTGCCATCAAGGCTAGGGGTTATGATCTCGGATGTCACTTCAAGGTATGCAACACAGCTTTCATCTATAATTGATGTATCTTTAGTAACATAGAAACGTTATTGTGATGAAGCATATATGTCAATGAGGAAGTTGTTCTGTATAGTTCTATGACTAATGTTTTGTTTCCTATTATGTGTTTGCAGAACACCAGAGAAACCGCACATGCCCTAGTATATGTGGACAAATGAAGAATTGGTAAGGGGAAATGATCAAATGAATTGAACATATTTATTCGTTTAACTAGGATTGTAATTGAGTTTAAATGTATTTGACATAAATATCCAGTTTCGGTGAAAATGAACATCGTCGTTATCCCTATGCTACTTATGTACGTAACTCTTCACTTCCTGTTCAAAGTGATCCTTTTGTTTGGCAAGGAGTAACCTCGGAAGTGATTGCAAAAGAAGGTGTACCTATAGTGGCTGTTTATCCAGGAGTTATATACGGACCTGGTAAAGTTACTGCAGGAAACATGGTGGCCCGAATGGTAATTTTCGAAAAACTGGCTTGCTTATGTGCTTTGTAGAGCTAGTTAGTGGTTTATAACTTGATAATTTTGCATATCACACCAACTAGTGGTATATTATCTGCATTAAGTGTAACTTTCTGCTTTTGGAGTGTACGATTAGAACAAAAAGTTGGATTTTCAAAATTAGTTGCATTTCTTATTATACATTCTTCTATTTAACTTTGGTGTAACTTCACAGCTTCAGGTTGTAAAACATTCACAGAGGTCGTGAAAGCGATAGCAAGTCATGGTTCTGCATCCCATGAGAGTGTAGCAGTTCCACTTGCACTCAGTTATCCAGAAGCTGAGCTATTACATGTCATGACTGATGCGGTACCTTCCTGGTGTTTTCTTGGTTTCCTACCTTATATCCTGTGACAATTTTTTTCTTCATTTTATAATTAATATCCTGTTTATAGGATGTATCGATGATTTTAAGCACTGAAGATCACAGTGAGCTTATGCAAGACATTGCAGCCAAAACTGCAGCTGCATTTTCTCTGATAAATGATGTTCCTAGTTGTGATGTTATCGATGGTGTACATTTGAAGGAGATTCAGTTCTTGAATAAAGTCGAAGGTGTTTATTCATTCTATCATATATAAGTAACTCCTTATATTATATACTACTAGGGTATCGAGTTCATGTATCTGTTGTTTTTGTCACACAGATTATGACCCAGCATTGATTTTGTATACTAGTGGTACAACTGGGCCACCTAAAGGAGTTGTTCACACACATAGTAGCATTTTAGCACAGGTTCGTGTCAGCTTGTACCATTGAGAGCGTAAAAAGAATGCTGATGGTTTTCACATTGCTGTTTTTTGTCTAAACTTCAGGTGAAAAAGTTGTCAACAGCTTGGGGATACACATCAGGCGATTGTTTTCTGCATTGCCTGCTTTTACACCATATCCACAAACTAAATGTTAAAATATTTTGTTTGGTATCGTAAGATGATGATATTGTTGAACACATATGTATCGGATTAATATTGTTAGTGTATTCTGTGTGCAATGGAACATATATTTCAAGAAAATATGGTTTCAATAATTTTTTTTTCCTTCTGAAAATGAACATAAAGATTGGTTCTTAGGTATTAACTGATCTATATGTATTCTCTCATAAAGATCAGTTCACAACCGATCTATATATGTTTCTCTCATAAAGATCACTCTTTTATAGAGCGGTTCAAAACCGATCTTTATGAGGATTTTTCACCGATCTTTTTAGCGTTTTTTGTAGTAGTGTATATATATATATATATATATATATATATATATATATATATATATATATATATATATATATATATATATATATGATGTGTAGGTTTTGATAAAAATGGATGGTTTCAAGTGAAGGCTATATGTGAAAACAAATGACATATGGTGTCTGCAACACCCGGTCAACAAGGAAAGTAGTTCTATGAATTGATATGGCTCATCGCTCATGAATTACATATGTTGTTCAATGTTCATACTTCATACACTATATTGCTTTAGTACTTCCAAGTTATGGGCCTTATAGCTATGTAATTTTGATTGTTTATTATTACAAACAAATGTTTGATTAATCAAGTTTATACATTGTACTTGGGGTTATACATATTATTAATTGAATACAATTTCATTTGTAGTATTTATGTTTGGGATCTTATTTATCATTTAGCTCATATGAAATGCTTTTTTAAGAAATGACATACATCTTATATCTCGTGGCTAATTTATACTAACTGGGATGAAATCCATATTAGAGACTATTTACCTACCGATTAATAATTTTCATGTAAAAATGATTGTACACAATTTTACCCATAGATTACCCATGATTATATGTATGGGTATTTTTGTGGTATTCTCTAAAATCCCATGAAATATTTACCTACAAAAATAACATACTCACCCACTAAACACATCATGGGTAACTTAGCCATGTATTAAAAATGTTGTGGGTAAGCAATTAGCCTCGAAGGTTTTACCCATTTAAAGAGTTGTATGGGTAATTTGTGGGTATTAGCCAATTACCCACGAATATAAGCCTTTTACCCACAAATATGGTCCGTGGGTAATTGACAGAATTCTTGTAGTGAATACTAAACTATTGGGGTTTGAAAAACATAAAATTTTGGCTCAAGTGGTGAAATGGTGGAAATTATGCTTAACTTAATTTGTAACACTTATTGAATTAGCCGTAATAAATTGTGGTTAACTAGTAAACACGAATAACCGTTGTAAAAACCTGATGTTTGATTACTTAAATAGCTAGTGTCCTATTAAGTTTTGTTATCATAAAACTTTTGTGAATAAGCGTTCCATAAAACTGATCTTTTATGACTCAAATATCAAGTGTCCTATTATGGTGCATCAAGTTTTGATACCCAAGTATCAAGTGTCATATTAACTAATGTTTAAATAAAACTTTTGTAAATAAGCGTTCTAAAAAACTGATGTTTTATGACTCAAATAAGAAGTGTTCTATTATGGCGTATGATAATAAAACCATAACAAATAAGCGTACTATAAAGGTTAATGTTAAAAGACACAGGTGTCAAGGGTCCTATTAAGTTTTGTTAAAATAAAACTTTTGCAAGTAAGCGTTCTATAAAACTGATACTCTATGACTCAAATTTCAAGTGTCCTATTATGGTGGATGAATTTATGAGACCCAAGTGTCAAGTGTCATATCAAGTTATGTTTTAATAAAACTTAATTTGAATAAGCATTATAAAAAGCGGACGTTTTACGACTCTAAAAAGAAGTGTCATATTATGGTGTAACATAAAAAAACCATTATGAATAAGCGTTCTATAAAGGTTAACGTTATAAGACCCTATTGTCAAGGGTTCTATTAACTTATGCTATAATAAAAAACGTTTGCGAATAAGCGTTCCATAAAACTGATGTTTTATGACTCAAATATCAAGTGTCCTATAATGGTGTATCAATCTATGCGACCCAAGTATCAAGTGTCATATTAAGTTATGTTTTAATAATACATTTGCGAATAAGCGTTCCAAATAATTAATGTTTTATGACTTATGTATCAAGTGTCCTATTATGGTGTATTGTAATAAAACCATAATGAATATGCGTCCTTTAAGGGTCCTATTAAGTTTTGTTATAATAAAACTTTTGCGAATAAACGTTCTAAAATACTGATATTTTATGACTCAAAAATAAAATGTCCTATTATGGTGTATGATAATAAAGCCATTATGCATAAGCGTCCTATAAAGGTTTAAGTTATAATACCCACGTGTCAAAGGTCCTATTAAATTTTGTTATAATAAAACTTTTGTGAATAAGCGTTTTAACTAACTGATGTCTTATGACTCAAAACTCAAGTGTCCTATTATTGTGTATTATAATAAAACCATAATGAATAAACGTCCTATAAAGGTTAAAGTTATAAGACCCAAGTGTCAAGGGTCTTATTAGGTTATGTCATAATAGGACATCTAGTGATCAAGTGTCGTATTACACTATCACATAATGGGACACCAACAACTAAATGTCTTGTAAAGTAATTTATTAGGATCCATATTTTAAGTGTCCTATTAAGTTATATGATAATAGGACCCCAAATAATCAACCATCCTATTATATAACTTTTTAGGACACCGCCTAAGTAGCAAATATTTAAAAAGGACCCTAAACGCTCATATGTCCTATTAAACAGTTTTTTAGGACTCCATTATCATACCGTCCCAGACAAAGGGTCCTAAAAAGCCACTTTTCTTGTAGTGTGAATACAATGACAATGATGAGTCCACTACTGCTTTGAATCAAGCATTTTCTTACCTCACAAAGGCATTCCAAGGACGCTTCTCTACACCCACCAACAACAACCAATGAATTTCATCGAACACTCGCAACAGGCATATTGCACAGCCGAGTTTCAACATGGGTCAACAATGATAAATGGTTGGAGGTTATGGGAATCAGCAGGGATATGCTCCTCGATATCAGATGGGTAATTAGAATGTAGGGCAGTATGTTGGAAATCAAATGGGTCAGTATGTTGGAAATCAGATGGGTCAAGTTGTTGGAAACCAGAGGGGTCAGAATATTGGGAATCAGATTGGAATGTTGCTGCTCAAGTTGTTGGGAATATGAATCAGGCTAATCTGTTAAAGTGTTTCAACTGTCAGGGAGTCGGTCATATGCCAAGGAACTGTCCCACCAAGCCGAAAAAGAAAGATCCAGCTTATCCGCAGAAAGCATTGCTGTTGGCACAGAAGGAAACGGCTGGGTTACAGTTGAGTGCAGAAGAGAATGATTTTATGGCTCTTATGGATGATATGGAAGACCTTGAGAACATCGACGCAAACCGCATTTTCATGGCAAATCTTCAGGAGGCTAAGTATGACACGGATTCTGAAGCACCTCCTGTGTATGATGTCAATGCAGTCTCTAAGGTACCACCATTCACTACATGTCACAATAATGAAATATTTGATGTCACCTCAGAATGAACAGCATCCTGCGACTCCTGCACCCACTTACGATACATATATGGACACGCCAAGTTGTAGCAATATTAATTTGGTAACTCCAGATATGGATCCTAATGGAGGCTTCGAGTCACATCATACTGAGAATGATGAGGAAACACGTGCGTTATTTGAATCATTATTGCAAAATTATAGTATTGAAATTGAAAAGGTCAAAAAGGTTAATCGCGATGTTAAGGCCGCGAATGTGAAATTGACCACTGAGCTTGAGAGGTATAAGGAAAATGAAAAAGCTTTTGAATTTAATAAAACACGACAGTCAGAATTAGAAACTGGTTATCGAAATTCTGTTTCAAGAGAAAAACAATTGCAAATCAAGTTTGACACACTCCATGTGAATTTAAACATTAAAATTAAATCCTTGAACACAGAAGTTTCAGATTTGAAAAACCAACTTTCTAAACAAAAATCAACTTGTTCTGATCTTGAAAAAGAAAAGAAACAGTTGAAAGCATATTTTTTAAAACGCGAAAATGATCTTCTTGACGATATCATTGAGAAAAAAGAAACAATTAAAAAGTTGGAAGATTTGCTTGTAAAAATGGGTCATTCTGCACAAACAATTCATATGCTCATTAAAGACCCAAACCCGCTTTTACACACAATGAAAAAAATGGCTATCGGTTGTGAAAACCCTTATACACTCAAGAAAGCTCAAAAAGAACAGAATGTGTTGTATAATGGTAATGTTCTATTTGATAAACATGATCCTCCCGAGGTTCGTGATTCTGATGAAACGATTGAGCTTGCCGAAGAGAGTAGAATTAAAATGAGACAAATGAATCCATAAATTAAACCAATTGATTATAATAAGCTTAATACACTTTCTGGAGTAAGCTTTGTTAAACAACAACCAATACCAAAGGTTTTCAAAAGACCCGTTGTTTCAACAAAACAAAAGGTTGTTTCCAAAATTCTTTCTAACATTGAACAAATGTCCTCTAGCAATCCTTTTAACACAAGTGAAGCTAGACGATATTTGGATGATCTTAAAAAGATAATGGAAAATTTTCAAAGTCTTGTTAAATCCAAAATGAATATCAGTATCAACAACTAGCATTCAAGTTTTCATGAGGAACAGAAAAAGATGTTTGACAAAGAAATTATTCCTCCACTGAATACCATTAGTGCGAGAGTTCTTAATGTTGAAAATGCTATTTTAAAAGAATCATCCGACTTTGCCAAGGACCACACATCCCTGGTAAAGAAAGCAAATGAAAACATTGAATACATCAAAGTTTTGGAAAAACATAATGGCACTCTCTTCGAAGTAGCTATGTCAACTGATATTATGTCCATTATTTATCAAACATATTCTGTGGAAGATGATTAAAGACTCCAAGCTGAGACTTCTAAAATTGTGTTAAAATATGAAAATATGCTTGCTAAACTTGAAAAAGAAAATGTAACATATTTTAAACAACTTGATCGGAAAAAGGAAGAATGCAAGTATGACAAATTGTCGTATGAGCGTGCTTTCAACAACATGAAAGAGCAAAATGATCTTTTAAAGTCTCAGCTTGATAGTCAAAAAAGGAAGGGTGAGGAAACTAAGTTTGCAAAACCATCAACTTCGGACAAACAGGTTGCAAAACCAAAAATATCAATTTCTCAAAGTGTTCCAAAAGTTGATGTGATAATTGATTTGACAAAACCAGTCACTCCAACACCCTTGCCAAAAGAATGTGAAAAAGCAAAATGTGCTGATAAAGGGAAAGCAGTTGTCCAAACATCGAATGTGATAGCACCTGGTCTTTATAGGATTAGTCCCACTACTTTGACTGCCTCTACATCTAAAACATATAGGGCGATAGACAAAAGTGTAAAAGATAATCCAAAAGAGTCTAGAAATGCTGAAACAACTTCTCAGGACAACAAGATAAATGCTAATGTGTGTGCCTTACCTTCTATAGGAATATTAAGCACCTCTAGGAGCAGCAGACCAAAGCCTAGGAGCAATATAGAGAAAAATAGAGTCTCGTCTGCCTCTGAGAGTGAATGCAAGAACAAAAATGAAGAAGTAGAAGAACACCCTAGGAATTTATCGCTTTCGAATAAGAAACATATGTCATCTGGATGTAATGTTAAAAGTACTGATTCTAGTGCATGTAATGATTCTGTTTGTTTCATGTGCAAGAAATCTTTTTCTCAGAATGTTTGTGATGATATTGTTTCTAGTAATGTGAATGTGATTGCTATGCCTGAATAGAAAGATGTTCCTCCAGGAACTAATGCTAGGTCTAGATATATTAAGAGACTTATTAAAGCATCTAGGTCAACCAATAGTACATTACCTAGGAAACATCTTAAGATATGTGCATGGAAACCGACGGGTAGAAAGTTTACACTTGAGAATGGCAAATTACAAGCTGTCCCAAAAGATCCAGTAGAAACCTTCTATGAGTGTGATTCATTTGTTACCCCTAACCCCATGGAACCAAATGATAAATGGTTTCCAAATGTACAATCTTCTTTTATTGGCAGGTTATCGAAATATGTCTTTGGATCGTCGACTCGGGTTGCTCCAAGCAAATGACCGGGAATCTGAAGCTGCTGATCAACTTTGTATGGAAGTTCATGGGAACTGTACAGTTTGAAAATGATCATGTAGCAGCTATTCTGGGTTATGGAGATCTTCAGTTTGGGAATTACTTAATCACTTGGGTTTATTATGTCGAAGGGTTGGGACACAATCTATTTTCAGTCGGGCAGTTTTGCGATGCATATTTAGAGGTTGCATTTAGGAGAAATACTTGCTTCGTTAGGAATTTGATTGGAGATGATCTCTTAACCAGAAATTGTGGCACCAATCTTTATGCTATCGACATCAACCAAATGGCCTCTTCATCACCAATTTGTCTCATGACAAGAGCTTGCGAAACTAAGTCCTGGTTGTGGCACAGACATTTATCCCATCTCAAATTCGACAACTTAACCAAGCTAGCCAAAGACAACATCGTCACCGGTCTCCCTAAGTTCGAATACACCAAAGATCACTTATGTCCATCCTTTAAGCAAGGAAAAAGCAAAAGGGCAACATATAAAACTAAAACCGTACCTAGTTCGGTTGATAAGTTACATTTGTTGCATATGGACTTATGTGGCCCAATGAGAGTTGAAAGTATCAATTGGAAGAAGTATATTCTTGTTATCGTCGATGAATATTCAAGATATACATGGGTAAAGTTTCTGAGATCAAAAGACGAAGCACCAGGCATCATCATCACCTTTCTGAAGCGCATTTAAGTCTTACTTCAAGCCCCAGTAAGGATCGTAAGAATCGACAATGGCACAAAATTCACTAACCAGGAGTTAAGAACATATTTTGAAGATACTGGAATCACTCACCAGACATCAGTTGTTAGAACTCCACAGCAGAACGGGGTAGTTGAAAGAAGAAACAGAACTCTTGTGGAAGCTGCTCGCACGATGCTGATTTATTTCAAGTCTTACTTCAAGCTCCAGTAAGGATCGTAAAAACAACCTAGATATAGAAAAAGAAAAATCCTAAAAAGTCCTAAGAAATCCTATAAAAGGAAACTAAGGAGAAACTAAAAGCTTCTATTGCGGAGGATGGGATAGAGCATTAAGGCGCTCTAGGATGTGGTTCATAATGAACCTCATTTCATTTTGTAACTCATGAACCAAGATGTTGGTCCGTTGAGTCAAGTGGGTGGTCCTCTCGCACATGATACAACCATGTTTATGTGGTGGAAGGGTTTGTTCATGAGTTGGTGGTGGTGATGGTTGGTTGTTTGATGGTGGAGGTGGTGGAATGTAGTTTGGAGACATGATGGAAGCCATCAAAGTTGATTGCAAATCCATAGCCTCATGAAGGTGGGAATCCACAAAATTGGAGAAGGCATAAAGGCGATCAAGTTCTTCATTGATCACGCCTTGGGTGTTGGGTTGGTTAATCCATATTTCCTCATCAATGGCGTTGAGGGTGGACCTTGGTGAAAATGGTTGAGGTTGCGGTTGTGGTGGCTCTTGATCACGGTAAAGAGGACCATGAATTTCTTGATAAATGGGATGGAAAAGAAGTAGTTCTTGACTTTCAAAAGTCAAGGGTGGTGGATTTTGAGACCTGGGTAGAAGGTCTTCAAGGGTGTCTAAGTATGGTTGTGGTGAGGTTGGTGGAGTAGCAAATAGCTCCATTGGACGTAGTTTCGGTGAGTGTTGAGGTGATGGTGATCTAGTTGGTTGAGATGGAGCGGGTGGTGGTGTGGTAGCCACTGGAGAGATTGTTGGTGGTTGAGTGTTGACGACCACATTAGGTAGTGTTGGAGTGGAGAGAGTGAGAAAGTTCTCATTTGCTATAGGTGATGAAATGTTAAGGGGTGATGACTCTTCTGATGAAGAAGCTAGATTCACAAAGCAACAGGGTTTGACAGTCATACGAGCTGTCCTTCTTGGTGGTCTGTTGGTTGATGAGTTGTTGGATTTTGTCATTGTTGAAATGAGAAGGTTTGCTAAGAAGTACAGGAATGATGCTTAGAGTTGATGGTGAAGGTGTGAATTGTGATCAACTAAAGGTTCAACTTATAGGCAGTATTGTTTATGAAAATTGGTATTTGGATTTGATTCTGATCCATAGAAGGATTGAGGTTCGTAATGATTTGGAACAAAAAATTAAGCTAGTCACATCATCTAAGTCAACCCATAGAGATGGAGTTGAGTGAATTAGAGAAGATATGCAGTAAATGCAAAGGTTGAGTGGGAAATCTATTGATTTGATGGTTCCACAGATTGCAAGGAACCAAATTGAGAGTTCCTTGCTTGTTACAGAAAGGTAACTTGGATGAAAATTTTGAATTTTCAAATTTTGGTGGGAAATAGATTTCTTATAGTTCTAAGTGTTCCTAAATCATCCTAATGTGCTTAATGATCAGTAGAATAATCCTAAGAACTAGAATCAATAATCTAAGGAGCGGGATTAGATGGGAAATTTGAAAAAGTAACTATTGGAATGGCGGATCCAAATGATAACAAAGGCGGACCCAATATTTTGGTTCCGCAGAATCGGCAGGGTGAAAGTTGGCGGAGCCAAAAAATACAACAGACGGAACCCAGAAATTAGTTCCGCCATATCCGCCGATCTAAATTTCTTAAAAGAGGGCTTACGAAACTACCCAAAACCCGTTGAAATCCCAAAAATTATCCTAAATCATATGTAATTAGTTAGTTGTGATTGTTTAAAAACAAAAACACAGATTCTAATACATGATAACACATAGATCAAATGGATGATTTTGTACTTACCATAAAAGGAATTTAAGCCAAACGGTGGCTTAAACATGGAAAATCGATAACAACAAGTGTTATCATCCTGCATTGTTAAGTTAGTTCACATAAAAGTATAATACCAACATAATATCCTAAGAACACAACAATTCATCATATCATTGTTTGAAATTGTCTTATTCCAAACACTCCCTAATCCTCACTTCTTGTTGAGCTTCTTGTTAAGCTTCATGATCCAACGTCCAATATTCTTCATCATTCCTTGTGTTTGTTGAAACTCCTCGGATTGGTTCTCGATGGGAGGAAGTTGACTCATGTATTCGGGTGGAGGAATCCTATAATTTGGCAAACCTCGCTAACCGATGATGATGATGATAAGGTTGGAGGATGAGTTCGTTTTCCTCTTGATATGGCTACTCTATGATCACTAAGAGGTATAAAGGTGTGCTTAATTTCAGAATAGTTGGGTAGGAAACCTCTAGCGTTTGGAGGAATAGGTGCAAAAGCTCTATAGAGATGGGTAAGTAGCATCACGTAAGGCATGGCGGTGGTACCCAAAACTGTAATATCTGCCATTCTTTTGGCGATATAATAGGCTAGGTTGAATGGTTGGTGGGTAGACACACAATATAGCATGTAGCAAAGGCTTGCGTTGACATGATCCCTATTTCCTATGGTGCTTATGACGTTAGCTCTAAGAATCTCTTCCAACTTTCTAAATTGAGGCATAAGCTCGTTTAGCTCCATGCCAAACGGATCTCGATCTACCACTCTACCTCGACTAGTCCTAGTGTGGGAGGTACTAGGTTCAAAAAGATAAGCATGGATGGTCTCTTTTGGTGTTAATGGTGTGTCGTATGGTGGCATACGATCAAGGTTGGAATCTATGATGGAAAATGACCATTTGTCCGAATAGAAGCAAGTTCCTTGACTCGAAACTCCTAAGACTTCTCCAAATTGGTCCAAAGGGATGTTGAATTGGGTTTGGTTTACTTTGAAATGGATGCTCATGTAACCATAGTCATTTGAGATAAGACCGACACTAGAATAGAATTCTAGTATGAATCTAGGAATTATGGGTTCATCGATATCTAGAAGACAATCGAAATGGATGGCGGCTAGTTGTTCTCGGAGAATGGTTCCTTCTAAGAATAATGCGTCTACGGTTTTACCCTCGTGAACATAGCATTCTTCTAAGGCTTTACAGATTTTAACTTGTTCCTCAGTGAGTCCTTTGGTTTTATGGTGTTGAGGTAGGTAGTTGAGGGTCACTTTTTGATCATAGTATGTCGCAGGAGGCATGATTATCCGAGACACGAAAATTACATAGTTTAGTTAAAACTATCGAACATACGTATATGGATATCTAGTGTGTACCTATATGGGGACAACGTGGAGGTGCGGTTATCTCGACTCCTTTTGATGCATGAAAATTTTGTTTATGCAAGTTTTATGATAAAACAAGAGATAACCCAAACGCTCCTACTTTAAAGTATCTACAATTGAATGTACCCAAAAATACATATTAGTTATGTATTCCCTTTAGCATTCAAGAGACATTACGCAAGTGGTGTTTAAAACATAATGTTTTGTATTTTTATGAACAATGCACAAAAACCGTTTTTCCTAGTCGTGAGAATATTTTTATAAAAATATCTCATGGGGTTTTTGATGAATTATGATAATGTCCTACAATATGCAATTCCTAACTAAGGAAAACATGATTTGTTATGCAATTCAGTAAATATGTTTCATGATCTTGCAAAGAAATATGCATAAACCCCAAGTTTAGATTTTGTGCATGAAACAGAAATCCTAGACGCAGATCAGAAATGTAGATGTGATTAGGATACTTACAGAGATGATTAGAGCACAAATTGGTTGAGGGGGATGACTTAAATTGTGAGTTTGGTTGATTTTGAGTTGAGTTCCAGTAGTTGGTATGTTTTTGGGGAATGTGATACACAGTACAGGGTGTTTGTTTAATATACTAAAAACTGGCTCAGGGGACTTATAGATCCGGCGGAACCAAAACAAGGGGTCCGTCCTTGTTTTCGTTTGGTTCCGTGGGATTAGGCTTGGTTAATGTTATGTTTGGTTAATCTAATGTTCAAGCTAAGGTTCTAACTACACATTTGGTTCCAGTTATCCTAAACCAAGTCTAAGGAAGTTAAAGGGTGCTCTCTTAAGAGGTTTTGTGAGGATATCGGCAATGTTGTCCGCTGAGGATACTTTCTCGACTGATATGTTTCCTTTCTGAACATTGTCGCGTAGGAAATGGTGACGCATTTCTATGTGCTTGGTTCTAGCGTGTTGGACTGGATTTTTGCTAAGGTCGATGGCTCCTTTGTTGTCGCAAAGAATGGGAATGTTGTTGAGTTCAATTACATAGTTGACGAGAGCTTGTTTCATCCACAGTGCTTGTTGATACGCCTTTCCTGCAGACGCGTACTCCGCTTCGGTTGTTGAAATTGCTAAAGCTGTTTGCTTCTTTGAAAACCATGCGGTAAGACAATGTCCAACAAAAGTACAAATACCACTTGTACTTTTTCTATCAACATAGTCACCGGCATGGTCTGAGTCGGCATACACTATGGTTTCTATTCCCGTTCCTTTGGGATACCATAATCCTAAATGTGTAGTCCCTTTGATATATCTAAAAATACGTTTGAAGGCTTCAAGATGTGATGTTTTGGGATCTTCTTGAAAGCATGCACATAGACAAACACTAAACATAATATCAGGTCTACTAGCCGTTAGATAGAGTAGACTACCGATCATTCCCCTATATTTAGTGCTATCTACGTATTCACCTTCTTCATCCTTTGTGAGTTTGGTTTCGGAGGACATAGGTGTTTTCATGGGTTTGGAATCTTCAAGACCAAATTTCTTAAGCATGTCCTTTATATACTTAGATTGGTTGAAGAATATCCTATCATCTAATTGTTTAATTTGGAGTCCTAAGAAAAAGTTTAGTTCCCCCATCATACTCATTTCAAACTCATCATGCATGATTTTTGAAAAATCATCGCATAACTCTTGACAAGTTGATCCGAATATGATGTCATCCACGTATATTTAAACTATGATTATTTGTGATACGTTTTTCTTAGTGAAAAGAGTGTTGTATACTAGGCCCATGGTATATTTATGGTCAACTAGGAAAGTCTTAAGTCGATCATACCAAGCTTTTGGTACTTGCTTAAGTCCGTATAAAGCCTTTTTGAGTTTATAGACATGATTTGGTTTTTCAAAATTGGCAAAGCCGGGAGGTTGTGTAACGTACACTTCCTCATTAATAAACCATTAAGAAATGCACTTTTGACATCCATTTGAAAATTTTTAAAGTCATGTGCACATGCATATGCAAGTAGTATTCTAATTGACTCAAGCCTAGCGACGGGTGCAAATGTCTCATCGTAATCTATACCTTCTTGTTGATTATAGCCTTGAGCTACTAGCCTAGCTTTGTTTCTAGACACTACTCCATTTTCATCCATTTTGTTCCTAAACACCCATTTTGATCCTATTATGGTTTGACACTTAGGTTGAGGGACTAATGTCCAAACGTCGTTTCTGACGAATTGATTAAGTTCTTCTAGCATCGCTACGACCCAAGATTCGTCTTTTATTGCCTCATTTATATTTTTAGGCTCAATGGTTGAAACAAAACAAAAGAAATTACTTTAGTTTTGGACCTTTGACGTTAAGGTCCTTTCGTTAATTTCTCCTATGACGTTATCTAATGGGTGACTTCTAGATTCCTTGATGTTGACTATTTCTCTACTATCGGGTTCATCCTCTTTGTCATTTTCTACATTTTCTTGTTTTTTAACCATTTGACTTTCAACTAAGTCATCATCTACCAAAGGTGATGTCTTAGAGGGAGGTGGACTTTCGTCGAATGTTAAGTTCAACGATTCCTCGACTCTTGAGGTTTCTTTGTTTAAGACAACGTAAGCTTTACTATTGTGTGAGTATCCAAGGAATACACCTTCATAAGACTTTGAGTTAAACTTGGTGAGATAATCCTTAGTGTTTAAAATGAAGCACTTGCTTCCAAAAACTCTAAAATATCCTAAAGTAGGCTTTTTGCCTCTATAAAGCTCATACGGTGTTTTCTTCAAAAATGGCCCAATTAAGACTCTATTTAGGATGTATGTTGATGTATCTACGGTGTTACACCAAAACTTTTCTGGTATATTTTGTTCGTTTAGCATTGTTCGACTCATTTCTTGGAGTGTTCTATTCTTACGTTCTACTACACTATTTGATTGAGGGGTTCGAGGAGCCGAGAAATTATGTGTTATGCCATTAGCATCACAAAAAGCTCCGAATTGGGTTTCGTTATCAAACTCACGACCGTGGTCAGTTCTAATTGACACAATGCTATTTCCTATTTGATTTTGAATTTTCTTACTAAGAATTTCAAATTTATCAAATGCTTCGTTTTTAGTTTTCAAAAACTTTTTCCAAGTATACCTGGAGTAATCATCGACTATTACCAAAGTATAGAAGTTTCCTCCATAACTTTGTATAGCGGATGGACCGAACAAATCCATATGCAACAATTCTAGACACCTAGATGTAGACACCATGTTTTTAGCCTTATGGCTATTATGAACTTGTTTCCCAATTTTGCAAGCATCACAAAAGTGTTGGTCATATTTCAACTCGGGTAGGTTCCTAAGGAGTTCCTTAGATGATAAGGATTGGATGAGTCTCATGTTGGCGTGACCTAAATTTCTATGCCACAGAGTTGAGTTGTCGTCTAAGGAGGTGAGACAAAGTTTGTCTTTAGATGTTTTGTCTAGTTTCATAACGTAAACATTATTCTTCAAAACACTTTTTTCCTACGGTTATGCCATTTTTAAGTATCTTACTTCCGTTTTCACTAAAAAGGACGTCATACTTTTTACGGCACAATTGACTAATACTAAGCAAGTTAAAACCTAAGTTATCTACATGAGCAACATCATCAATAGTAAGAGAGTCATGAGAAATCATACCTTTTTCAATGATCTTGCTTTTAAGATTACTACCAAAAGTAACATTACCTCCGTCGTACACTTGGTAGGTTGAGAAAAGGCCTTTGTTTCTCGTCATGTGTCTTGAACACCCACTATCTTTGATCTACTCATCCGGTTCTAACCCGACTTTCAATCACACCTAAGTTTAAGAGAAACTCAAGCGTTTGGTCCCCAATATCTCATGGGTCCATTTGGGTTAAACATAGCATTATCTTGATTCATGTATGGAAACGGTGGATATGGGTTCCATGGCATGTAGTTGGGACCTTGATAGTTTTTAGGCATGTTTGGGTTCCAACTATTTTGATAATGATTTTGAGAGTTGTAGTTACTCTTTGGAAAGGGGCGTTTGGGAATAGAAATTTTTAGGTCTCTGTTGAACCGTTTTAGTCCTAAACTCATTTTTAACTTTTCCTAATCCTATAGCAACAGCTGGTTTTTGTTTGTTAACAGTTGTACTAGTGCTTGGTTTTCTTGTAACTTTTACAAATTCAGTACGGTCCAAAGTACTAGCCTTCTATTCATCAACAGTACCTGCAGATCCTTTGGCCAACACTGGCGGAACCAAATTTTTGAATCCGTCAGATCTGTGGGTGTTTGAATTTGTTGGAACAGTTTCTTGTACTTTCACTGTTTGTTTCTTAAAGTCACTTAAGTTTCCTAGTTTTATAAAACCTAGTCCGGTTTTATCATGAGGTAACTTTTGAACTTTCATTAGATCATCTATACAACTAATATTTTTATCAAACCTTTTAAATTTAGAATTTGGTTTCATAAGTTCTTCCTGTGTGGTTCTTAGTGTTTCTATTTGAAGTTTTAGTTCCTCACAAGATACACATGTTTCTTTAATATCTTTACCCTTTTCTAATCGTAGAGCTTTTTCTTTTAACCAATAGACTTCTTTTTCTAAAAACTCCTTTTTGATTTTTAAGAACTTATTTTTGTTTATGATTTTTAGGGTAATTTCACATAGTTTGTTGTATTCTATTTCTAATGTGTCATCATCAATAGAGGAGTAAGATGAGTCAGATTGTACCTCGTTAGAGTCATGAGCCATAAGAGCAACTTCATAATTCTTTGGCTCTTCGTCATCATCTTCACTGTCACTCCAAGAACCACTGACAAAGGCTCATTGACTCTTGTTCTTGTGTGGCTTCAGACAATCTCCAATTAGGTGACTAGAATCACCGTACCTAAAACTCTTATTATCTACTTTGCCTTTCTTGTCATCACGATCTTTTCGGAGGGATTTCCTTTCTTCTCGAGGTTGTCTAACAAACTTTCCTCGTCTTCTAAATAACTTCTTGAAATCTCTCACGGCCATGGCATACTCTTCGTCTTCGCTATATGAGCTAGAATTTTCATCTTCACTTGACTCTACCCTAGCTTTTAAGGAAATGGACTTTAACTTCTCCTTTTTTCCTTTGACTATCTCAGAGTCCTTTTCCATGACCATCTCATGAACTTTGAGATTTCCTATGAGCTCGTCAAGCGGCATGCTTGAAAGATCCTTGGATTCTTCAATGGCTGTCACCTTCGCTCTCCACTTCGGATGAAGTGCTCTGAGAAATTTCCTGACAAAGTTCTTACTAGAAAAAGAATCGTCAAGTGCTTTAAGAGAAGTAACAATATTGTTAAACCTAGCAAAAGCACTATCAATGGTCTCATCTTCAGGGATAGCAAATTGTTCATATTATTGAACAAGAAGATCAATTTTGTTATCCTTTACTTATGAGTTCCCTTGATGAGTGATGATTAATGATTGCCAAATATCTTTAGCAGTTTTACACATAAAGACTCTTTCATATTCTTTCCTAGGTAAAGCATTATAAAGCATCATTTTGGCTTCATTGTTTTTGGCAGTCAACCTCTTTTGCTCATCACTATGACGAGTAAGAAAAGTACCCTCATCCCGACCACCTGATATACCCTTAATTATAGGTTTATGGTCACCTTCTACAATGATGTACCATAGATCTATATCCTTTTACTTCACATAAGTTTCAAAGCGATTTTTCCAATATATAAAACTATTTGCTTCAAATAGTGGTGGTCTTTGCATAGACTGCCCTTCTTTGTAGTTTTCAAAATCCATTGATAGTTTCAAGTTTTAAAATACAATATATTTTGAAAATCTTGAGTAACATAGCTCTGATACTAATTGTGGAAAATTAGAAGGGGGGTTGAATAGTTTTTACTGCTTTTTAAATTTATTCGCTTTGAGTACTTACCGTTATTTAAAACTAATGCAAATAATCAAGCAATATAAGTAAAGAAAGTAAGGAAAGAACGATCAAACCACAACACGGATGTTTATAGTGGTTCGGTCTACAAGGACTCTCTTCCTTGCCCTACTCCACTCCTCGAGCCTCTAACTCGAGAGTTTTTCTTCACTAAGAAACAAGCTCTCTTCTAGGCGGAGAAAACCTTTACACGTCGCTTACTCTTTTTCTGGTACTAAGCTAGATACCGAGTTCTTTACAAGGGTACAACCACTCCCAACGTCGCTTAACCTTTTTCCGGTACTAAGCTAAATACCAAGTTCTTTACAAGGGTACAACCACTCCCGACACTCTATGTGTTTTGAGGACTAAAACACTAACCGATCACTACTGAATGTTTGGTATAAACAATGATGTATGAGCTACAAATGAATCACATAGTAACTACTCTAAAGGTTTACAACACTGTGTTGAACCTTGATGCTTGATATTCTTTGCTACAAAAGATAGATCTCTATAAATGAAATGAATGAATGAATGGGTTAGTAAACTAAGAAAGAATGTATATGCAATGTATGTTATGTAAGTGATGATTGTGCTTGAATGATCAGCTTTCTATTTATAGGCAAACTTGAGAAGACAAGCCACGGATTTGGCGGACCCAAATTATGGGTTCCGTCCATATGGCTGTTTGGTTCCGCCGAGACATGCCAACTAAGAGCTTACCATGTTTTTCCAAATCTTGCCAAGATCTTATACAATCTAATATTATGCTTGAAGATCTTTCCAAAATATATTTCAAATCTTCCAAGATATCTAAAGATCTATAAATGATGTATTCCATGATGTCATGTATATATTTCTATTTTAAGAAATAAAAATAAACATGTAAATGTATATATGTATGCAATGTGTAATTCCTAGTGATCATGCGATTTGTAAATGAGTTTAAAAAGCTTGTTACTATAAATGTAAAAGACTTTATCTTATATTTATGCTTTGCTAAAGATAAACCTTATAATTGTCATTAACAAAATAAAGCAAAGATCGTAAAATATAAATAACGTTTTTAGGATGATATTTGCATTAACAATCACTATCAGTGTATGCTACCAAATTAAAAGGTGAATCTTTTGGATACCAAAGGCCCAATTTAGGTTGACCTTTCAAATATCTAAAAATTCTTTTCACAGCATTAAGATGTGAAACTTTTGGTGTAACTTGATATCTAGCACAGGCACACACTGCAAACATAATGTCAGGTCTTGAAGCCGTAAGATACATCAATGAACCAATCATTGATCTATATAAGTGAACATCAACTTCTTCACCATCTTCATCTTTGATCAGGGGCTTGAAAGTTTCCATTGTTGTCTTTGCAAGTTTCAAATCAGTAAACCTAAACTTCTTTAAAATTTCAGCAACATACTTATCTTGACTGATAAATATGCCATCCTTCTTCTGCTTGACTTGTAATCCTAAGAAGAATGTGAGTTCACCTATAGAACTCATCTGAAACCTTTCATGCATAAGCTTCTCAAATTGAACACATAACTCCTTGTTTGTTGATCCAAAGATAATATCATCAACATAAACTTGAACTAGGAAGATATCATCTTTGTGTCTTCTGATAAAAAAAGTCTTGTCAATCTTCCATCTACAGAAATCATTGTCCAGCAGGTATGTTGACACTTTATCATACCAAGCTCTAGGAGCTTAATGTAAACCATAAAGTGCTTTTTCCACCTTATATACCTTATCAAGATTGTCAGGATCTTCAAATCCAGGTGGTTGAGAGACATATATTTCTTCTTCAATTGTCCCATAAAGAAAAGCAATCTTCACATTTATTTGATACACTATAAAGTCTTTATATTAAGCATAAGCCAAGAACAACCTTATGGCTTCAATTCTAGAAACTGGGGCAAATAATTCATCATAATCAATGCCTTCTTCTTGAGTGTATCCTTGAGCAACTAATCTCGCCTTTTTTCTAATCACAATGCCTCTTTCGTCCTTTTTGTATATGAAAACCCATTTAGTACCAATTGCCCTCTTCCCATTTGGCAAATCTACCAAGGTCCAAACTTCTTGTAACTTGAATTGGAGAAGCTCTTCTTGCATAGCCTCCACCCAGCTTTTATCCTGCAATACTTTATGTGCATTCTTGGGTTCTAATTATGATAGAAAACATGCAAACAAACAGTTTTGAAGGTCTTTATGGCTGTTTCTTTGATGAAGGGATCTTGCAAAGAAACCTTGTTTCTCCAAGTTCTTTGTCATTCTTCTTGTCTTAACAAAAGACTGCACTTCTCTAATGATTTGTTCTTTAGATTGATCCTTGTAAATTCTGGTAGTTGGAATAGGACTAATAGGAATAGTATCATCCAAGTTGTTTATATCAGCCTCTGCACCAACTGTTTCATCATCAGTATCAGCATATATATATTCTCCAAAGGAGGCATGTTTGGATCAATTGGATATCTATCTTCATCAAAAGCAATGCCTTCCTTTTCAGCATTATCAGCAGTTTTATCATTGTTAGTGATGTTAGTACTAATTTCATTACTAGCAGCATTAACATCATTAGAACTACTGATATTGCCATCCTGAACATGTTCATCAAACACATTTTGTGTGCTTGGAGGTTCATTAGTCTGCTTTTCCTCCTCATTTGAAGACTTAACACCATCTTCTTTATCATCTTTTGGGTTGTCATCTGCTTGTGAACTCTTTGACTCTTGTGTTGAGATAAGTGGATCAGTAGTCCATATGGGTAGAAAGATGTACTTCTGTGCAGATTCAGTCTCCTTACTAGCTTGTGTACCTGCATTAGTATTAGCTTTTGTACCTGCATACTCATTATATTGTGTACCTGCAACAACTGACTCATAATTCATTGTTTTTGTTAGTGCATCATTACCTAACAGCCAGTTTGGTCCACTTCCTATAACATTAGGTGAATTCTCACTAAACCTAACATGTAAGTTCTCTTCTACAATCCTGGTTCTACTATTGAACACTCTAAAAGCTTTGCTATTCATTGAGTATCCAACAAAGAAACCTTCATCAGCCTTGCCATCAAACTTGCCTAAGTGATTTATGGTATTTATGATAGTAACAAGACACCCAATTGGTCTTAAAAAGTCTAACATTTGTTTTCTACCATGTAAAAGTTCATAAGGGGTCTTTTTATGAGGGTTAACTACTAAACTTCTATTCTTCACATAGCAAGCAGTATTAACTGCTTCAGCCCAAAAAGTAGTAGGTAGCTTAGAATCAGCTAACATTGTTCTAGCAGCCTCAATTAATGTGTTATTCCTCCTCTCAATGACACCATTCTGCTGAGGAGTTCTAGCTACACTAAACTATCTCTTAATACCTTTCATCTCATAAAACTTGTTCATATCCCTATTCTTGAACTCAGTTCCATTGTCACATCTTATTACCTTCACTTTATGATTAACAAGGTTTTGTATCCTTGTTATGAAATACTTAAGAGTGCCACTGGTTTCATCCTTAGTTGCTAAAAAGATAACCCAAGTAAATCTACTAAAATCATCTGTAACAACTAGGAAATACATCTTTTTCATTAAACTTCTCACAAATGTTGGTCTAAATAAATCCATGTGCAACAAATGTAAAGGCTGATTTATTGAGTTTACTGCCTTAGTCTTACAAGAAGCTCTGTGTTGCTTTCCCTTCTGATAAGCAACACAGATTTCAACATTTTCAAAAACTTTTGAAGGTAAACCTCTGAGAAGGTTTCCCTTAACCAATTTATTCATTGTTTTGTAATTTAAATGACCAAGCCTTCTATACCAAAGCTTAGATTCATCAGATGTGGCCTTTGCAAAGAGACAAGTCAAACCTCCTTTGGGAACCATATTCTTTAAATCAACACTGTATATGTTATCTGTTCTAGGAACTTTAAGTAAAACATAACTTTCATCAGTCAACTTAAAGTCAGGAGATAAAACAAAACATTCAGTATCAGTAAAAAGAACACTGTTCTTTTTGTCACACATTTGTGAGACACTAAATAGGTTAAAATTAAGCTCTTTTACAAAGTACACATCATCAAAATCTAATTTACCAGTTTTTATTGTACCTTTGCCTGTAATTTTCCCTCATTTGGGATTACTCCCAAAAGCAACATATCCTCCGTCAATTGCTTCAAAATCTGTGAGATAGGACATGTTTCCTGTCATGTGCCTTGAGCATCCACTGCCAAATACTCCTTTATCCTCTAATTCTACATGTGGATTCCCCTGCACATAAAGTAAGAAAATCAGTTATGTTAATACAAATAAACCGTAAAAATGTTTATTTATATTTTACGATCTTTCTATGTTTTGTCGATAACAAAAGTAAAATCATTTTATCGAAATAAATAAAATATGTAATGTTTTAAAGCCAATAAGTTTTTCTAACTTACCTTGTCAAAATCACTAAATACATTTTATAAAATAACTAAGTAAAAATGTATAACTTGTCTTGGATTATCCATGGGCCAAAACCATAACCCATAACCCATAACCCATGGAGCTTGACCCATAACCCATGACCCAAGTGCATTAATGTCTTTGACATCATGCATGACATCACAATGGGTAAAACCCATGACCCAAAGTCCATAACCCATGACCCAAGATGTCTTTGACATCATTCATGACATCACTTGACCCATGGACCTTGACCCATAACCTGGTCTGGTACTACCAGATACCCGATTCCATGGGATTACACTGGTCGGATCCCTTTGAGAAGGGATCCGCCAGAACCGGGTGAACAGTGGACTGTTTTTTCCTATAAATAGTGAGCCATTTCTCTCTTGTTTCTTACCCCTCTTGAATATATCTTTTCTCTATATTCTTATATCTCTAACCTCAGATCTAAAGATCATTCTTGTAGTTCTCTTTCTCTTGTGTTCTCTAGGTTCTTGTTACAAAGACGAGATCACACTTTCTTACATACGAGCCATCTCTCTTCTCAAGTTGCTCATACCTCTCATCACCTTAAGATCATCAGCTGTTTCTTGTTGTTGATACCTCTTCTTATATTCTCAAAGTTGTTGTGTTTGTTGTATTGTTGTGTTGGTTTGGTCCACCGTGCTAAGGACTCGGTATTTAGCTTTGTACCGAAAAAAAGTGTAAGAGACGTTGTGAAGGTTTCTTCACCGGTTGAAGGAGCTTGTTGACATAGTTTTTACGGACTCTCGAGTAGGTGACTCGGGGAGTGGAGTACGGAGAGGAAGGTGTCCTTGTAGCCGAACCACTATAAACAATTGTGTCACACATCTTTCATTTATCTCTTTACTTTTACGTATTCATTTCATTACTAGTATCGTGCATGATCCATATCTCAACATCCAAAGGTTTCACATACATTCAATTTAAAAGTTTTTGATAAACTAAATTTAAATCGGTAAAAACTATTCAACCCCCTTTCTAGTTTTCTACAATTGGCATCAAGAGCAGGTTTATAAAAAGTTTTTAAGTAAATAGTATTTTAAAACTTTTTCGATCAAATGGATTTTGAAAACTACAAGGAAGGGCAATCTATGTAAAGACCACCACTCTTTGAAGCTAATGGTTTCATATATTAGAAAAATAGATTTGAAACATATGTGAAATCTAAAGATATTGATCTTTGGAATATTATTGTTGATGGGTATTAAGTGCCGGTATTTAAGAATATCTCTACCGACAAAAATGAGGTTGGGTCCTCGGTTTTAAAATATGAACAAAAGAAAATGCTTTATAAAAATAATGAGGCAAAAATGGTTTTATACAACGCCTTACCCCAAAAGGAATATGAAAGAATTTTTATGCATAAAACCGCTAAAGACATTTGGGAATGTTTAGTAATTACTCATCAAGGAAACAAACAAGTGCAAAATAATAAATTTGATTTATTTGTTCAACAATACGAGCAATACTCAATATTGGATGATAAAAGTATTGATAATGCATTTTGTAGGTTTAATACTATTATTACTTCACTAATAGCAATTGATGAATCATTCTCCAAGCATAATCATGTCAGGAAATTCTTAAGGTCTCTTTCGGCTAAATGGAGACCGAAGGTAACGGCAATCGAAGAATCAAAGGACTTAACATTCCTTTCTCTCGACGAGTGATGCGTGCGGTGTCGTAGTATAGTTTTAGCAGTTTTAGATGCCTACTCAAGTTTTAAATTTATATTTAGCCGACTTATCAATAACACACACACTTAACAAGCAGTGTACCCGGTCAGTATGAATATAATGGTAAGTAGAGTGTCGATCACTAAGAGTGGAACGTATTATCTAGTTATTCTAATCAGTATTTTAATATCCTAACGCAAGGGGGTTTCAGCCTGAGAGACTGGCACGATTTGTTTGCAATTAAATAATAAAATAAACCAATAGGCACGAATCAGCAAGTAGCACACACGTACACAGATAAATACTCAAGACAATAAGAGGGCTGTCCTTATGATTAAGTAGATTGTCACTTGTTTTATTGATAGCTTTATATGAAGTGTATGTAGTTAACCCTTTCTCGTTGGTCCTAATCTTATCGGCGAGTAAACCCTTAATGATTACTTATGTCTAAAAGTTATTCCTAAGTGATCAATTTAGTAATAACCGTGGGAGCCACATTATTTTCCGCAGTCAAATGCCCGCAAGCCACTAATAAACACAGAGGTTATCAATGCACTAATAAGTAGTAACCAAAGACATCAACATATAAACTTTAATTGATGGGAAAGCAAGTATTAAAGGGAGTGCAATCTTTCGTTGTCACATTACACAAGCCACCAATCCTGATGAATTAAAGTTTGCTAACACAATAAAACAAAACTACTTAATGAATTAAACACATGCAGCACCTTCTTACAGCTCTTGTATCTTTGATTTGGGTGTGTCTTGTGCTGCCTCCTTGACTGAATTCGTCCTTGGTTTCTCCTGTTCGGTTTTCGGTATTATATGGTCTCTCTGAAATTCGTCTGGTCTTGGGGTATTTATAGTTTCTGTCTGAGGGAAGATGCGGCGCATCTAGTAAGTAGATGCGGCGCATTGACTTAACTTCGCGTGGGGTCCAAGATTATAATATTCAGGAATATTCGTACACCGCCAGAAGATGCGGCGTAACTCCATGATTAGATGCGGCGCATGTCCTCTTGTATCTTGGATCGTATCTGGTGATATCTTAATAGAGATGCGGCGCATGTCATTAGTGAGATGCGGCGCATCTGGAGCAGATTAGTCTTGATCTTCTTCATTTCAGTAGACTCTTAACTTTATGCATGTTTTGCTCCATAATCAGTCCAAAATCGCTAAGTTTCACCAAATGCTTGTTTTTACCTGAGAATTACAAAAGTAAACGATTAAGTATCAATCCTCATACATAATATAGTAAAACAAGTCAAATTAATAGGATAAATGATAGTAATAAAATGTACTTATTTGAGTTCATCAAATATCCCCCCACTTGAACTTTACTTGTCCCCAAGTAAACCTTAGAATTTCTTTTATGAAAATGTATCCTAAAAGATGTTAGGATTTATTTTTATATTTAAGCATGTATTCGTTTATTTCATAATCACACAACTAAACACTTAACGAATTAGAAGTAAAATTAAATATCTTGATAAAAGCAAATCTAATCGTTTAACTGTCCAGTCGCGACGAATATTCTATCATAAGCTTGGCAAGTATACACATCTCCACCACTAAAGCTAAGGAATAACAAGTCTAAAGCGGTAAAAAGGGTTTTTAGGCTTAAGGGTTAATTATTCTTATTTACTATCGATCTCAAATTCCAGAAAAGGCGACAAAATCACAAATACATGATCGAATCCACGAACACGATACTTGCAATTGCTCAAATCCTTAACTCGAATAGGCTAAAGATAGGTCCAAACTCCACCAATAATAATATATCAAAAAGGGCGACAAAATCATAAATACATAGCCGAATCCACGACTACGATACTTAAGATTGCTCAAATCCCTAATCTCAATAAATCAAAGGTTTGGTTGGATAAAGAATAATACAGGGCATGGATAACATTTGGGATATAAATTGGTGTAAAAATAAAAATAAACAAAACAAATAAATTAAAATCCTAAGTGTGGTTAATCACTATCCCAACCATCCCATGAATAAGACTCATATCATCGAATAACTCACGCTTTAACACTTGAAACACACGCTTTAGGTAGACACGAATTATACTCAACAAGATCTTAATCAAAGAATAAACCTTAATTGGCGTTCCCATAACTGCCAATTCCCATTCAATCCATAGATATAGTACAAAAAATAGTGGTGATATCGACCACTTACATAACTTTACATAAGTTGGTTAAAACAAACTTCCAACTTTTTTTTTTTTTTTTTTCTTTTCTTTTCTATTTTTTCGAATTTTTTTTATTTATTTATTTTTTTTTTAACTTGAAACATAATCATAGATGTGTAAAATTTCACCACATCACTATAACAATAACTCTGGATAATTTTTCCATACTTTTCATGACTTTCAGAAATAACGGTAATAGTGAAAATAGTAAACACACGAAAAATAAACTCAAGATATACAATATTTACTTTCACTCCAATTGCATTGTGAAATTTCCCGACCTAACCATAGATAATGAATTACGCACGCGAACACAGGTAATGTAAGGAAACACACTTTGCCTATAGCAATTAACCAACCACGGATTCTAATCTACAGGGTAGGCTAAGGTGTAAGGGTGTAACGAAACATTTTAAAACATAGGTGTAAGAAACGAAAGGAATGGCTCTGAGTGTTTTTCTAGGGGTATCTTACTCTAAAAATGAGAGTAACAAAAGGGTTTATACGGGGGTTAACTAACCAGTGTAGTTAGCTAATAACACATAACATATAATAGGCTATTTTGGGTGTAATCCTAGAATTTTACCAATTTTGACAAGTCATTCCAATTATATAAATAATACTCATTATGGTGGTCTCGAATAGTATACAAGCCAAGTTCTAAAGTTTACAAGTCACCGGCACACTCATAGATTTGTGAATTTTGGAAAATCACAATTTTTGAAAATAACGTCATGTGTGCAGCTATGCAACTTAGATCTTAAACAAAAACATGCTAAAAATTTTTAAGTTTGATATATTAAGCACAGTTTAAGCATAATTTTTGAAAAAGTTTAGGACAAGTAATTGTTAAGTGTTCTAATTCTCCAATCCCCCCACTTAAGTTAAACAACGTCCTCGTTGTTTGTATAAAAGGTTAAAAACTGGAAAATAAAAGAATTAGAACAGAAAAACTCCCCTGAGATTTGCTCGGTATGATCCTCCATTAGTATAAGAGCAAAAATCATCTTTCTTGTGGATTAGAACGTTAAAGCTTCATACTTGATGTATCCACAGGAAATCCAGGAAACTATAATACCACCAATACTTTAAAACACACCTAAGGTAAGAAAGGTTCAAACTTGCATAATACATTAGTAGTTAGGAAAAATAAAACTTAAAAATAAAAAATGAAAATCATCAGGTCAGTCGATGCGCCGTATCTTATTGAAGAAGATACGCCGTATCGAGCCTGGAATTAATACGGATCAGAATAAAGATGCGCTGCATCCTTAACCAGGGATGCGCCGCATTAAAAATAAACTGATAAAAAGTTTTAAAGTCGGAAATAAAAAATGCAGAAAAATAAAATAAGATATGACCATTGCAGGAGATGCGTCGCATCTCAGAATTGAGATGCGCCGTATCCTCATGCGGGCCTGACTGACTCGACACAGAAAACAGAATAATAAAAATTCTCCGGGTTGTCTCTCCGATTTGAAAGGTTGACTTTCCGCCTCTGGTTGTAATTCCTTTCAGATCGTGCCTTACCAAAAGAACCTTGTTAAGCACTGTTGACAATTGGTGCACTTCAATTGCCAAACCATTGATCATATTGTTTTGTTCCTTTAGTAACAGCTCATGACTGCCTTTGAATTCAGTGATAAAGTTCCTTGCTTCATGATGTTCTTGTTCATTGGCTTGAGCGATTAGTAGTGCAAACTCTTCCATAGTAAGGTTTCTTTGGGGTCTTCCGAACCAGTATGGGAAAATATCGAACATTGTTCCTGAAAATTAAGAACAAGAAGATTTCAAAGTAAAAGCTTCCTAGTATAAGGGTAAGTCAGAATATTTTCCGTTCGGAAATTAGAAAAATAAACGTTGCTGATATCTGCAGACGATGCGCCGTATCCAAAAAGTTGGATACGCCGTATCTTATAATCGTTAAAATTTAATCAGACTTTATCCAGCAAATAGATACGCCGCTTAGAATTTATGAATGCGCCGTATCGAATTAATTAATCAAAAATCGATATTTATTCAAAATTAAATACGTCGTATTAACGAAAGTTAATGCGCCGTATTTTCGTTACGTTTAAAAATACGAGATTTTTTTGATTCAGAGGATACGCCGTATCGACAGAGATCGATACGTCGTATCTGTTTAATAATTCGCAAACTGTTTTTAATTAAAATAATAGATACGCCGTATCTACGAAAGCAGATGCGTCGTATGGCGTTAACGTTTAGAAATTTTTTTTTATTAAAAACAGATACGCCGTATCTGCAAAAGCAGATGCGTCGTATTACTTTATCGCTTTTAAAAAAAAATCGTATTAAAAACAGATACGCCGTATCTTGGGGAAAAGATGCGTCGTATCGAATTAATTAAACGCGTTGTATTTTTAAAAATTAAACGCAATACGCCGTATCTGAGAGATCAGATGCACCGTATCGTTTGATTTAGCACAGTACAACGATAGCAGAACAGAAAAAAAAAAAAAAAAAAAAAAAAAAAAAAAAAAAACGAAAAATAAAAACAAAAAATAAAAACACACAAACAAAAATAAACAAAAACAAAAATAAAAGCAAACAAATAACACAAAACAAATAACACACAGTACAACAAATATGCAAAATAATACAATGATGCAATTAATCTAATAAAAAAAAATCCTAATTAAAATACTAATCAAATTAACAGATAATAACAATTCACTCCCCGGCAGCGGCGCCAAAAACTTGATGCGTGCGGTGTCGTAGTATAGTTTTAGCAGTTTTAGATGCCTACTCAAGTTTTAAATTTATATTTAGCCGACTTATCAATAACACACACACTTAACGAGCAGTGTACCCGGTCAGTATGAATATAATGGTAAGTAGAGTGTCGATCACTAAGAGTGGAACGTATTATCTAGTTATTCTAATCAGTATTTTAATATCCTAACGCAAGGGGGTTTCAGCCTGAGAGACTGGCACGATTTGTTTGCAATTAAATAATAAAATAAACCAATAGGCACGAATCAGCAAGTAGCACACACGTACACAGATAAATACTCGAGACAATAAGAGGGCTGTCCTTATGATTAAGTAGATTGTCACTTGTTTTATTGATAGCTTTATATGAAGTGTATGTAGTTAACCCTTTCTCGTTGGTCCTAATCTTATCGGCGAGTAAACCCTTAATGATTACTTATGTCTAAAAGTTATTCCTAAGTGATCAATTTAGTAATAACCGTGGGAGCCACATTATTTTCCGCAGTCAAATGCCCGCAAGCCACTAATAAACACAGAGGTTATCAATGCACTAATAAGTAATAACCAAAGACATCAACATATAAACTTTAATTGATGGGAAAGCAAGTATTAAAGGGAGTGCAATCTTTCGTTGTCACATTACACAAGCCACCAATCCTGATGAATTAAAGTTTGCTAACACAATAAAACAAAACTACTTAATGAATTAAACACATGCAGCACCTTCTTACAGCTCTTGTATCTTTGATTTGGGTGTGTCTTGTGCTGCCTCCTTGACTGAATTCGTCCTTGGTTTCTCCTGTTCGGTTTTCGGTATTATATGGTCTCTCTGAAATTCGTCTGGTCTTGGGGTATTTATAGTTTCTGTCTGAGGGAAGATGCGGCGCATCTAGTAAGTAGATGCGGCGCATTGACTTAACTTCGCGTGGGGTCCAAGATTATAATATTCAGGAATATTCGTACACCGCCAGAAGATGCGGCGTAACTCCATGATTAGATGCGGTGCATGTCCTCTTGTATCTTGGATCGTATCTGGTGATATCTTAATAGAGATGCGGCGCATGTCATTAGTGAGATGCGGCGCATCTGGAGCAGATTAGTCTTGATCTTCTTCATTTCAGTAGACTCTTAACTTTATGCATGTTTTGCTCCATAATCAGTCCAAAATCGCTAAGTTTCACCAAATGCTTGTTTTTACCTGAGAATTACAAAAGTAAACGATTAAGTATCAATCCTCATACATAATATAGTAAAACAAGTCAAATTAATAGGATAAATGATAGTAATAAAATGTACTTATTTGAGTTCATCAATGAGCTAATTGGGAACCTCAAGGTGTATGAGGTTGTATTAGCTAAAGACTCCGAGGTCTCAAAGTAGAAGAAGGAGAAGTATAAGTCACTAGCTCTAAAAGCTAAAAAGGAGTCTAGTGATGAAGACGCTTCGTCCTCGGATAGTGATGATGAAGAATACGCTATGGCCGTAAGGGACTTTAAGAAGTTTTTTTGAAGAAGAGGAAGATTCGTAAAACAAACTTACGATGACAAGAAAGGCTTCCAAAAATTCAAGGAAGAAAAGAATGTTAAAGATGACCGAATGTGCTTTATGTCACACACCGTCAAAGGCGGAAACACGAGATGTAACAAAGAAGGCACATTGCATAACATTATAGTTCACACCATACATTAACTTCAATAATAGTTTACATTATTACAAAACAATTCTTGTATAACTCTTGAAAGCAAAAGTATCTCCATGTTGAACTCTTATTGTCTTGAAAACGTGGTAGTAAGGTACTAAATAGTCTAACTCCAATAAACGTGCCCTCAAATACTTTAACAAGGAGCACCTGAAAATGGTACTAGAAAACGTCAACATAATGTTGGTGAGCTCGTAGGCTTGAAAATTAAACCACGAAGCTGTGAATTAGATAATGTAGGACAATAGTGAGTGAGATACACAATTATAGCACGTAATCAAAGAAATCAGTTTTGTTCGCGCCAACTGAACCTACCATGATTGTCACACGCAAATAAAAAAGAGCGGGGACCTACCCCGGATAGTACTATCAAATGCTTCGGCTGCAAACGGAGTTAACCAGTTGCGCATGCTTGCTCACATAACATAAAGTTGTACCACATAGCACATAATCGCAATCAAATGCACATAATTGTCCAAAAACATGAAAACAGTAAATCACAGTATGAAAACATTTGAAAAGCATTGAGTACCATTTCCACCCTAAGGTAAAACATGATAAAAAGTGGGGCTACGAGAACTCACCTTAGTCAAGCAATGCACAACACAACAGATCAAGAGTAGTATAGCACAACGGCAACTAGAACGTCACGGTACAACAGCAACTAGTATCACAACACGACGGACTCGGCACAACCTATTAATAATAAGCTTATCTTAACGTATATCCAAAATTATAACGGTTTCCAAAAGCTAACTATTCCCAAGTATATTCCACTTTCCTTTCCAAACTATCCTTGTTAAAACCATTTATTAGTGTTTGGTATCATCGTGGGTGTAGTGGTGACATAACGCTGATTCAAGTGTACACACGCCAAAACAAATGACCAAGACGGAAACGGCTCACAAAACAACTCTCTAATAACAACTACGCCATGTGATTGCAATATCCCAAACGAACACTATCACTAAACTCGTAACAATAAAACAAAACCAAGTGATAAGAGGTAAGTCATACGGATAAGTTTCTCACTAATACGTCCTTTGGCACACTTGTCGGGCTCTTATTGGGCTCGTTAGTCCATTAAGTCCGATAACCATGTCGGTTGGTTATATTAATGTTAAACCGATCCGTAACTTCAAATATAAACCAAACAATGTTCAAAATTCCAATATTAGTATACCAAGGTAATGTGCCTCGATACGTTCTCATAGTCTCGCATTTTTTCCGTTATCTCATAAATTACATTTCCAAAAAGATTTATATATCGTTTATTATTATTTATTAACTATTATAACTTTATTTATTAGTCGTTTGAAGTTCCTTTTCATTTCCGTTTCACAATATGTCACGAGACTAGACAACGCATCAATTTACATTTCATAATCCTTACGACCGTATGTCGGGTCAAATAGTCAACCGTAATAGTGTAACAACCCATAATTTTCCACATCAACATTTACTTTCAAACTCTAATTTACTACTTTGAAATTTTACAAGAACACTTTTCACGTATAACTCTTTAGTTAAGTAAACGTAAAACTAGAAATGTCCCACTTCTGCACTAGGGCTTTAGGCTATATTTAGTCCACAACATTCCAACACATTGCTTCTACTCCGGTTCGAAATTTTAAACCCTAAAACAAACTCCTTTTCTTTATTTACTTACGACTATTAATTTAACAAACACTCTTCGCTATTTAAATAAAAACCCGATATACCTGTTAGGAACATGTTTTTATTACATTACAAGTCTTGTTCATTTTGTTAACATGTTGCACGATTTGGAATTTATGTTAGCTTTAAGGACCGGTCATGTAAGAAGTCCAATGGGCCGGCCCTCTTATCTTTTTCTTTCTAGAAACATGTAAGGAAATGTTGCCCTAAGTGTTGTGCCTATAAATAGAGGTGTTGAGGCAACATTTCTCTTGTTGGTTTTCATGTATTATGCGCAAGCCTTGTCCTTGAATCATTCGAATATTGAAAACCTTCCTTTACATCTTATTCTCATCTTATTCTCTTTAGCTTATTAGCTTATTATCTTTTCTCTATTAGCGTAGCTTAATATATAGTAGTCGTATAAGTTTTACTTTGTTTTTACGTGTGTGTATTTGAGATATTAGTGACCTACAAGTGGTATCATACGCCAAAGGTAGTTAAGTTTAGTGTTTTAAGAGTAGATTTAATTGTTATTTCATTTGGTTTAATTGGTTTACGTAAGTTTTTGTAGTTCGTTGCATTAAAAGTGTGAAAAACGCGAGTTTTGCAAATCGTTGCTTATTCCTTTTCATCAAATCTTCGTGTTTTAAGGATAAAGTTATTAACTTTGGTGCAAATTCGTTGTGTTAATCGCTAATATTCATTAGTTTTACGTTTTTCATCATCCTACAACGTTTTGGGTTGAAATTTGAAGGAAAAGGGATTCTCGCAATTGGTCTATAAAATTCAAGGGTTTCTCGCATTTGGTAAAAAGGGTTTCTCGGAATTGCTAGTTTAAGGGTTTCTCGCAATTGGACTGAACAAGGGTTTCTCGCAATTCATCAGCTTCTTCGGATTTAGTACTCGGTGTTTCCTTCCTTGTATAAGTTTGTGAAACTACCTCGACTTGGAATTATTCTCATCTTTTGTATAAAAGTTTGAGAACGTGATCAAAATTGTAATTTAGAAAATCTTTCGAAATTGCTTGATCTTTCGCAATTCAGAGTTATCTCTCGCAATTGCTAAGCTCTCTCGCAATTGAAATTGTTTCTCGCAATTACAATTCTCTTTCGCATTTGGTGAATCTCTCAGAATTACTCAGATCTTTCAACCTCTTTCGCAATTCAGAATCTCTCGCAATTCAAACAGTGTTTCTCGCAATTGGACTAAGAACCTTTAGTAAACTTAAAAATCAAACATCATAACTCTTAAAACACATCTTAATTATCTAAAGATCCAACAAAATGTCTCAACCACCTCACTTCAATTACTACTATCAGCTACAGCAATATCCTCAACAACAGCAATTTCACCCTCAGTATCCACAACACCAAGCATTCGTGCAACAGCATCAATTTCTCTCTCCACCACAAGTATCCCCACAACAAATCATGCAACAGAATCAAATGCTAAACAATCCATCCTACTCCAGAGAACCACATTGGTTTAACAAGATGTGTGAGGCAATCAGCAGTCAGCAATCCCGACATGAAGCTGGAAATCAAGATACTCCACCTATGCTGACACCTGGTAACTATGTGCAGTGGGCAAGTAGATTTCTCAGATTCATTGAACTCCGTAAACCCCATGGGAAATATCTTAAGCAAGCCATTGAAGAAGGACCATTTCCACTTCCAGTAAATGTTGTTCCAGGAACTACAGAAAGAGATGAAACATCAACTCCCTTTGCTGTCGCTAACTACACAAATGAACAAACACTGCAACAAGAGGCAAATCAATTGGCAATGTCTTACATACTTCAGGGGATTCCTAATCCTATTTACCGAAGTATTGTTGCTCAAAAGACTGCCAAAAAAAAGTGGGAACATGTGCATCTTCTCATGGAAGGGACTGAGTTAAATCAAGAAGACCTTGAGTCAAAGCTTTACATGGAATATAACAATTTCATCATGGAACCAGGGGAGACAATTGAATCATACTACCACCGTTTCACAAATGTTGTAAATGACCTCGATCGTCATGACATCAAGTTACCTAAGATTGCTATCAATTCAAAATTTCTGGGTTGCCTTGGACCAGAATGGCAGAAATATGCAACATTTGTCAGGCAAACTAAGAAGATTGGTGAGGTCAAGTATGGACTAATGTATGATTTTTTGAAACAACATCAATCTGAAGTAGATAAGGAAGTTGCAGCACGAGGAGGTTTCATCCCAGCACCAACACCTAACTCACTTGCTCTCGTTGCTCAATCCAACTTTCCACTACCAAACCAGGAATTTGGTCAATCATCTTTCCAACCAAGTTTTCCACCACAACCTTCTAACCAAATCATCCCATATGAAGCACCGTCATAATACTCTAACAATCAAATGGTTCCATATAACAACTCAGATTCCATGTTGTACTCAAACGCTGATTATGATGAAGAGGAGGATGCATTCAACTCTCTTAATGAAGCATTTGGATTAATTGCTAAGGCATTTGGCAAGTTCACCAAATCCAACAACCGTCTTCGTTCATCTTCCAACACCAGGAATCAAGCTGTTATTAATGAGGGCAGAGTGGAAATTCAGAATCGGTCTTCGGGCAGATATGGTTCAGGAAACAGTGGAAACTACGGGTCTCAGAGGTTTCAGTCAGGAGGGAATAGGTTCAATTCAGCAGGGGGTAACAGGAACAGTGTGGGTAATACTCAGAGCAGAAATCAGATGACTGGGAATGCACAGAAAGGTATTGCAAATACTTCAATTACATGCTACAAATGTGGTGGAAATGGTCACATGGCAAATGCATGTCCAAAGCCTCGTACTATGGGCAGTGCATATCACAAGGAAGCTCTTCTGATGGCTCTTAAAGATGAAAAGGCAGTAAGAATGGTGACACAAAATTAGCAAAGCTTCATGGCAAATGCTGCATCTGATGATGAGATGGAAGATCTTGAGGCAAATGCTGCAGTAATGCTCATGGCAAACCTGCAAGAGATGAACATGTCCGAGACAGGCCCGGTCTATGACACCGATGGTCTATCTCAGGTACCTGATCCACAATGTCTTATACATGAAATTGCTTCACCATCTACATCTTCATCTATAAATGACAATTCTGTTCAACATGATTCATCATTCTCATCTCCAATAGATGATCAAATACACACTGTTGTATCATTTGATGATGATTAAACCGTCGTTTCATTTGATGATTCGATTGACGATGAAAATTTGGATCATCTTGAACAAAATGATCCTTTGTCTGATCAAGATTCAGAGCTTCAGACCTTGTTAATGACCACCCAATCCCAAATTGAAAAATGCAATGAAATCAATAAAAATCTGAAAGAAAAGATTGCATTATTAACGAAGGACAATGAGTGCTATAAACTACAACTTTCGGGATATCTAAAACAAGATAAACGTGAAAAAGGTTTTGAAATTGCTTTCCAACAAGAGTACGTAAACGTTCAAAATTTAGAAAGTCAAGTTCGTGAGCTAACCGTTGCCAAAGCTGAGCTTCTCTCTCAAAAAGAAAAGGATCAATTTGAATTCAAAAAACAACTTGATGCTTTAACTTCTGAGTTGTTAAAAACTCAATCAGAGCTTTCAACATCTTAGCAGGATCTTCTTGAAGAAAAGCAAGCCACTAGGAAACGTGTTGACTCATATCTTGATGAAATTCTAGATTTGGAAACCAAACTCAAAGAATTTCAAAATGTTGTGTATAAAACGGGTAATTCTGTAACACAAATTCAAAAACTAACTGTGCAACCGAGTCCTAAAGGAGTAAGCTTTGCACTCGGAAGTGACAAACCCCGTAATTTACACATAGCACTCAAAGACAATCCTAAGTTATATAATGCAACATTTTTGTTAGATGATACCTTTCAACGTGTTGTTATGTATTCTATTGATGAAGAAACTGATTTTCTTGCACACAAGATTGAGGGTCGATCAAATTCACAAAAAGAGTTTTCAAGAGTACATTATGATTATAATGCACGACCTCATTTGAGCAAATCATTTGTCCCTCCTAAGGACCATCCAGAACAAACGTTAACATACACAAGCATAAATGCTCCTTCGTCTATAACTTCTGTCCCCACAACTGCTGCATAATTCCAAGATTGTTTGACAGAGGATCTTGTTGATCCACAAATGCCTCAAAAATGTCGGGTTCTTTGATATTTTCAGAAATTTATGGACGACATTTCGCGTTTGGAGAATGAAATTGAGTTTAGTTTTCAAATTCCTGTCTCTTCTTTTCTTTCTCCTGTTCAAAAAGAAAAGAAAGAGATTCTTCAAAAGAAAATTCTTCCTCATGTCAGAAATCTGAAGAAATGCGCAACAAAATGGGAAGATGAGTTATACACGGAAGTAGCATCTATGAAAACCATTTTCAAAGCTAAAGATGACAAGGTTCAACGTCAAAAACTTCAAAAGAAATTTTTAGCAAAAGAAAATGATCGACTCTTAGAAAAAGTTCTGTGTTATGACATTGTTTCTGTGATTATGAATTCGCTTTATGAGTCATGCAATGAATTACTTGTGAAAGATCATGCTGTAAATGTTGAGATGTTGCAAATAGAGATAGAAAATTTGGTCAAAGAGAATGAGGATCTTCGACAAATTAACAATGATGTGGAAAACAAAGTTTTTACTCTTCAAAAAAGGCTTGATTGGTGTCAAAATCAGAGTGCTGAATTTGAACTAAAATTTCAAAATCTCATAAGGTCTTTATCATTTCAAAACAGTCATGTTCCTGAAAATAATAAGGAAACAAAGGCTTTATTAAGACTTAAACTGTTTCAAAATGAAAAGGAACTAGATGAAATTCTTCAAAACAGAAATGACACAGTCCGCCTCAACAGAAAATTAGATTCACAAAATCAAGAATTCCAACACATCATTGTTGATCTGAAAAAGAAAATCAGAGTTTTAGACAAAGGCAAAGCAAATGTTCATAAGATTGTCCCAGGGATGTATGTAGTAGACAAAGCAATTACCCAAGCATCAGACTCAACCACTAATGCAAACACTTCTACTTCCACAGGACTAGATACTATCTCTAAGGCTAGCAGTTCCAAGACTACCAAGAAACAACAGAAGAGTAGAGTCAGGAAGTCTAGGAATGGTTCATCTAAGTCTTCAGAAGTTCAAGAAAGTAGTTTGAATAACACAGATGTAATGTCAGGAATAGAATCGACCATAGCTAAGTCAAATTCTAGGAATGATGTAACAAATGTTGAATCTATGAATGATAATGTTCATGTTTTGGTTGATGCTAGTTGTATTGTTTGTCGTGCTAGTATATTACCTGGTGATCATCAAAATTGCATTGCTAAAACTCTGTTGAAACGTAAAAAGAAACGAACTAGTGGCTCTTCCTCTAGGCTCAAAACTGTTGCCAAGTCCATTTTAGGGAAACCACCACTAGTTGTTTTTAAACAAACCATTGAGACACCCATAGCCAAACCTAAGACAACCAAATCACCTAGTGCATTCATAAGGAAAAAGGCTGAGACTAGTTGGACATGGAAACGTTGGTTACAAAACACTGCAAGCTTTAAATGGGTTCCTAAAATAATTCAATCTTGTGTTTCTAACCCAACGGGTCCAACCGTTATCAATTCTCCACCTATTTCCAATGTTTGTGATACAGGTGATTCAAATTGTCCTATGGATTGTTGATAGCAGGTGTTCCCGACACATGACCGGCAACCTCAAGCTTCTAACAAACTTTATCGCAAAGTTCATCGGAACGGTCAGGTTCGGGAATGATCACTTCGCAGCAATAATGGGCTATGGAGATTATGTAAATGGGAACATCGAAATCAGTCGTGTATACTATGTTGAAGGCCTTGGTCATAATTTATTCTCAGTCGGACAATTCTGTGACGGAGACTTAGAAGTAACATTTAGGGAGAAAACTTGCTTCATTCGTGATCTTCAAGGAAATGATCTGATGAAAGGAAGACACGGAACCAGTCTATACACCATATCCTTTGAAGGCATGACAGCTTCATCTCCTATCTGTTTACTCTCCAAAGCTAATCCCACAAAGGCTTGGTTATGGCATAAAAGATTGTCTCATCTCAACTTCAAAACCATGACTGACCTTGCAAGGAATAAATTGGTTGACGGATTACCCAAATTCAGATATGCCAAAGATCATTTGTGTTCGGCATGTGAACAAGGGAAAAGTCACCGTGCTCATTTTCCTCTAAAAACAGAACACAGCACAGATCATGTCCTCCAGCTGCTACATATGGATTTGTGTGGTCCAATGCGGGTTCAAACTATTAACGGGAAAAGGTACATTTTGGTAGTAGTTGATGACTACTCACGATGGACATGGGTCTACTTTCTTCGGACAAAAGATCAAGTTCCCTCAATGGTCATCACGTTTCTCACAAAGATTCAAGTTCAAGTTCGTAACACCGTCAAGATTATTCGAACAGACAACGGAACTGAATTTAAGTATCAAACCCTTCGGGAATACACTGAGAAGCAGGGGATTGTTCATCAATATTCAATTGCTCGCACTCCCGAACAGAATGGTGTAGTTGAAAGACGAAACCGTACGCTTGTGGAAGCAGCTAGAACAATGTTGATCAATGCTCAATTACCAGATTACCTTTGGGTTGTAGCTGTTAATACTGCATGTTATACTCAGAACCGCGGCATGATCAACAGACGACACAACAAAACTCCATATGAGCTTATACAAGGCAGAAAACCAAATATCAACTACTTTCATGTTTTTGGAGCACTGTGTTACCCGAAAAATGATAGAGATGATCTTGGTAAATTAAAGGCTAAAGCAGACATCGGGATATTCGTTGGCTACTGTGAAAATTCTAAGGGATATAGAATTTGGAATCGTCAGACCGGGGAAATTCAAGAGACTATACACGCCAATTTTGATGAACTCACGGATTTGGCTTCTGAGCAAGACCGCTTGGAACCCGCACACAACCGTTTGAACATCCCAGAATCTTCAGCTGAACCATTACCTTTCAAAAGGAAAGATCTGGAAGATCTGTTTACTCCTATGTTTGATGACAGTTTGGTTAACAGTACGTCAGAGGCTTCCACAAGTTCCGCTGCTCAACAACTCCCAAATCAAGCACCTGATCCATCAGCATCTACCTCTACAGTAGTTGCCGACGATGCACCACAAACTGAACCATCATCATCCATAGATAAAACACCTCAACCAGCAGTTGAAGATTCTTCCCCCACTTCTAACCAAGTTCCAACACCACCATATTTTGACGGAAATGCCTTTTTCAATCCATTTGCTCCACCCCCAACCATTCCCGAACCAGGAGAATCTTCCTCGAGCAACATGGAACCGTCAAATCTGAATCACAACATTCAACACTACCCATCTACTCATAAATGGACAAGGGATCATCTGTTAGTTAATGTGATTGGAAATCCAGATAACCCAGTTATCACACGACAGAAACTCCACACAAACGGTGAAACTTGCATATACGCTCTCACCGTTTGTCAAGCTGAACCGAAAAATATTAAAGAGGCCATGACTTACGACAATTGGATTGAATCAATGCAAGAGGAGTTGGATCAGTTCAAAAGATTGGAAGTCTGGGAACTCGTTGAAAAACCAGATGGAGTTTATGTTGTGGGCTTAAAATGGATTTGGAAAAATAAGCTGGATGCAGAAGGCACGGTTATTCGTAACAAGTCACGGTTGGTTGCTAAAGGGTATAGCCAAGAAGAAGGAATTGACTTCGAGGAATCCTTTGCTCCAGTGGCTAGGCTTGAGGCAGTTAGAATGTTCCTGGCGTACGCGGCTCATAAGAACATCACAGTTTACCAAATGGACGTGAAGACAGCATTCCTGAACGGTCAACTTCGTGAAGAGGTGTATGTTTCACAACCAGAGGGATTCGTCGATCCAGAACATACTAATCACGTATACAGGCTTAAGAAATCCCTCTACGGCCTTAAACAAGCCCCGAGGGCCTGGTACGACAAACTTTCAGCATTCCTTATTGCTAATCATTTCACTAAAGGATCTGTAGACACGACTTTGTTTATACAAAAACACGGGGAGGACATTCTCATCGTACAAATTTATGTGGATGACATCATTTTTGGGTCTACCCATAAAAAGTACTCAAATGCTTTTGCAAAACTTATGAAACAAAACTTTGAGATGTCCATGATCGGTGAACTAAATTTTTTCCTAGGATTACAAATTCACCAATCACCTCGTGGTATATTCTTGAGTCAGTCTACATATGCACAAGAGATATTAAAAAAGCATGGCATGACATCTAGTGACACCTATAACACCCCTATGTCCTCCTCATCCCCGAAGCAAGATGCTGACATACATGAGAAACCCACTGATCCTACAAATTATCATAGCATAATTGGGTCTCTCATGTATCTCACCGCTAGCAGACTGGATGTTGTATTTGCCACATACCTATGTTCACGCTATCAGTCTAACCCAACAGAAAGACATTTATCTGTTGTTAAAAGAATCCTTAGATACATCAAGGGAACCATTCATTTGGGGATTTGGTATCCAATGGATTCTGGTTTTGCACTAACTGCTTTTTCAGATGCGGATCATTCGGGATGTATTGATACAAGAAAGAGCACATCCGGTGGTGTTCAATTCCTAGGTGATAAGCTGGTGTCCTGGCAGTCAAAGAAGCAAGATTGTACATCTCTATCATCCACGGAATCAGAATATGTAGCCATGTCTGCCTGTTGTGCTCAAATCATTTGGATGCGATCACAACTAATGGATTATGGTTACATATTCAACAAAATCCCAATGTAATGTGACTCCAAAAGTGCTATCGCTATCTCGTGCAACACAGTGCAACATTCCAAGTCCAAACACATCGCTCTCAGATATCACTTCATCAAGGAGCATGTGGAGCAGGGTACCGTTGAGTTGTATTTCGTGGGAACGGAACACCAATTGGCGGATCTTTTCACGAAAGACTTACCTCATGATCATTTTGTGAAACTGGTTCACCAAATTGGAATGAGATGCTTGACTCCTCAAGAATTGACGAACTTCCTCCAGAACAACTAATCAAGTCAAGCTCTCACATTATCTTGTACATAATTATTAAAAAAAAAAAAATGTGTGCAAGTACAAACCCTTATTCAACATTTTGTTCCTATTAAACCGTCTTTATTTATTTCTGAACAAATGTTGAGGGGGAGACACAAAATTTCACAAATTTTTAAAAAAGAAAAAAAAATTGTACTTGCATGTTTTCTGTAACACTGTTGCTTTGTATTGGTTATGATGGTATATCCTAAGGCTTATTTGCTAAATGGTTAGGACTTTGATGGTAACAACAAAAGTTTAGAGGACCATAAGTGCTAAATATTGAAAATCATTTGGTTAGGATTAATTGTGCTAAATATTGAGGTTAAGGGACTAATTATGAAAAAAGGTTAAAAGTTAAAAGTAAAGAGTTAATGCCCTCTGACTTAACTGCGTTATTCATTTACTTTCACTGCCATACCTGTCTCTCGCATTTACTTCCATTCAACAACCTAATCAACGGATATCATTGATTCTGATCATCCGTTCAAGTTTTAACTAATCTGTGAGTGTTTTTACATATATTTAGTGATTATAACAAACGGTTTTCAAGGAATTAGAGATCCAACGGTGGATTTTGTGTATAATGATTAGTCGTAATTCTAGGTCTTGCGTAGATTTGGGGATTTTTAATCCTATGTGTTATGAATGAGTATGATTGTACTTTTGTGCTTAGAACATGATTGTATAACATATATGCATGCTTAATCATACCAGATATCCATATGAATGTTTATTCTTGAATTTAGGGTTTATGTTCATAATTTGGGGAAAATCGAGTGCGAATGTTTTGGTGTAATTAGAGAGTTGTTGTGTTGTTGTTATGATGTGAATTGAACATGTGTTGCCTCAGATTAAACCCAGAAACATTTATTAGCCGTTAATTGAAATTTAGGGTTTATGAAGAACACGATGCACAAGCAGTTTGATTCTAGAGATTTTGTGGTTAATTCTTGGTATAACTTGGACAAAATGCGAAAAATAGCTATGTGAATCCATTGCAATTAGCGTGAGATCATTAATTTGTGTTAAAATGAAATGCAATGAAAAATCTTGGTGAATAATCGTCGTCAAAAGGGTTTCGGAATTTCTTGTATAAGATATTCTCGAATTTGCAATTGCTTTCGCAATTGTCATTTGCTTTCGCATTTGCCATTGCTCTCACAATTGGTGGTTGCTATCGCAAATGGTAATTGCTCTCGCAATTGAAAAACTTTTCTCGCAATTGGAATTTCTCTCGCATTTGAAATTTTTTCTCGCAATTGGAATTTCTCTCGCATTTGACAATTTTTTCTCGCAATTGGACTTTCTCTCGCATTTGACAATTTTTCTCGCAATTGGTATTTTCTCTCGCAATTGGTAATTTCTCTCGCATTTGTCAAAGTCTCTCGCATTTGACAACTGCCTTCGAAATTACAAATTTCCAAAGAAATTACAAATTTCCTTAAGTCTTGTCAAATTAAAGAGAAGGTTTCTTATACAAATTAAAATGATCAATTCATATACTAAAGATTGCAAAGTCATGATAATGAAGGATGTTATGTGCAAACACTTAGTCTCATCTAATGCTAACACACATATATCCTGCAACTTGGTTTCATAATGCTGTTTCAGATTATCCACAATGTCTTCACTACAACAACAACAACCACTTCCATTGATCACCAAAGCTGAATTATTCCCACAAGGATTCACGGCTAAGTATGGCAAGAACAATTCAAGAGTTGTCTTTCACAACATCAAGTGTGCTGAACCAAGTTGTCGCATTGTTATTGAAATCCTCGAAAGACATGAATGCCGTAGTATTTTGGAGGATTCAAATAGTATTCCTGAGTTATACATCCAACAGATGTGGAGCACTATCAAACCTGATGATAGTAACAAATTCTTCACATGCACTCTTGACAAAAAACAAGTCAAAGTCACACAGGCACATCTACGTGAAGCTTTATCTCTACCCAATCCATCGGATATCTCACGACAATACTGGCCTTCACCCACTGAACAAGACATTCTCAACTTTCTCATTAGCATTGGATATGATGTAGATCCCAATCTTCCACTCAACATTATCTCAAATATCAATGCTAAGTCCATTCCTCAAACATGGAGAGCAATGTACTACATTATGATTCGATCAGTGTCTGGAAGAGACAGTGGTCACGAACATCCCAGACTTTCTCATGCTCAACTCTTCTGGGGAATTGTTACCAAACATAACCTTGATTTTGCTGCTATTATCAGGGAAGATCTTATGTTTCAAATACAGGCTCAGTATAAAAAACCATTGACTAAAATTCCATTTGTCCGTTACACTAAGTTGCTGATCAGTCTTCTCCTTGATAAGCATCATGATATTTCTAATTGACCCGAAGACAGAGAAAGACATGTGATAAAGATGGACACAGATTTCAAATCAGTATACATTCCAAAGGATAGCACTCACAAACAAGGTCTTAAGCTGTTTGATGTTCTACTTACTGATGAGGTCAATGAAACTCCTGCTTACAAAGATTACATTCAGGCTTATGAAAAGAAGCTTGTCAGCATAACTAAACTAACTGAGGGAACAGGTTCTTCCAAGACTCGTTCCAAAAGTAGTAGAGCTAATAAAGCTGGAAGTGCATCGAGTGCTTCAAAGAAACAACCCCCGAGCAAGAGGAGAATTGTAAAGACTGCTCCAAAACCAAAAGTTGAAGACATTGGTATTCGTGATGAATCTTCTGAATCCTCTGAAGACACTGAACCAGAATTGGAAATACTTGATGAGCAAGAAGCTGAGTTTCAAACACGGCTTGACATAGAGAATGCAGCTAAGGCAAGTATTATACAAAAGAAGATTGATGAAGAGAGAAGAGCAGATCTACATATGAGAGTAATGAGGGAATTGGAAGAAAAGAAGAAGGAAGAAATTGCTAAGGGAGCAGGAGGATCAGGAGTCACTCCAGCACCAGTTTTATCCCCTAATCCGATTAATCAACCCGGTGACTCAAAAACTTCCACATTTCATCCAGATACGGTTAATCAACCCGATATGGCTACATCTACGGTTCCCCCTCCTCAATCAAGCTCGGTTAATCAACCCAACTTGGAGAATCTAACACAATCTGAATCTGAAAAAATAGTCTTCACAGAAAATGAAATTTCAGATTCAATGTTTGATGACATCTCACATCAAGAGGAGGTACACCACCATGATGAAACTAGTGAATGGGGAAATTCTGATGAAGAAAAGGAAATTACTGGATCAAAGGCTACAGAAGCTGCAAATGAGCTTGAGGCACTTGCTGAAACAGAAAGGAAAAGGAAGGAAGAAGAGGAAAGGAAACAAAAGGAGGATGATGAAGCCGATAACTACATTATCTCTCCACTTAATGATCCTATGGATATTAATAAGTCTCCTCAACAACAACCACGAGATCAGACTCCTCCCATTCCTTCTCCCAAACCTATCACACCTCCTAATTCACCTCCCAAGCATCTAACTCCTCCAGAATCACCTAGAAAATCCCCAAAACCTTCATCTTCATCTCATAAGGATTCAACACCTCCTAATTCTTCATCATCTATACCTTCACTCACTCCATCACCATCAAAATCACCATCATACAAAGGCAAAGCAACAATGGCAAAAAGAATCAGAACAGTCATGAAAGGCAAACATGTCAGTAAAATCGCCAAAGTCACAAGAGTTGAAGTCCTCTCACCCATATCCAGGCAAATAAAGAAAGCAGCCAAACTTGCTCAAGCAAGAAAAGAGAGCAAGTTGCAAGAACAAATGATAGAGATGAAAAACCTTGTCAAGGATCTGTCTGATCAAGTCAAGGAGATGCAGCAAACAAAGCAGAATATGGATGAGTTTCTTACTTTTGACATAGAAGATAATATCAAAACTAAGACAAGACATTATGTCAAACGCTTCACTGCTGATCTTCAGAAAAATATTAACGAGCATGTCAATACTCAACTTGATGTCAAGGTCAAAGAAGCAATCATCTCCAATTTTGGCTTCAAGCAACTCAAAGACTTCACCACTGAAGAACTCGAACTTGAACTTCTCAACAGATTCCATGCTATGACATCTCCTTCTCCTAAAGAAATCAGTCTCATAAAGTCTATTAAAGCACACATTGAGAAGGTTTCTTGCAAAGTTGCTGCTGATACGGGTAAAAGGATTCGTGATGACGACAATGAGGACCAAGATCCAAATCCCACACAGAAGAAACAAAAGACAGGGAGTGGATCTGGTATTCACATTCAGGAACCAACAGAACAGAAATCTTCTTCACCACCTCCTAAACATCAAGAATCTGGTCCTAAGGAAACCGAGCATCACTTTGAACATTTCATAAATGAAGACATTGAGTTTCAACCTCAAGATGATCCACCCCAACCACCTCCAATACCAGCAAAGTCTAAACCTTCCAGCAGTAAGAAACCTTCTGAAGAACCAGCTGTGGTAACATGGTTGGATACTGATGAAGATTTGCAAGGAAATGACTGGTTTGACCATCTTGCAAAGGCTCAGATCAACAACGACGAAGCTTCCAAAATAGAAGATAGCACGTTTGAATACACTCAGAAAGTCAAACATGCATTCAACATTAAGAAGATGACAAAAAGAGAGCTTCGTAGAATAAAAAATGATGCCTTCATTCTTTTAAAAGATAAATCTGCAAGTGCCGCTGAGTTGGAATATCATCTGGAGAACATTGCTCGGGCACTATCCAAAGACTTCGATTTGACAAATCCATATGTATTCAGGGAAGGTGGTCTTGACAGATAGAAACATCCATACATCACTGACTGGACAAAACCACTTCCTATGATCCGACCATATCATGGAATGTCAGAAATCCCATTCGAATTCTTCTTCAATCAAGATCTGGAACTACTCGTACATGGGGCTTCTAGTAAAGTCAAATACGCTACCTCAATCACATTCACTCCTGCTGCGAACTACATCAATCCTGCCATTGAGGAAGAAGCTAGACACCGTAAACTCTTCATCAACAAACTTGCAAAATATGATCGTGACGCTGAACTTGGAATTCACCACTGGTTTGACAAACGTAAGTCATGGTACAAGTACAAGCTTGGCCTCATGGCATCCCGTGAAAAGGTGTTCAGTGATCTTCGTATCAAGGCGGTGCTTGATGCCAAGGGATCACAAAAGCTTGGCTACACTTTCATTTCTGAGATCACTGTTCGCAGACAAGATGATCTACTTTACACGTTCAATGAAGCAGATTTTCCCGCACTCAATCTCAATGACATTGAAGATTTGTATTTGATGAAAGTACAAGGGAAGCTGAATCATCTTAATCCTACTCTTCTGTATGCGTTTAGCACGGCTATCTGTCACTTCATCAGAAGAACGGTTATCAAAGAACGTGTTGAGGATCTTCAGCTTGGAGTTGAAAGCTATCAGAAGAAGTTGAATCTTGAGGAACCCATGTTTACTCTTACTGACAACAGAGAGCCTCAGCACTTGCTCAAGAACGACCCTGTCTTCGGATTCGTCTACAAAAGTGCTACAAACACAAACCGTTTTATGCCACATAAAGAGATTCACAAGTTCTGTGATGACACTCTGAAGAATGTTCGAGATGGGTTAGTTACACGAGTTCAGGATCAAGTATTGAAGAAGCACAAGAAATGGAATCATCATCAGCTTAGGCAAGTCAAGAATTTTATCTGGTCGATCGAAGAAAGGCTCTGAGGAGGTTGGAAACATATGTTGGTGGTCGTCCTCCATTTTCCATCAGATTATTTCAGAGGACAGATCCACAATTCACCACTTTTGGCAAAGGCGGTTAATTGTAAGAATTTGATTTCAATATTCATTATTCATTCATAATTCTTACTTATATATGACTGTAATATGACAATGGCTTGTGCACACATAACAGTGTACAACCCGGACCCCAAAGAAAGGACCCTGAGGTACGCTTCAGTGCCTCAATCCTGAAAAAGGAGCGAAAGCTTCTTACTTATGAGCAGAATTAAAACTAGAATGTTTTCTAAAGTTTTTTCAAACATTCTGCTCATAAGGAAAAGTATTCCCTTGTTAAGGGGGAGTATTTGAAAATATAATCTTTGTTCATAAAAATACTAATGTTCTTGAAATTCTTCCCTAAAACTCAAAAACAGCATATTTTAATCATAAATGTTTTTTCAAAAAACATCATGAGTATGCTATTTTTGAGGGGGAGAAGTAAAAGATGATTAAAATATGGAGTCTCATTTGCTGGAATCTCTTGTGCTCAAACTCAGAATTGACCCTCGAATTGACGATAGGAAAAGTCAGTAGTCGAAAGTACATGTCCCGGACGGGTAATAATTTCAAGCCAATTTATCTAGTGATGTAAGCGTGTCTCGCAAAGGACGTGTCTGAGTAGAATGTACCAATTTCGAGCGATAATCTTTGAATCTGATCTGGATGGGTAATAATTTCAAGCCAGTTTAACTGGTGATGTAAGCGTGTCTCGCGACGATCAGGTTCATTGAAAATCAATCAATTCAAAAGTGCCATCTCTTTCCGCCATGTGCAAATTTCAAATTTATTACTTATGCGCACATGTTAAGGGGGAGTCTTTCTGAAAATCATCAAACTCTCAAGGTGTCAACAAAATGTCTTTACAAATTATTGACACTTTGAGAGATTTTCAATGGTTTTGGTTTTATAGCATCATTTGGATAGTCATGGAGTTATAAGGTGACTAAGATTAGGGAAAACCATCCTATGATCCGCTAGAGCCGGAGGAATCTACCCAAGGACAATACCAATAGTTTAGAACTAGAAAGTCCTAGGTATGATAATAAAAAGGAGAAAATGAATGAAAGGAGAAAGAAGGGGTTGAAGAATTAAAAAAAAAAGTAAAAGAAAAGGGTGAAAAGAAATAGCCCTCCATTTGTTCAACCTTAGGGCAGACACCGGGTTCAATTCATAATCTACTGGTTGATGAGCATCACCGGTATTGAATACTAAAGACGTCATGGACCCAGTGACGCACTAATAAACCTTCTAAGCCACTCAAGTGTCTCTCAAAAGACATTTGTTTCATTCACACGGAGAACCCTTCATAATCTATCGACCTCTCATTACGAGAGTGTTGATATTGAAAAGGAGGCAATCTGCTCCACAACTCCGATGACCAAACAAATGTGCACTAATTGAGTCTAGAGCCTTGAGATTCATAAAAGATCTCTTAGGTACACTTAGAATTACTCTGGTGTTCTACATCATGGGCATCAGTTGTAACTTAGGAAAGTGTCCTTCGCAGATCTTAGCAATCTGCCAAGAACATTCATGAGAGAAGTCACAATTTGTGATTATCAATGATTGAATGGAAATCCTGCCAGAACAACATCAAACAACTCTGACAGCATGTCACTTCGGTAACTCCTTGTGGGTTACGCTTAGTGTTTGCTCCAAAATGGTCTACAGTCATGCGGTGATCTCCAGCGACTCACTGAATCGTGGGTGCACTTCGGTGTGTCCGTGTTATCCCTTTCGGGGGAATCTGGTTCAGAATGGCCTAGGTTAGGATTTGAGAAAGTCTTCACACTATGCTATTGACAATGTCAAGTCTGAACCTATAAGTACCGGTTGGTTCGTGCTGATGCTGCTATTGCTACTGCTGCTGCTGCTACTGCTGAGGATCTGGAGTTCGACCATCAAGACTCCATCATGCTCATATATTGAAGAAATGTTCTCTCAAAGACTCAGTGACATCATAAGTTCAACTTATAATACAGTAAAGTCAAAAGTTCAAGCACTTCAACCTTTCTCATGTTTTAAGATTGAAAAGTGAGAACAAGTTGCAGAAAACAAGTCAAAGACATATGAGCATGATGGAGAATACAAGAAGACGTTGGAGATTGGCAGTTCGAGAAAACATCATATCATCTTATAACAAGAACAAAGAAACAAAGATTATAAAGACGTCGGAAGCCTATGAAGCAAAGAAGACGTCGAGCAACATTGATGATCAAGACTTAGGGGGAGATTGTTAGGAACATGTTTTTAATACATTACAAGTCTTGTTCATTTTGTTAACATGTTGCACGATTTGGAATTTATGTTAGCTTTAAGGACCGGTCATGTAAGAAGTCCAATGGGCCGGCCCTCTTATCTTTTTCTTTCTAGAAACATGTAAGGAAATGTTGCCCTAAGTGTTGTGCCTATAAATAGAGGTGTTGAGGCAACATTTCACTTGTTGGTTTTTCATGTATTATGCGCAAGCCTTGTCCTTAAATCATTCGAATATTGAAAGCCTTCCTTTACATCTTATTCTCATCTTATTTTCTTTAGCTTATTAGCTTATTATCTTTTCTCTATTAGCTTAGCTTAATATATAGTAGTCGTATAAGTTTTACTTTGTTTTTACGTGTGTGTATTTGAGATATTAGTGACCTACAATACCCAATACTCCTAACGATTATTTCAAATGCATTTTTATACTTCCTAAATTATTACCAAAGTTTCAAAAATATTTCCTTACACCTAATGTAATTTCTTTATTCCTTACGTTTAATTACGTATAACTTACGTTAACTACTAAACCAATACCCAATACCTATTTTTAATACCCAATACATACAATATATATACATTTTTGTACAAAATTTATATAATTCTTCCATATTTTAGACATTGTGCCGCCCCTTTGTTACCATAATAATTTCCAAGATAAAATTTCTACCAACATTAATTACTAGACCAAGGACCTTAAAATATGGAATTGTAAAATGGAGGCTTGACTAATTCTTTGCCCCCCCCCCCTCCTAGCCCCCAATCGGCCTCCACCTTAAATACCTAGCCATGATGATTTTTGACTCACTATTACCACTTTGAAAAGCCTCCTAGTATATATATATGTCCATGTATGTATTAGAACTAGTTCAAGAAGAAAAAAATAACATATCACTCACTCATCTTACTCATACAATTCGAGACACACTTAGAGCAAGAAGGAAGAAGAGAGCTTGTTGGGTTAAGATCAAGTATCACTTGGATATTTTATTAAGGGTTTTGGAAACACTAATCTTGGGTTAATCAAGTATATTACCTTCTCATCACATTAATCTCCCTAAGTATGTAATCTTGATCTTGATAAATTTCATACTCTCTATGTCATGATGTTAGTTCAAGTTACATATATTTATTTATCACTTTGTACATGTTAATAAAACCTTGTAACCACAAAAACCTTTTAACTAATGGCTATGTTTTAAACAAATTTTTATCATGAGTAAACTAGTTGATTATAAATTTCAACAAGAAAGTGAAGATAAAAACACCATATATATATAGACTAGTGAACTTGTGATCTTAACCATTCTTTATGACCATTTACATTTATGAGAAATGGAACTTTTCATATTGCTAAGCTTGGTGTTAGATCACTATTGACATGTTGCGAAATTAGTGGAAGAGCTAGGATTAGTTTTGGAGTTGCTGTTAAGTGGTTTTGATAACTAGAATGCTAGGAAAAATGTTTTGACACTATTAGAAAGGAATCTGTCCCATTCGACCTTCCACAGAAACTCAGTAGCTTGGTAATAATTTTAGGCTAGAAATATAGAAAATAGACTTTATAACGAAAATGTAGCCGCTTGAATGAGTTAAAACGGGCTTATAACGAAGAAGATACGTTAGTTTTAAGTTATGCGACGGAAATGAATTTTCTGAAAAATGTTGATGCTGTTGGGAATTTTTGAGTGATAAAAACTGACATTAAAAGTTAACTAGGCTAGCCGAGACACTAGAAACATGTTAGTTTAGTTAAACAAGAACCCGGGGATATATAAAACTTAAGAAACGGAGCTAAGACGAGAAAAATATGGCCTAAAGAAGTTACGACGACATATAACTTTTGACAACTTATTATTTTGGCTATTAGAAAGCTGATGGAATATTTGAAAGTGAATTTTGGACACTCTAGGGTGTATTTTGGCTAAAATGACGTAAACAAAAATGGTAGAACATAATGTATACTTATTAGGCGCGTTAGAGGTTTTCAAAATACTTATTAACAAGACGACTATAGTTTAATCACGAGATTAACTAGTTACGTTTTTCTAAAAAGAGATACCATGCTAAATAAAAGAACACATTGACGTAACTATATTTTTGTCGATAAATATTGTAACAAACATGTACAAGTGATATAATAGTATACGAACTTGCATACATGACCTTTTGCTGAACCTAAGACATATCATTCATATTAGGTCGCGAGTAGTTTCTGAGCCTCAATTCCGAGCACTTTCCATTTGTTATCATATTGGTTGTTCCAAGTGAGTTCATGGCCCCTACTTTTACTTGCTTTATAACCATTTTGGGGGAGAATACATGCTCGTTTATGTTTAAACTCCATGCTCATTTTACTTGAAACGTGAATTGTTTTCTCAAACATTACTAATTGGTTGAAACCATTGATTTGTTACTCGAAAGTATTATGTGTTTACCTGTTACACACTTGGTTATTTTCTTATGGACACAAGTGCACTAAACTATTAAATATTGCCTATGTTATGACCCGTTAAGCGCGAATTTTGTGAATAGATCTAATGGGATTCAACTCCCCGTCCGGGTGGTGTTCCCTACTTGACCGGTATGTCAAACGGACGCATAATCATTTGAGAAACCTTCGATGTCCTAGGTGGACATCTACTAGAAAATTTGGGTGTCTGGGTGGTTTCCCCACTTGACTGTTATGTCAAACGTATGCTCAAACTAGAAATCTTAAGGCTTTGGTGTCATGAACTTAATACGAAAATACTCTTTCTATATTTGGAATATATTGGTCTTTGAATTCTTGTGGTCCATATATCATTTGTGGTTTACATAAACCTATGAACTCACCAACCTCGTGTTGACACATTTTAGCATGTATTTTCAGGTTCATAAAGTGTCAGCTCACCTTTGGCGGCTTTGGCATGGCATGGCATGGTTATAGGATCAAGATACTCTGATATTTATTTGGGGAACACGTTATTTCTTTTATAGGCCTGTATTTCCTCATTTTATTGAATAATGTAAAAAAAAGTACTTTTGATTATAAAAATTTCTTTTAAACGGATACGGTAAATCCGTTCTCTTTACTCTGTGTTGTGGTACCAATTTAGTAGCACCCCAGCGACATCATCTTCCGCTGCGACCCGATTTTGGGGGTGTTACAAATAGTCGCAAGTTCAATTAAAGTCTAATATCCATTTTTGGCTTGTCGAGGCCATGCCGAGATTAAAAAGTCTTGGTGGTACTCAACTTGCTCAAATCATCACAATAATAATCAATAGCTCATAATAAAAATCTCCATGTCCAAATCAATATTTAACGGCCAAAATCCTACGGCTCGTTATCTAATTATCGCAACAAATACTTCTTAAATTCAACCAAAACAACAATCTCCTCATCCTCACCACGGCTTCGAACTGTGGCGATCCAAACAACCAAACGGACCCTTGGTCTCGGCTATCAAACCAAACGGACCCTTGCGGTCACTCAGCTAACTTTCCAATACAACTACAAGCCTCAAAACCTAACTCTAATCCAAGCCCTAACCCTAAACTTGACCACATCCACAATAAGAATAACAAGGTAAAATTATAACCAATCCATCATAACCATAAGCTCAAAACGACTCTCCACGACTCAACAAGTACTCGACTCGACTCAAAACGAGATCTACAAGCTCGAAAGTCAACCAAAAATGATACTAAACTCATTTTTAGTTAACAAAATGATTCTTCCTCGTGTTTTTATACCCGAAACCAACCCAAAAGGAAAAAAAATGAAAAGTGTGACTCGTTATACAGGAGTTGACTCACACCGAGTCACACACGGGTGTGAATCGGTGTATCTCAACTTCACAAGCTCGAAAACTACACGGATCTAAAGTTCTTAACGGTGGTGGTGGTGTTTCTTGGCGCGTGTGGTGGCTAATCATGAAAAGGGCATCACAAAGATGTTGTTGGTGGTGGCGGTATGATGTGAGAGGTGGAAGTGGTGGCGTGCTGTGGTGGCCAGAGGCGTGGCCAAAAATGGGAGAGAAGGAGGTGGGCGGCTAAAGAGAAAGCAAAGAGGGTGTTTAACCCTAAAATGTTATAAGTGGGGTTTATATAGCCTCCTAGGACTATTGGTGAAAACCCTAATGATCCACAAGGAACAAAACTGAAAATTAGTGGAGGGGTGGGAAGGGTTATTTCGCTATACTTTTAGTAAAACGCTATCGGGGCTAATTTGGGTGCCAAAATTTTTTCCCGAGTATTTTTAATTTATGCCATTAATCTTAAAACTATTTCTCCAATAAAATTGACTATATATATGTCTAGGTTCGTGTTATCTAGTAAAACCCAATGTTTCACGTGTTATTAGGTTCAGACTCGTGCCGAATCGCGTTGTGCTCTACTTTCACGTTTCACAAGAAATTCTCACATTTTCAGTTCAAATGATGTCCAAAAGCTCAAAAATGTATAAGAGGCAATAATCAATGAAACTTATTATTAAAATAAGTTTGAAAAATCATCGTCTGTCGCAAGTGGTTTCGAGATTTATAAATAAGTATTGCCCTAAAAATGCCGATTGCTACAGTACATCCCCGTTATAGGAATTTTGTCCCTAAAATTCAGCTAGTTCCACTGCCAAAAAGTGTGGGTACTCAATTCTCACCTGGTCCTTACGTTCCCAAGTAACTCATGTCCATAGTTTAAGTTCTAACGACTTATAATTAGAATCTTGTCCCATCTAAATTGCTCACTTCTCTATCGACGGTTTTGGTTGGCTCTTTCACAACACGAAATTGATCACCAAGCTGACATCTTATGGAATGATAATGGGTTGGTCACCAGTTAGGCCTTACTTATGGTTCCTCACACGTTAATCACTAAAATTCATGGGTTGCTCGTAAATCCATATAACCGATTTCTGTTAACGAAACTAGTAGTCTACTGTAAACGATCTAGCCACCTATATTAGAATCAACGATTCTGCCTACTCTTACTGAAATAGGCTAGCACATGTATGTAGAACCTAAAGAAGGTCAAAGTTATGACAAGAGCACTAGAATTCGAATCAGGGATCCAATGTCGCGGTCGTAACTTATGTGACAATGGTGAATACTACTAAAAGTTGTAACCTATGTCGTCTTAGTCTAATTTCATACTTCTGAATGAAATGTGACGGGCAGTCGAAGGTAATTATCGGGTGACTAAATTCGATGGAATAAGCCTTTCCGTCTTCGGGTAAAATCATCGAAACCTTAAACTAAGTACCAACTTGATTTTAGCTTAATCTCGCAACCCATCAAGCAAGAACTGTCACGAGATTAGGCTACTTATCAAGTCAATATGAAAGAGGAATTTAAATTATTTGATGATTTGGCTCAGTTAAGGACTTGCTCAAAACAACGAATATGCACTTACGGCTAAAATTAGTAGCATTAGCGAAGAAAATTAAGGGTACCATTGAGGAAACTTTTGTCAATCAGAGAATATTGGTAGAGGCGACAGGGAAAGAAACTTTGTTTATGAGACTACGTAGGTAGGCTTGAAGGAGGTTTCCCAAACTTGAAGAGACAGGCTGAAGTAACCATGGCGTATGTAAAGAATTATCGTCAAGTCACGACCCTTTGCAGAACGTCGAGTATCCATGAGGAAAGGGAATCAGTCGTTATCTAATCAGCCTTCATCAAGATTAAAAATGGTTGAAGAATTTTTAGTTCTAAAGGTTTCGTACAAGTAGTAGAGATCTCTAACGTCGTAACAATGAAAACAATTGAGTTGAAGTTTAGACCTACAGATGCGAAATGGTGTATGAGGATGGCACATCATAGATTTGGCACGAGCACTTGATACTACTGTAGCCATCCTGGTCGCTTTACATAAGGTTGCACCTACTTAGTTGAATTGTGAAGATCACGGACTCACAAGAGTCGATGTATTCGTCAAAGGGGTGAACTGTGATATGAGTCGCTATCGGCAAGATCAACATGATAAGAAATTTGGAGAATCTAAGGAAAGGATGAGCTTTTAAGATGATTGATGAAAAAGTAAGGGTAGTACCGGTGTTGTGTCTGGTATCTTCTTCATCTATAACATACTTGCTTCCGTCCGACGCCTGGTGCCAAAAAAATGCTTTGCGATTTCTTCTTCATGTCGTCGCATGAGTCGTGGATCGAAGGAATTAAATAGAACGCTAGCCAAAAATTTTGTGGATGGAGAGGAATTATATTGCTGAAGGAATCATTGATGGTATTCTCAGGGGCATTGATGGGGATAAAATCTGGTGAAATAAATTTATAGTGTAGTTCAGGGAATTTTTTGTGGCTATTGGGAGGGAGCTGTTTACCAATAGTCAGGGGGGGGGGGAGAAAATCATATGTGCTAGAAAAATCGTTAAGGCTGTGTCTCCAAATGAAGGAACGTCCGACATCCACGAAGGTTGATGAAGTAAAAATGAAGGCTTTCTAATGTAAAGAAAGTTGTTCCAAGGCAATTGAAAGAAATGGGGAGGAATATCCCAACTCGTGACAAGGAGTTGGCAGTCATGGTTCTGAAGTAATATCATAAAAGGCGGTGTTTGTATGGTACGCAGTGTCTTATCCGCACAGATCACAAGAGTCTTATGTACATGTTTTGTGAGGAGGTTATCATACTCAGGCTAAAGTGTGAACGGGGTTAGGAAAGATTTGTTGACGTACTCATTCGAAAGGAAAGAGTTGAACCCAATAGAGTTCAATCAATGAGGACAGAGATCATTAATAGCCTTACAGCTAATAAAAGGCTTCTAAGGGAAAAACGTGTCATTAGGTACGCATGAATAGTTGAAGACGATGGTCTATGAATCAAAAGGTCTATGGGCAGAACCTGGTGTCAATGATCTGGAATGCTCGAAAATCCTTATTAGGCAAATCTCTTATGTCTAAGTGCTTTGTAGGATCGAGTACTTCGAGCTTGATTGAGCTTGGTATAAACAAGAACCTCTGTATGCTATACAAGTGTTTATGCGGAAACTAAACAGCAAGTATAATAAAGAAGAAAACTCTAAACGACAATGATCCTCTATGGATCAAACTATGAACTAGGAATTGAGATATTAAATATTGAAAAACGTTAAAGGCGTACATAAACTCATAGACGGGTTTATCTTTTATACTAATAAGATCACCTAACCCTAACCCGTTCTACAAGAAAACGTGTGAAGAGATAAACAACAATCTCTTCTAAAAATAAATCTTAACAAACATTCTAAATATACGGATAACAAATAATACTATCCGCAACAACAACACTATCGGCAGGAACAAGATAACACTGTCGGCAGCAATGAGCTTTCAGCAGGAACCAAAGCTATTGGCAGGAACCAGCTTAACACTATCGGCAGCAACAATGAAACTCTTATTTCCCAGAGATCCTAACAATCCTCCCCTAATCTTGAGGTTGACTAGGTTAACCTGCAAGATTCCATTGTGATAGAGCTTTGAACTTCTCAGGCTTGAGGACTGCGACTTAGCAGCAGCAATAAGTAGTAACCAGCAAAATCCTTAACTTGCAAAATTCCAGCCTCTATAGCATCCAGCAACAACTTCAATAGTTCAGCAGGAATAAGAAATCTTCTTCAAAACATGCATACTGGTCACCATGACTTGCACTTGAACTTGACTGCTACTAATGACAATATGTACATCAAATCACTTAAGTTTCATACTATTCTCATCATATCCAGGTGTGTTAACTCCTGTGAGAGGTGAATCATTGAAAATTAATGGATTTGATGTCTCTTTACCAATAGCCATCACTACTGGAGTAGCCAATGTTTAGGTGTGTGAGACCATGGTACATTGATAACCATCTGATTTATTAGCAAATCAGCAACTATAAACGGATTTGACTTGTCTTTACCTGTAGCCGTTTGCTCAGGACTAGCCAATTCTTAGGTTACAACAAACCTTGGTGAATTGAATACCAAATATGGATACCAATTGTCTTTACCACAAACCATACTTTTGTGGACTAGCCAATCCTTTGGATCCCATAAAGGGTTACATCCATGGTGAATTGAGAACCATTTTCAACTCTTAGAACTTAATCATGGGTGAGTTGAAGTACCCTATAGCTTTGAGCAAGCTATTACAGCTATAAACGGATTTGATTATCACACCAGAGCTGTACCCTCATGGTGAGCCAACTCTTTCTTGTCTGCAAGACATGGTGAGTTGAGCACCATTTATTGTGCAGGTGTAAATACCAACACTGTACCTGCAAGGTGTTGCTTCAAAACCACTTATTAGCACACAAAATATACAAAGAATTTTTTTTTTTTTTTTTTTTTTTAATCAAAGAAACACACCAAAATAAAAGAAAGAAAAATAAGAAAAGAAACCAATAGAAAATATACAACAACAACAAGAATCATCCTCCCCTTAAGCTTCATCCTCCCCTTAAACTGCAATCCTCCCCTTAAACTGATGATCCCTTAGCTTCAAGTTGAGCCTTAATGAATTTAACCAATTGTTCAGCAGTGGTTAAATCATTTCCAATTGTATGCTTTGTCCTTTGATGATAAACAGGATTCTTAACAATACACATAGTACTTTGATTATCAATAAAAATCTTAGTGTTCATATAGTTGAACCCATAATCCAACAGCTGATTTTGCATCCAAAGTACCTGTCCACAGCAACTAGCAGCAGCAACATACTCTGCCTCAGTAGAAGATGTAGCCACTATAGTCTGCTTCTTGCACTCCCAAGAAACCAACCTCCTACCCAGAAACTGACAACCTCCTGTTGTTGACTTCCTATCAAAGTTAGCTCCAGCATAGTCACTGTCACTATAGGCTTCCAACACAAACGGAGAATCTTTAGGATACCAAAGTCCCATCTTTGGCTGTCCTCTTAAATACTTGAAGATTCTCTTAACTGCATTTAGGTTAGAAGTCAATGGTGTAACCTGATGTCTAGCACATGCACCAACAGCAAACATGATATCAGGTCTTGAAGCTGTCAAATACATGAGTGATCCAATCATGGACCTATAAAGATGAACATTAACAGCAGCATCAGGTTCATTATTGGACTTAGGCTTTGGACGTTCAAAAGGAGTTGTAGCAACCTTTACATTTTCCATATCAAACTTCTTAAGCATGTCATAAACATACTTCTCCTGGCAAATAAAGATCCCATCTGGTTTCTGCTTAACCTGAAGACCCAAGAAGAAAGTCATTTCACCTATAGCACTCATCTCAAATTCACTCTTCATCAATTCTTCAAACTCCCTGCACCAGGCTTCATTAGTGGAACCAAAGATAATATCATCTACATAAACTTGTACTAGAATGATATCTTTGAAGTTCTTTCTTATAAAAAGAGTTTTATCAATAGCCCCTCTTCTGTAACCATGTTTTAGCAAAAAGGCTGATAACCTTGCATACCAAGCCCTTGGTGCTTGATGAAGACCATAGAGTGCTTTAACCACTTTGTAAACCAAATTAGGATTCTGAGGATCCACAAATCCCTGTGGCTGAGTGACATAAACTTCTTCCTCAATCCTGCCATACAAAAATGCACTCTTCACATCCATCTGATATACTACAAACCCCATAAAGGAAGCAAAAGCCAGGAACAATCGGATAGATTCAACTCTTGCCACTGGTGCAAACACCTCATCATAATCAATCCCCTCCTCTTGTCTATGACCCTGAGCTACCAACCTAGCTTTATTTCTAACCACAATTCCCTAGCATCCCTTTTATTCTTTAGAATCCATTTAGTTCCAATAGCATGCTTTCCAGCAGGCAAAGGAACCAACATCCATACTTTCTGATTCTGGAACTGCTGCATTTCCTCTTGCATAGCCTCAACCCAATCATCATTAGTAAGAGCTTGAGCTATGCTAGTTGGTTCAACTTGAGATAAGAAACAAGCATACAGACAGTGTAAATAATCAGTATGATTGCTCCTCAACTGATCCTGTATATAACTGAGAAAAGCAGATTCTCCAAACTTGGGTTGTTTAAGTTTACTTCTTGTCTGAACAGGGGAATTAATATCTCCAAGAATCAAAGACTGAGGATGAACAGTATTGATCCTCTTGGTAGCAATGGGATTGACTTCAATGGAGGATGCCTGATTAGTAATTGAGGGGTTGAAGTCATCATCATACGAAGAAGAAGTGAAAATACCAGTTCTGGACTGATGATGAGGATCATTCAACTTATCTCTTGAAGAAACTGAATTTCCAAGATCAGAAGGAATTGGAAATCTTTCAGGGGAGTTAACAACACCCAGAGTGTCAATAGATGGAGAAGACACAGGAACATCAGCAGAAACTCTAGAAGGTTCGGCAGGAACAGATCCATTTTCAGCAGGAATGGGATCAGCAGGAACATGAATACCACCAGTTGAATTCAGTTGTCTTCTAACTTTAGCTTCAGCCTTTCTCAGAATCTCCTCTGTCTCTTTAGAAAACCCAGAATCAAACATCTCAGCAGCTCTTTTGGCATTAAACTCTTGTCTTTGAAGCCTAGCAAGATCTTCTGCATAACTAGAATCACCTCCAGCCATATCAAAAGAATCTTTGAGCTTTGAACCTGAAATGTTGTTAGAGGGAAAAGAAGGAACAACTATAGGTCGTTCATCACTCTCCACATCAGAATCATCATCCGAGGTACCTGCATTGTTAGTTTGAGAAACATTTGTACCAGCAGATAGATTTGATTTGAATCTATTATATCCTAAGGTGTCAGATAGATAATCCAGATCAAAGTACCACTCTGGACCAGCACCCTGCAAATTAGGTTTATCTTCAAGATATCTTAAGTTGAGAGTCTCTTCTATTCTCTTAGAGGACAGATTATAAACCCTATAGGCTTTACCATGAGCAGAATATCCAACAATAAACCCTTCATCAGCCTTCCCATCAAACTTGCCTAGGTAATCACTAGTGTTCAAAATAGTGACATGACATCCAAAAGGCTTAAGGTAACTAATGTTTGGAACCTTCCCAGATAAAAGTTCATAAGGTGTTTTATTATGAGGACTAGTAATAGATACCCTATTCAACACATAACAAGCAGTGCAAACTGCTTCAGTCCAAAACATAGTAGGCATCTTAGATTCAGCTAACATAGTCCTAGCTGCTTCTATCAGGGTCCTATTTTTCCTTTCTGCAACCCCATTTTGTTGTGGAGTTCTAGCATTACTATAGTCCCTTTTTATTCCCTTAGTCCCACAGTGTTCAATAAGATTAGAGTTCTTAAACTCTGTGCCATTATCACACCTTATTGACTTAACCTTTTTACTTAGCTGATTTTCTATTAAGGCAATAAAATCCCTAAGAACTGGATAAGTTTCATCTTTAGTCCCCAAAAAGAAAGTCCATGAAAACCTGCTAAAATCATCTGTAATCACCAGGCAGTAGTTCTTATGGTCAATACTTCTGATAGAAGTAGGACCAAAAAGATCCATATGAAGAAGCTGCAAAGGCTCAGAGATGTTGCTCACAGCATTTATGGCCTTGTATGATGCTTTGTGCTGCTTTCCTTTGTTGCAGGCAACACAATCATGCTCATTAGAGAAGATCTTCATAGGAAGCCCTTTAACCAACCCATTCTTAGCCAGCTTGTTAATGGTCTTGAAATTCACATGGGCCATTCTTCTATGCCATTTATTAGATTCATCCACAGAAGCTTTTGCAACCAGACAAGCAAGTGATCCCTCAGGCTGAACATCACTAAGATTGAAGCTATAAAGATTGTAAGTCCTAGGAACTTTAAGTTCAACCTGACTTTCATCAGGCAGCTTGAAGTCTTTGGACAACACATAGCAATCATTCTCAGTGAAGAGAACACTGTTCTTCTTGTCACATATTTGGGAGACAGAGAACAAATTGAAGTCTTGAAGTTCCTTCACATAAAGTACATCTTCAAAATCCAGCTTAGCAGTCTTGATAGTTCCCTTCCCAGAAATTATTCCATCTCCTCCTCCAAATGTCACAGTACCTCCATTCAAAGGTACAAAATCATGCAATCTTTCCAAATTCCCTGTCATACTCCTGGAACACCCACTGTCAACAATTCCAACATCTTTGCTTCTAAAAGGAAAATCCTGAGAAAAAGAATACATATACAACATTAGATACAAGAGAGACTCAAGCCATTGCTGACTTGAGCCTGCCTAGTGGATCAATAAGAATTAAACCCTGGAGATTGATGAGATCCACCATTGATCTTGGACCCTATTTTCATATTTTGGTTAGTAATTTTCCAAGAACAACCTGCTGAGGACTTAACAGCAGTTTTCCATCTTGCCCCTCTCTTGTGCATGGTGTCAAAACAAACATGTCTCAAATTATTTTGAAAGTAAGAACTAGTAGGTCTTCTGAAAGGTCTAGCCATATTGCTTCTCTAACCAGCAGGATTGATCCTACCAGCAGGAACTGAATACACAGCAGCAACAGGCTTATCGGCAGGAATGAACTTATCGGCAGCAACAGGCTTACCAGCAGGAACTGGCTTGCCAGTAGCAACTGAAGTTCTCCTTGCTGCTTGAGGAATATAAAGGGGAATATCATTCACATTTTTCCATACAAACCTATTTTGACATGCATTCAAACCCATCTGTTTCTCATAATAGTCACAATCTTTAATAAGATGATCATAACTACGACACACAAAGCAAGATTTCTTTCTAGGGGTCTTTTTCTTAACAATAACTTTCTCATTGCAAACAGAATTATTCAAACCAACACATGAAACAAAATTATCCTTAACATAATAAAAACCACAATCATAATTGTTTGAAACATAACCACAACCAGAAACATTATTGTTTTTAACACTATCAAAAGAAATATCTTCAAATGCAGCTGTCTTTGATTGAGATTCATCATTAGCTACTTCTGAGGAGAGATCTTCTGACTTTATTGAAGCTGACTTGTCACTTGATCCACATGTGGCATAGTCATTAGTCTTGATTTCTGAAGATTTGTCACTGTAAGAACAAGAGACAAATTCATTAGAGTCACAATCAAGATTAGGCAAGTCCTTTGCCTGTTTGCCATACATCATTTGTGAATCATCAAAGTCATCAAAAGGATTAGCAGGCTTAAATGTTCCAGTTATGGGTGGAGGAACATCATTCATCCCTCCCTCATTCACATACTTTACAGGCTTTCTATAATCTACAGGTTCTGGGTTAAAAACACTATACTCATTAGGGTCATAATACTGATTTGGCCCTACCAGGTCACCGAACCCTAAACCTTTTTTAGTTTTTGACGACATAGAACTATCAATAAGCCTGTGAAGGTTTGTGGATGACTCTTTCCACTTATCAAATCTAGCCAAGGAATTATCTAGCTTAGATTGTAAATCCTGATTTTCTAACACTACCTTAGCTTTTTCCCTTTCAGAATGTTTAAACTCATTAATAGCATTTTTTAAATCTCTTTCCAAAACCTTTATTTTTACTTCATAGGCAGACTGCTGTTGTTGATACCAGACCTTTTGTTGTTCTAAAGTTTTAACAGCCTTTTTATGAGCCTTAAGTTGAATAAAGTTATCCTTATTTTCACTTTCTATAACATCAAATTCCTGTTTTAATTTATCATATCTAGAATCACAACCAAATGGACAGTTTTGTACCTGAGATGGATGACCCATCATTCCAAACTGACCAGCCACTTGAATCTTCTCACCATATCCAGCTACCATCCCAAAGACCTTATCTGATCCACTTGCAACAGCCTTATCATGATGCTCCCAGTCTACCATCGAATCCACAGATACTAAAGCCTTGGGGTCCTCTGACTCCAACTCTTGAATTCTGAAAGCAGAATACCGAGCTTTATCATCCACCTTCTTGTCTGTACATTCCCTAGCAAAATGTCCTGTTTGAGAACATTTATAGCACCTCACCTTCCTTCTGTCAAACCTGGCAGGCTCCTGTCCATCAAAATTGACCCTTCTACCTGCCTTCTTTTCAAACCTATCCAACTTCAACGATATCATAGCCACCTGCCATCTTAAATCCATCTCTTCCATATCCAATTCATCAACCTGATTGAAATCATCATACACAATCTTCTGCTGTGGTGTACTTTCAGCAACAAATGAATAGAGCACATCCACTACAAGATTCTCAGATCTGGTTTGAGCTTTTGGTGTGACAGGTGAGTAGGAGATTGATGAAGTTGATGGTGTTGGACTGTTTCCATATGATGCTTTGTTAGCACCAGAGTTACTAACAAAAGCAGTATGGGTTGGAGTATGAGGTGTATAGGTGGAATATCCTTTGATATCCAGTTCAAGGGTTTTCAACTTGTTGTACAGATCATCAAAGCTCATATAATCCAGACCTCCTTTGGCTTTGAGTGTTATGGAAACCTGAGACCAGGATGGTGGCAAAGCCCTCAGAAACTTGGTGTTGCAATCTTCATCGTCCGGCCTAGCTTTCAACTGGTTAAGTTGGCTAAGGATCTTGTGGAATCTGTCATACCCTTTATGAATCCCCTCAGCCTCAGAGATCTTGAATTCCTGAAATTCTTGCTTGAGCATAGACCTTCTCATCTTTCTGGATTCATCATTCCCTCCAAATCTGGCTTTTACAGCATGCCAGATCTTTCTAGCATCATCCAAGTGATGAAAATCACTCATATGATCTTCTGGAATAGCTTGAAGTAGAAGGGTTCTTGCCTTGGTTTCCCTTTGAACAGCAAGGTGTTCTTCTGCAGTAACAGGTGGCTCTATATAAATATTGCCATCATTATCCCTTCCAGTATTCTTCTTACTATTTCCCTTAAGAATCACATTCCACAGATTGTAATCAGTGTTTGTGATCCAATATTCCATTCTCATAGCCCAGACTTCATACTCATCTTTCTTCAGATATGGGAATTTAGCATTGTTGGTGGACATGGTGGTGAGGATTTGTGTTTGGACTTGTGAGGTTTCAGGTTTGGGTTGTTGTTCTTCAGGGTTAATGACATTGTTTTGAGGGATTTCGTCTTCCATTGAGAGAGGGTTAAGAGATATGAGATCGACCTTTTTCTTCTTTATCAGAGATCCTTACCAGGCTTTGATACCACTTGTAGGATCGAGTACTTCGAGCTTGATTGAGCTTGGTATAAACAAGAACCTCTGTATGCTATACAAGTGTTTATGCGGAAACTAAACAGCAAGTATAATAAAGAAGAAAACTCTAAACGACAATGATCCTCTATGGATCAAACTATGAACTAGGAATTGTGATATTAAATATTGAAAAACGTTAAAGGCGTACATAAACTCATAGACGGGTTTATCTTTTATACTAATAAGATCACCTAACCCTAACCCGTTCTACAAGAAAACGTGTGAAGAGATAAACAACAATCACTTTTAAAAATAAATCTTAACAAACATTCTAAATATACGGATAACAAATAATACTATCCGCAGCAACAACACTATCGGCAGGAACAAGATAACACTGTCGGCAGCAATGAGCTTTCAGCAGGAACCAAAGCTATCCGCAGGAACCAGCTTAACACTATCGGCAGCAACAATGAAACTCTTATTTCCCAGAGATCCTAACATGCTTAATTCCTCTAGGCAGGACTAAGATATATAATGACTCAAAATTGTTGCCAAGTAAATACTACTTCGAGAGATCTTGTTACAAATGAAAGGCAAAGGTCTTATGGTCCGGTGCAACTTCTTGATATCCAAAGGTAAGAGCAATGTCATGTCCTATTGTGACTAGGACTCTGAAAGGCCACGTTGTCTCTTAAGTAATTGTACACTGATTGTTTAGTCTAACTCGCTTTGATCATCACGAGAGTCTTATCTTCTGGGATGAGTAGGAAAGTTGCGCTTTGAAAGAATAGTGTCAAGGCACGGAACACTGCTACTGACAGTCTCAGTCAGAGGTGTTCGGTTTACTTCTAAGGTCGTATAGTTTTGTAGGCATTGTGATTGTTCTCAAGGTTTGTTCATGAATGGTGCATGTTCCCTCTTAGAGACATGATTTTTAAAACTGTTAGCAGCATTTATTTAAGTAAGACATTATAAAATTATAACCATGAATGTAGTTTGGAGCAACCTTGTCTGAAATTTTTTGATGGTTACAGTCATGTAAAAAGATATGTCTGAAAAAAAATAGAAATTTTTAATAGCGATTCTTCATATATGGTTTGGATTTTTGATTTTCAAGAAAATTGATGTTTGGACAAACACTTGAGAGGATTTTTATACTAAAACGATCCAATCATTTGGAATCACAAATTTATTTTAAAACGATTTCGACTATCAACCAACTTTAGTTTTGAAGAAACATTATAACACGGTCCAATCTATGAAAATTACCAGTTCATCATACTTTATAAAGTTCACAAGAAATCTTTCATTTGCACAAAATTTTGACCATCAAAATTTGAATTATCTAGATCAGTACCATCTTCGGAACATGATCACTAAGGTGAACATCACTATCATGGTCAACACAAACATCTCAACTAACAAGATCACTGCTTCAATTCTCATGACTCTTATTATCTCACTTTTAGTCTCCAAGGTCCTAATTATACGACTAAACCATGAATGTGTCCATTTTGATTGGTGGGTTGCTTCCTAAGGCAACTAATGGTATTAACCAACTCATCGACTTATAATGTGGTGTGTTCAGGGTTGCTAATAAGAGGAGTAGTGTGGGAAGACAAGGCATGTGACATAACGGCTTAGGGCAATACCAGAGTAATCATGTTTCCAAAGTAGCTTTCGAATAGTATTCCAAAATAGTATTTCCAAAATAGTATGCCCCAAAATATTTCTCAAAATAACATATCACTATAACACATTTTCAAAATAACGAAACCAATGTTGACCGTCCAAAGTAGTATTCAAAATTGTTTAGCGTATCCAAAATAGTCTACCCAAGGTAACGTTTTCAAAATAACGTACTATAGGACCTTAGATCTAACTTATCACACTAAACACATAAGCTCTTATGGTGGTACAGGAGAAGTATGTATGCGTATGAAACTAGAGAGAGAAAGTAATGAACTTTTATTAAAGAAATACACACAATACACACTCAAGCACACACCTCAAATGTAGCATTTGAGGTATATATATATATATATAGTACATACGAAATGCCCTAATGGGCTTGGCTCAAGGGCTTTGTTTATGGATTCGATTTGACTTAGATTACATGGAATATATAAAAGACTAACATATCTTAACTTCAAACCTATTAGTTTAATCCAATCCACAAGCCCTTTGACTATTCTACTATATATTCTATAACACGTTTACAAAGTTTCTATGACTAGAATGACCGCCACTTTTCTTTAATGCTAACAATCTCCCCCTAAGGGGTGCTCATTCGAATGATGCTCCACGTGATTAGGTCTTATGTCTTCATTGTCTTGAACTTTGTGTGTCGTTGTAGAATAGTCTTGATTCTTTGTTCCTTCATACTTTGTGATCTTTGAAGTAACGTCTTTTGATCTTTCTTGCCTTTAATCAACATTTTCACAGGTTTGCCGTGTCGTCTCCTCCAACATACTCATACTTCTTGAGAAAACTTTGTTCTTCATACTCATGTCTTCCTCAATTGATAGTTGAACTTTGTTCTTGACTTTCTTGATTAGCTCTTGACTTTTGAGAGGATTGATGAAACACTTTAGGATGTTACTCCTTTATAATGTGTTTGAGATACTTTGAGTGTATGTAGTTAAGTATGCGGAATCTACTTAACCACACTTAGAAGATTAATGGTTTGTTTGATGGAACAGTAAAGTATGTATGACAATGAACACAATGAGATTAACGCCAAACGATTCAATATTATTTCTTGAATAATACGAGTGATCTAGCTATCACTAGGGTTACAATCGACCTTGAATCTTAACAAAACTTTATGACTGATATATATAATTGTATAACCTAGGATCTCCTTTTGTAGACTTATGGAGTCCTTTACAAGATAAGTATTCTACCGTATAATGCTAACTAAATAAGATATACACAAAATCCTTTCCATACTTATCCTTAATACAAACGTTTATCCATGTAGCAGTACCTTCTGTTATACTAACAGTACTAACCTAGCAGTTTGTACTGTTAGTTATATCTCAGCAGTCTTCATTCTTACACTAGCAGTTTGTACTGTTAGTGTATTCTTCAGTAGTACTAACTTCAGAACATTTAATTCCCAACAATCCTCTCCTAAACTTGTGATTTACCCCAAATCATCAAGTTTCTTCTGAATTAAATGAGGATGTGAGGATTCTTCCAAATACTACATAGTCAATCTTTTAGTTTGGGCTTTTCTTTGTTCTGCAAGGTAAACTATCTTTCTGACCAATTCATCTGCCATCTCTGAACGTTCTTCAACTTTAAGTGTTGATGATATCATAGCCAATAAAACTGCTGCTCTGAGAGGATAATCTTTTTCTACCAACATATAAATTTACAATCCATCTTTGGTAGAAATCTTGTAAACACCACAAGTATCAAATAATCTCCAAGTAATCTCTGCAATTGGAGCTTGAAACCTCCAAATAGCTTCACCTCCATCAGGTTCATACAGCCTTTTCAACTCAACCCATAGTTCCTTATCTTTGTCATCTGTAGGATCTGAGGTTTTAAATCTTTCTTGCACTAGACTCCATAACTTATCTAAATCATCTCTGTCAAAAGATCTAATCATGTCCTCAAAGAATTTGTACACTTCAGTCTTTCCTCCTACCCTGATGATCTTCCACCCATTGATCCTTCCATCTCTATACACTTCCTAGTCAATAAGTGGATGCTTGGCTTGGAGTGGATCAATGTTAAGGGACTCAGGAACTATCACTATCATACTGTGTATCTGTTCATCAGTCAATGTTTTCTCTTCCTTCTCAGCCATTTCATCTTTCTTTTCTCCTTCTATCTGTTGTTCCTCTGTCTGCACTTCTGGAACTGATTCTTCTTCAATTCTTAGCTTCTTGGCGTCTTTAGATTCCATTAATTCTGCACCTCTTTTCACACCTTTACTGGGCTCTGTCTCAATAATTGCACTATCATCTTTTAAATGCCTCTGAATTCTAGCATAAGCTCCAAAGTAAGCCTTCTCAATTTTTTCATTAGACATTCCTTTGAAGTAACTTTGCTTCCAGAAATCTTGATGTTTTAAGAAGTTCTTCATAAACCTTAACTTTTCACTTCTTGAAAGGACCTTTTTCTTGTAAACTTTCTTTTTACTCTGCTTCTTTCTGATCTCCTCCAATAAGTCATTAATAGCTGAATTTTGTTCTTCTGTAGTATACTTTAATCTTTCTTCGTCTTGTAATTCTTCAGCCATCTTCTGATCTGCAAGAATCTGAGCAGCTGTCTGATCTGCCTCAGTCTGATGTTTTCTTTCAATCATAAATGCAGCCACCCTTTCTTCCTCAGCCAGTCTTTCTTCTTTGATGATGTACCCTCCGAACAGGTCGAAGGACACCCCTTCGAGCCTGTATGAAGCCTTCTCTTCGAAAGCCCAGGTCAATCTCCTAAAACGTTTCATTTGCGTAAAACCATTCATCTATGAAGTGGTTACCAATTGGGAAGCCGCCAATCGAAGCCCTAAGCCCTTCGGGGTAGCTCCTTCGAGGATACTAGAAAGGAGAACCACCATGACCTGGTCATACCCATGTTCCCTCTGCCCTTAGGCTTTCCCGCCAATGATGAGATCGTGGGCCAGAAAGCCCTAGTGGTTACCACAAATCATGGGACGCCCCCATGATCTCTGAATTACGTGCAAGAGCTCTCTAAAGCCTATTTCCTCCCCTATAAATAGCTTAGATGGGCAAGAACAATGGTATGTAAACTAGACTCTCTCATTTCACTACCAACTTATCATATCAAATACTTATTCGCACGCCAGAGGTGGTTCGCAGGGTCCAACCCCTGCGCAATCACTTAACATAATGTCTTAGTATTTCTTATGTCAGGTTAAGAAAAAGCTTGGCGCAACCTCAACACCCCATATATCCTTTGATCATCATCGAAGGCCTGGTCGTGCAATTTATTGTACAATCAGTGGCGCCATCTGTGGGACCGCTACAATTGGTATCGTTATTTCCAAGCTTCTAACTAACCAACTACTTTTACTATATATCCGGCATTGATCAAGGGAGAGGAGATATTCCCCCACCGGGTTTCTCGACCTTGGCGCCAATACCAATTAACGACTCCAACAATCTTCCCCCAATAACCGCTTCCACGTTCACAACACGTTCTCACCCAGAAATAACACCCAACCCTCATGCCTCGACATCAGCCAATCCGGAGACTGTTATCAGCCCAGCCTTTGTCGAAGCCAACCACGAAGCGTTGGAATCCCTCTTAAGGGCTCGCAAAAGGTAGGTTCGGAACACTGAGATGCGAAGGGAGTTGGAATACTCAAGTGATGACTATGAGGAAGAAATGGAAATGAAGCCTAGGCCTCCGACGCAAGGAGCAACACTCTCAGCCCTAAGGATAAGGTCACCATTTGGTCCAAGGCCAAGTAGAAGGTCCGTTGGGTTCGAATTGAAGGAGTCCTGGAGAGGGCTCCGACTAGGAGAGAAGGAGCGGTTTTTGAAGGTTCCAACGGGAGGAACAAACGAAGAGAAGAAACGGGGGTGAATCTACCTCCGTTGTTAGCAGCTCATCTTGGGAGAACTGAAACAGGGATTCCGTTGCAGCCTTCTCACGCATTAGGCGTAGAAGGCAATCCGCCTACAATTAATATGGGAGGAAATCTTCCTCCTAGCGGTATGTACCCCTCGTTCAAAACACAGTCTTATCCTCAAGGTTTATATCCTCCAGTAAATGGGCAGCCTAATAACCCAAGTCTCCCTCAACCTTATAGGAGCATACCCTTTGGGCATCCTACGGTATACCCTCCGTATGCCATGGGAAATGGTTATCCGTTCGGCATGAACACACCCTATCAGTCCTACCCTAGCCAAACTCCTATGGGAGTTCCCCCAAACCATAATCCGTATAATGCTGTTTCTATGTATGCACCACCCTATAATTGCCTATATTCAGACACCATGGGTTCGGCTACACCTTTCATTACGTGGATAGAAGACTACCCATTGCCTGACGGGTTGAAAATGCCTTCGCATATTGGGACTTATGATGGGAAGGGGGATCCAAACAATTTCTTACATTTGTTCGAAGGTGCCATTAAGATGCAAAAGTGGGTAATGCCTATAGCCTGTCACAAGTTTACGTACACCCTATGGGATTTTACCTGTATTTGGTGGAATGGGCAAAAGCCTGGCAGAATTGTCAACCTCGATGATCTCAAGGCTAAGTTTCGATCACACTTCAGTCAACAAAAGAAGTTCACAAGGACCCATCTGACGGTGCACAACATTAAACAAAAGGAGAACGAAAGCACAAGGGCTTTCGTCACTAGGTACACCGATGAAATTCTACAGATTTTAGGTCTACATGAAGATCAGCATATCTCTGGCTTCATACATGGCCTACGAAATCGAAGTCTGGTGGAATTCTTGTCCACTGACCTTCCAACAACTTACAAGGGGTTAATGGAAAAGACATATACCAAGATTGAAGCAAAGGAAGTATCTACCAATGGTGCTCCGATTGACAGAGAAAAGTTTTCGAAGCATTCTACGTGGGAAGGATCAAAAAACAAGAAAAAAAATAGAGACAGGTTTTCTCCGTACAAAGGTCCCAACCACGGTTTGCTAGGAAGCCTAACTAAGTCTCCGAAGGAAATACTCGCAACGGAGAGGGCTGCTAAAGTTTTCAAAGCACCACCTCGCATGACAAGCCAGGGTAAAAATAGGGATACAAGCAAGTATTGTCACTTCCATGAAGACTATGGTCATGATACGAACAGTTGCAAGGAGCTAAAGAAACAGCTAGAAGAGGATGTAAAGTCCGGGCAATTGGCACGTTTAGTGATGGGATTAAAGAAGGGCAAGGAAAAAATGTCGGACACTCAATTGGCTAAAGATACTACTCCTCCCAAGGCCCCAATACTCTTGGTTCGTTGGGGCAAAACTAGTTTAAAAAGAAAGGTGATGGAGCAGGAGGTAAACGAAGTAGGGGAGGTGACATTCCCCCTATTACAGGCCAAGTCCCTTCGAACGAACAGTGGTCATCAAAGTCTTAATTTCCAACCGAGAAGTGAATAGAGCCTATTTGGACTGTGGAAGCTCCTGCGAAATCATATACGGGCATTGTTTCTGATGATGTACCCTCCGAACGGGTTGAAGGACTCCCCTTCGAGCCTGTAGAAAGCCCTCCCTTCGAAGGCCCAGGTTAATCTCCTAACACGTTTCATTGGCGTAAAACCATTCGCCTACGAACTGGTTACCATGTGGGAATCCGCCAATCGAAGCCTTAAGCCCTTCGGGGTATATCCTACGAAGGAACTAGCACGAAGGACAATCCTGACCTGGTCAAACCCAGGTCTCCTCTTCCCTTGGCTTTCCCGCCAAAACAGAGATCGTGGGATACAAAGCCCTAGCGGTTACCATAAATCATGGGGACGCCCCCATGATCTCCAAAACATGTGCAAACCGCCCACGAAGGCCTATTTCCCCCTATAAATAGCTTAGTCGGGCATGAACAATGTAAGTCAACTTCACTCTCTCAATTTACGACCTACTTATCATCACACATACTTACTCGCATGTCGGAGGTGGTTCGCAGGGTCCAACCCCTGCGCAATAACTTAACGTAGTGTCTTCGTATTTCTTATTTCAGGTTACGAACAAGCTTGGCGCAATCTCAACACCCCATTATTCCTTTGATCACCATCGAAGGCTTGGTTGTGCAATTATTTATTCAATCAGTGGCGCCATCCGTGGGACGGCTACAATTGGTCTCGTTATTTCCAAGCTTATAACCAACCAACTACTTTCACTATTATTCCGGCATGGATCAAGGGAGCCGGGTTTCTCTACCTTAGCACCAATACCAATCAACGACTATAACAACCTTCCCCCAATAACCGCTTCCACGTTCACAACACGTTCTCACCCAGAAACAACACCCAACCATCATGCTTCGACATCAGCTAATCCAGAGCCCATTATTAACCCAGCCTTTGACGAAGCCAACCACGAAGTGTTGGAATCCCTCCTAAGGGCTCGTAAAAGGCAAGTCAGGAATGCTGAGATGCAAAGGGAGTTGGAATACTCAAGTGATGAGTATGATGAAGAACTGGAGATGGAACCTAGGCCTCCGACCCAAGGAGCAACTCTATCGGCCTTAAGGATTGGGTCTCCAGTCAGTCGAAGGCTAAGCAGAAGGTCCGTTGGTTTCGAAGGAGTTCCTGAGAGGGCTACGACAAGGAGAGAAGGGGCGGTTACCGAAGGCTCTAACTGTAGGAGCCAACAAAGGGAAGAAGTGGGGGTGACTTTGCCTCCATTGCTAGCAGCTCATCTTAGAAGGACTGAAGTTGGAGTTTCATTGCAGCCTTCTCATGCATTAGGCGTAGAAGGCAACCCGCCTACAATTAATATGGGAGGAAATCTTCCTCCCAATGGTATGTACCCCTCGTTCCAAACTCAGCCTTATCCTCAAAATTTATATCCTCCAGTAAATGGACAGCCTAATAACCCAAGCCTCCCTCAAACTTATGGGATCATACCCTTCGGGCATCCTATGGCGTACCCTCCGTATGCCATGGGAAACGGTTATCCGTTTGCCATGAATACACCTTATCAGTCTTACCCAAGTCAAACTCCTATGGGAATGCCCCAAAGCAACAATCCCTATAATCTTGTTCCCACGTATGCACCACCTTACAATTATCTATACTCATACCCTATGGGTTCAGCTACGCCCTTTGTTAGGTGGATAGAAGATTAGCCATTGCCTGATGGATTGAAAATTCCTTCACACATTGGGACTTATGATGGGAAGGGGGATCCGGACAATTTCTTAAACTTGTTCGAAAGGGCTATCAAAATGCAAAAATGGGTTATGCCGGTGGCCTGTCATATGTTTACATACACCCTACGGGATTTTGCTCGCATTTGGTGGAATGGGCAAAAGCCCGATAGCATCGTCAATCTTGATGATCTTAAGGCTAAGTTCCAGTCACTCTTCAGTCAGCAAAAGAAGTTCACAAGGACTCATTTAACGGTGCACAACAACAAACAAAAAGAAAATGAAAGCACAAGGGCCTTCGTTACTAGGTACACCGATGAGACTTTGCAGATTTTGGGTCTTCATGAAGATCAGCGTATTTCGGGTTTCATACACGGCCCTTGAAATCGGAGTTTGGTGGAATTCTTGTCCACCGACTTTCCGACAACTTACAAAGGGTTAATGGAAAAGACGTATACTTGGATCGAAGCGAAAGAGGTATCCACTAATGGGGCTCCGATAGACAGAGACAGCAACAACAAGTTTTCGAAGCATTCTTCGTGGGAAGGGTCAAAGAACAAGAACAAGAACAGAGATAGGTTTTCTCCGTACAACAAAGGTCCCAACCACGGTTTGTTAAACAGTCTAACCAAGTCTCCAAATGAAATACTTGCTACGGAGAGGGCTGCTAAGGCCTTCGAAGCACCCCCTCGTATGACAAGTAAGGGCAAAAACAGGGATACCGGCAAGTATTGTCACTTTCACGAAGATTATGGTCATGATACGAACAGTTGTAGAGAGTTAAAGAAACAGATAGAAGAAGCTGTGAATTCCGGGAAATTGGCACACTTGGTGAAGGGAATAAAGAAGGGAAAGGAAAAGATGACCGACACTCAATTGGCTAAAGATACTACTCTTCTCGAAGCCCCAATACTTATGCTTCAGTGGGGCGAAACCAGTTTGAAAAGAAAGGTGCCGGAGCCAGAGACTAGCGAGATAAGGGAGATAACATTTCCCCCTATCGCAGGCAAGGTCTCTTCGAATGATCCAGTGGTCAACAAAGTCCTCATTTCTAACCAGGAAATGAATGGAGCTTGTATGGACTGCGGAAGCCCTTGTGAAATCATATATGAGCATTGCTTCCGAAATCTCGATCCTTCTATCAAGTCTCAAAGGGTTGACTCGAAGATACCCTTGGTAGGATTCTCTGGCAAGCATTCGTGGCCTCTGGGAGAAGTTCCATTAGAATTAACCATTGAAGAAGGCAAGCTCACGAGAACAGAAACCCTCATGTTCACCATCGTAAGGTCCAACTCCCCCTACAACTTACTGATAGGAAGGACATCCATGCAAAGGATGGGCATCGTTGTATCCACCATACACGCGGCAATAAAATTCCACACACCTCGTGGAATAGGAACCGTACTTTCTAGTTATCGTCATAGAAGGGAAAGAGAAATTGGTAGAAGAATCAAGGAAAGCCCTCAGGAGCCTTCGAAGGCTATTCCAAGTCATACGAGCACCAAAAAGTATGTTGTGATAAATGAGTACCATCCAGAGCAGGCGATGGTCACCAAAGAGCAACACCCTACTGATCACAAGACAAATTTGGAAAAGCTGCGCAAAGCCAACAAGGAAACCCTCGCGCGGACATATTCTTACATAGCTAAAGCCCCTCGAGCTCTAAGGACCGAGGGCAAGTCCTCCGACGCAGAACACAAGCTTGATAAGTCCAAACACGTCACACTAATTAAGCATGGGGTCAAGGTTAATTCTTCAAAAGTCCAAGCTACCGATAATCTGCAAGCTTCGAAATCATCAAAAAGGCATAGGGGTCAGACTCTGTCAGAAATATGATATTCGCAAGTCCTATCGCTAAAGCACCTTCTGAACACAATCTGGACAAAAAACAACCACCAAGGACGGAGGAGAAATGGAAATTATACATAGACGGGACCTCGAATTCCGACGGTTCGGGAGCGAGTCTAATCCTAATCAGCCCAAAAGGAAAAGAGTACGCTTACGTATTGCTATTTGAGTTCAAGGCTACGAACAATAAAGCAGAGTACGAAGCTCTATTAGCTGGCCTCCGGCTCGCAAAAGGCATGGAGGCTGATGGCCTCTCCGCCTTCGTAAGCTCACAGCTAGTTACCAACCAAATCAAAGGCTCCTACGCGGTAGAAGAGCCTACAATCAAGAAGTATTTGGACGTGAACAAGGAGCTTCTTCAGGAATTTAAACCATATGAGGTAACGCATGTTCGTAGAAGCCAAAACAAGAAAGCAGGCGCCCTGAGCAAGCTATCTTCAACGGCTATGGCTCGCCTGCCCGAAGAGGTTTTAGTAGAAATATTGGTCCATAGGTCAATCGCACAAGATGAAGCCTCTGACGAAGGCTCTAGCTGGATGGCTCCAATAAGGACATACTTGATAAGTGGTATTCTACCCGATAATCCAAAAATAGCACGAAAGATCAAAGTTAAAGCCCCTCAATATAGGCTTATAGGGGAAAACCTTTACAAAAGGTCTTGCTGATCCCCATGGCTCCATTGTTTGGGACTGAAGCAGGCTTCAAGCATCCTCTATAATATTCATAAAGAATCTTGTGGAAGGTATGTAAGCCCTAGATCCATCGCCTCAAAAGTAGCAAGATGGGGGTACTATTGGCCATCTATATTGGAATATGTAACAGAAGTAATCAAAACACGCCCGACATGTCAGACATACTCAAGAGCTCAGAACCCTTTAAAGTATGATACGCCTTCTATCGCACCAGCAAGACCTTTCGGCCAATGAGGAGTCAGCATAATCGGACCCCTAGCAGTAGCCCACGGAGGGGTACAATTCTTGGTCATAGCCATAGACCACTTCACCAAATGGGTGGAGGCTCAGCCTTTGGCATCAATAACAGGAAAGCATGTGGAAAATTTTATGTGGGAACACATAATCTGTAGGTTTTGGAGTCCCACAAGTCGTCACTTCCTATAAAGGGAAACATTTTGCCAAAGGGGTATTCCCTCCTTTCTGCGAAAGCTTGAATGTGAAGCAAATATTCACTAGTGTCGACAAGGACATTGTCATTGAAATCGAGACAAAATTGGGGCAGTATCAGCATGAGTGGGTAGATAAGTTACCCAAAGTCCTGAGGGCATATAAGAATATGTCCTTCAAATAAACACAAGCAAAGCCAAGTCGAAGAGTCCAGTGGCAAAGAGAGATGCTGCAAAAGCAAAGCATGCGAGCCCGAAGAACTGGATACTAGCTTTCGTAAGTTTTTATATATAAGACTTATATTTAAAAAAAAAAAAAAAAAAAAAAAAAAAGAACTTAGTTGTTTTTCAATTTCATGTAACGCATTCTTCTCACATGGGAAAGAAGCATTAATGGTAGGTGTCCTAGTGTTCATTTCTACAAATGATGTAATCCTCCCTACCCACTTAATGATATAACGCATTTCCCTCAAAATCTCTTGTTTCATTTTATACAACAAAGATTTGTCCAGCCAAGTACTTTACAAGTTTCAATGTCGAAGGATGAAGCAAGACACATATCTTGTACACAAATAGCATCCATTACAATTCACATTAACCTTCCTATAAAGTCTTAGGGTAATAAAAGCTCTCTGCAACTTAAGGATAAAGACGGAGTGGGTCGCGACCCTCTGTCGCAGTCAAATTATATGATTGCCAAAATCTTGGTCCAAAATACACACAATGAGGATATAAGCTCAGGATGTATGTTTACGTTTTTTAAAGAAAAAAAAAACGTAAGAGAAGATAAGCATGATATCAAAAACGGGATGTAATCCCTACGATTGGCATTTATAAGGCCATATCCAACATAAACATGAGAATAATTGTCTAAGTTTAGGGCCGAAGCCAGACATACGAAAGATAAATTGTTCAAGCAGGCACACGCCTGACAAAAGCACCATAAATTGTTAAACACAAAGGCACATGCCTTCAACCATGGTAAATTGTTTAAAAAGGGGTACATGCCACCCCCAGAGACTGAATTAATGCCAACACGGCAACCTTCAAACATTCTTAGAAGAGTTTGGATCCTCTTGGTGAACTGGAGACATAGGCTTCACAGATAAGGTCCTCTTGGTTGGGGACGAAGGCTATATCTTCTTTGGTTTTTTGGAGAGAAGATCTTCGATGGAGGCTGAAAGATCTTTGGTTGCTTCGGCAAGGAAGGGGTACTCTGCTGTGGTAAACGCATTGCCGGCTTCATCATATTCTCGCACAGAATTCGGACGGTAGTATGGTACCTCCGACAGCAAAACTGGTTTGTTGGTCTCAGCAATCTCCTCCAAAGTTGTGCACTTGCCATGAAATATAGCCGCATTCACTAGCTTCCCCACAACCTCTCCCACCTCATCGCTATGGTATAGCTCCATAGCAATGTAGGGGACAACCTTCGATACAACTTCAGCCCTATCCCTCCTCAAACTTTGGCATTCAAACTTCAACTTATCCAACTCTTGACAGCGCTCGACATCCTGCTCCACCAATCTGGTCCTCTCAGTCTCCAAGCCAGTACATTTAGACTCCAGGGCACTCACCTGGGTCTTATAACCAACAACTTTAGCCTCCTCCACCTTTAGCCTACCACACTCAGCCTGCGACTTCTTCAACTGCTCTTCAAGATCTTCCATCTTTGCTCGAAGGGCCTCGTATCTTGGATGCTTCTCAAAATCAGCCATTGCTTCATCACATCTGGACTCCAACTTAGCATAGTTCTCCTCCCTTTCTTTCTCCCTAGCTACGATGACAGCAACCTCCTCTTTAGCCTCCTTAACCTTGTTAATCAACGCCCTTGTACGAAAACTAAAATGATTATCCAACATGGCCTTCCTGGTGTAACTCTTGTCATAAAGATCACACAGCTTCTCAATAGACATCTCATTCATCGTTTTCCTCCAAGAAGCGGGAGTGACATTTTCAACAAGCAAGCGGCAGGAAAGGGCATCAGGCAGCTCCTTGGTGTTGGGCAGCCCTAAATAAAGAACAAAAGCAAGAAAAACATAAGATACGGAGCACTTTAAGAAAAGAAAAGTGAAGAGTGGCTTGCTCACCATGAATGTCATCATCACCAATTTCTTTAGTCGAGTACATCAGGGTTTTCCCACGAGCTTTCTCTACTTTTTGTTTGATATTCCTCGATGTGGGGGTAGGAGCATTGGATTTCCTCTTTGGGGCAGCCTTGATAGCTTTGGCACTAGTACCTTTCCTAGTCCTCACCCTGTCTACAATACCAGAGGAGCCCATGATCTTCAGTTGATCAGAATCGGAAGGTGGGTCATCAGAATCAGCAATGTCCTCCACCAAAAGAGGGGTTTCCTCAATACTCACTGGCTTAGTAGGAGGAAGTATAGAAATAGGTTTCACTGCAGAGGCATCGACATCATTATTGATAACAGATCTAGATGGAGATCCAACTTCATAGCTTGCATCTTGAGGTTCCCTTGGAATGAAACTAACTTCTTTGGCACCTCCGGCAACAACAAAATTTCTGAAAGCCATCTCTGCAAAAACAAACGAAAAGGAGATGAATATCAGCAGATAAGTTATTTAAATTATTTAAATAAGATATATACATACTTTTTCCTTCACAAATTATTTCAGGATGCAACGGAGAGCCTTCCCAACTCTCAGCAATACCAGCCATGAACAGGCTAGGTTTGGGGAATGTATGGACATTAGCAGGATGTCGTGCAAGTCTCTGATACAAGGGCTCGCTCCTTACCTCGTAGGGTAAAGGGTCATTATATTTCTTCTCATCATACATAAACGCTTCGTCAAGCAAAGCTGGGTACTCGAACGGTATAATTGTACTTTCAACATAAAAGAATTGACCTTTCCAATTTCTTATATTCGAAAAGGGCTTCGTCACAAGGACAGGAACATCATGTTCACCTCTTTTGGCAATAGTCACCCAATCCCCGTCGGGATACAAATTTACAAAACTCCTAAGAACATCTAACGAGGGCTCATGTCCGTAAGCTTTACATATCACAATGTAGGTGGTCAGTTTGGCTAGCCCAAAGGGGTTAAATCTGGAAATGTGCACCTTATAGTATTGCAAAAACTCAAGAATCAAAGGATGAAGGGGAATTCGAAGGTTTGACTGGGTAAATGCGTGCACATACAAGCCCACATACCCTGCGGGGGAATCAAAAACATTTTGTCTTTTACTGGGAAGTATGATTTTGAGCCCAGCAGGTAAGGGGTAATCATGAAGGAAATCAGATAATTCTGCTTTTGATAAAGTGCATGTTTGTTCCCTAATTATTCTTTTTGCTGCCATACTCATGTCACTATAAAAAAGTATAAAGATCGAAGAGATAGGATGGAAATTTTACCTTTTCGTTATAAAGGAAGCACAAGAACACAGAGTGTTGTGTGTGTATTTTGGGTGAAAGGTTAAAGTGATCTAGGGTTTACCGTGATAAGAGTTTAAATACCCATCATGCCTTTAAATCCTGGCGATACACGTGTTTATTAACCCCTCTTATGCTAACGGATTTCAAACAAGTTAAAAAATTGAATTGACGTTTCACATTTACCGAAGATTGGGTTATTAAGGCTAATGGAAGGATAATGATTAACCTGCATTAAATGCATGGGTTAGTTGGACATTTATTTTGTTTTTTCACGGAAATGTAATTTAATGGGTGTAATGCATGTAGATTTTTTGAGTCGAATGCAATATATACTCGTACGTATATATCACTTTCGACTGGGGGGCTTGATGATGTACACTCCGATCGGGTCGAAGGACTCCCCTTCGATCCTGTAGAAAGCCCTCCCTTCGGAGGCCCAGGTTAATATCCTAACACGTTTCATTGGCGTAACACCCTTCGGGGTATATCCTACGAACTGGTTACCATGTGGGAATCCGCCAATCGAAGCCTTAACCCTTCGGGGTATATCCTACGAAGGAACTAGCACGAAGGACAATCTTGACTTGGTCAAACCCACGTCTCCTCTTCCCTTAGCTTTCCATCCAAAACAGAGATCGTGGGCTACAAAGCCCAAGCGGTTACCACAAATCATGGGGACGCCCCCATGATCTCCGAAACATGTACAAACCACCTACTAAGGCCTATTTCCCCCTATAAATAGCTTAGTCGGGCATGGACAATGTAAGTTAACTTCACTCTCTTAATTTACGACCTACTTATCATCACACATACTTACTCGCACGCCGGAGGTGGTTCGCAGGGTCCAACCCCTGCGCAATCACTTAACGTAGTGTCTTCATATTTCTTATTTTAGGTTAAGAACAAGCTTGGCGCAATCTCAACACCCCATTATTCCTTTGATCACCATCGAAGGCTTGGTTGTGCAATTATTTGTTCAATCAGTTTCCTTAATCTCAAGCCTTCGATCAGGTCGCAACGGGTTGATTCGAAGATACCATTGGTAGGATTCCTCGGTGAGCATTCGTGGCCTCTGAGAGAAGCACCATTGGATATAACAATTGGGGAAGGCATGCTCGCAAGGACAGAAACACTCACATTCGCTATCGTAAGGTCCGGCTCTTCCGACAATTAGTTGATAGGAAGGACCGCCAGGCAAAAGATGGGTATTGTAGTATGCACCATACACGCAGCGGTAAAATTCCATACACTTTATGGGATAGGAACCGCATTGATGCGTGGTTTTGCGACCTTACAACAGGTTTTACCTCTCAAGGGATCTCAAGAGGCTTGCAATCCCCACCAGGCAGTGTACCTGACCGATGTAGTATAGTGAAGTGCCAAGTACCGGGGGATTGATCGTTCTCTAGGGGAATAGTGTCGTTAGGATTGAAAAACTACTCTAATAGGTCTAAGGGTGAGGGAAGATTCTTTTTGTATTTTTATATTTTATGGAAAGCAAGTAAAATCTCGGGTTTGAAGGAGTGGGCGGAATTAGTTGCTAGTCAACTAACCCAAATAACTACAATTGCAAATAAAATAAAGTAACTGAAAATGAAAAGGTTGTGAAACTTATATGGAGAGAAATGTGTTTACTTAGATTTCCTTACTCCCTAACTATCTTTTACCGGTTGATTAGTGTGTATTAATTGCGTGGATGATGGGTGTATTCCTTAATACCAATCATGGGGTGGTGTACGTACTTCCCCAACTCTATAAGCTCCTACTTCACTCCTATGTCGAGCCGGCTAAGAAGCTCCTAACATGGGATCACTAGAATTCGCTCATGCATTAAATACAACCAAATAAACCTAGTACGCATTGGTTCATGTTTCTTAAGACGTTCAAGAAAGTTACCGAATAGGAGGTTAGCCAGTTTTCTTAAGCCTAACATCGATAAACAATCATCCAATACAATTAATAACACACCAATAACCAATAATCAATAGTTAGGTTTCATTAGATCTAAGCAAACACAAGATAAATCTAGCCTAGCATGTTAATTAAAAGACAAGAACAAGATATAATCAAACAACACATAGACATATTGATTGATTAAATGATTACTTATCTTCAATTAAACATGGGAGATCCTAGGGTATAAAACCCTTAAAAATGGCAGAAAATTCGTCTTAGGGTTTCTCCTCACAAAGTTGCACACTATGAATAAAAATTGCAAAACTATATATAGAGTTTAGTGGCTGACGGCGTCACGTTGTAGGAGGTGACGCCGTCACCTTGCCGCGGCTAGGGTTCCCGGATGGCCTTCCTGACGCTGTCCCTCTTTAATCCTCCAAAATCCGCTCTGGCCTATCAAGGGTTGACGCCGTCAGAAATGTGCTTGACGCCGTCTCTCTTTAACTTAAACCGTGATGGCCTTGATCACCTTAAAGGGTGACGCCGTCAGACTTTCCATTGCAAAACTCTCTGGCGCGTCACGTGTATTTTGTCATATCCACCTCTTTTGCCAAGCCATGACGCCGTCAGGAGCAATACTTGATGCCGTCATGTGTACTTTTCCAGCAGCTTTGAAGACTTTGTCTTTTTCTTCATTTTTATGCTCCAAAAAGGTCCAAAATGCTTCCTTTTCCAGATTTCTTCTCCAAAGTACCTAAAATGACAAAAGGAATGATTTAGGGCAATATTTGATCAAATAAATACGATTTAGGGCTTAAATGACCCCCTAAAAGCGGTACACTTTTCGCTTCATCAAATACCCTTACACTTGAGATTTGCTTGTCCTCAAGCAAATGCGCTTTTATTCTAATCAAAATACAAGTTAGGGGTCATTTAACGCTAATATAAAAGTAATTTCAACAAATAGTCGTTCCACTTTAATCATAATAAGCACGGAGATTACAGACTAGCACCTCACAAGTAGTGTTTAGATACTCACATCTCTCAGGTGTCATAAAAGTATATCTCATAAATGAAAACGGATAATATCTCTCACTACCTGTCATAGCAAATAGATTACCATAGGCTTGGGAAAGGATCAAAAACCTCCTCCACTAGGCGTAAGCACCTAAGTTAAACTATCAAAGAGGGCTTTTAAACGGGTTATAACGTTAGGTGTAGGGATATGATAAACACGGATTTGTTGGATAAGGGATATTTTACTGGTGGCGAGTTAAAGATCTTTATTAATTACATGTACAATATGGCGTCGCTAAGCCAAGACTAGACTCGACTTAAGCTAAAAACAAAATAACAAAAACATAAAATAAACATAAAATGAAACGGGATGGTAGTCCGTATGTTTTTTTCTACTTTTCTTTTTCTCATTTTTTTTGTATTTTTCTTGATTTTTTCGATTTTTTTTTTCTTTTCATACACTCTTGCCCTACCATCCAAAATAATACATCATAGGGGCGTTGCATTCCCCTTACACTTGAACTTTTACATAACTTTACAATTAACTATTCTAATTACTCGAATTAAGATAATCGAAACACTTGGAGTACTTTTTAAAATATTTAGCACATATAGGGGTAATAATGTTGTTCTTCCCCATTACTCCATTACACTAGTACTTTACCCATGAGTCCCAATCGTCCCAAAACAATATGTACAAGGATATGACTCGGCTTAGCAACCATGTAATCAATTAGATAATTAACTTGGGGTTTAAACAAATGTTGTCACAATAATGCACTAAAAATGAGTGCATACAATGTAGGCTAAGGCGATTTGGGTGTACATTTAAGTGGGGTGTAAACAAATTCTTCCTTTAAGTAAAATGCTTAAAGTTAGAAACGAAAAGATAGGCTCTGAGGGGTGTACTAGGGGTATCGTGTACTAAAAATGAGTACAACGCAAAGGGTGTGGGAGAATTACTTGACCAATGTAGCCAATGTAATTATAACAAAAACACAGGTGTAAAACAATGGGTTAATCCTAATGCCTCTTATCATGTAGTAAATCTATCTACACGAATGTAGTCTCACTTGTGGCCTCGGAATGGTCCTAACGCAAGTTCTAGAATCTAAGTGCTGCCGGTACACACATCATAGCATAAATGCTTTTCCTACCAATTCTAGGGGCGAACCTCACATATTTGGGGGTGGAAAATTTTTTAGTGGTACGGTTTTGTGCTAGTCATATAACTCCTATCCGTGAGACGCTCATTAAGATCAAAGTTTCACTCCTATATGTTGTAAAAAAATTTAAATTTGGCACTAAAATTGCCCTAACAGGTATTTATCTCAGTTTTATTACACATCTACCATTAAACAAACAAAAATCAAGCGTAATAGCATTCTCTAAAGTATCGTATTTTACCCCCCCCCCCTTACACTTAAGATGAACATTGTCCCCAATGTTCAAATAACAAGATGTAAAAGTAAATAAGGTAAAAGAATGAAATCAAATACTCCCCTGATTCGTTCGGTGGATAAAGAGGTAACATGGTTAGATCTTCTTCCAAGAGAATGTAGAAGCTCCAAGACTAAAGCATCGCCAAAAGCCTGATTCCACATACATCTCCTTGTATAAAATAACCTGTTAAACCTGAGAAAACAAACACGAAAACCTGCATAACAACGGCGGGATAAATATATATAAGGATATAATGCTTGTGGAATGATTATTTTGCATCCTGGAGTTTATAAGTTAGAGATTTAATAAAAACTTTTTATGAGAACAAAACTTTCAAAAATTTTAGAAAATTAAAACCTGACGCCGTCAGGGTGTAAGGCCTGACGCCGTCAGAAATGATCTGACAGAATTCTCATGTTAAGTTTCCGGAAAATTTCTGGAAAAACCTATACCTTACTTCCTGGAAATCTTGCAAAATATCATTATGACTCGATACAAGCATTTGACTCAAACAATTACTAATATGTATGTTAATTTATTATTGTTATGATTCATGTTCATTTGTTCTAATAAACCGATTTGGATTTCCCTTACACTTATCTTTTGCAAAATACCTTTATATGTAGTTAAGACGAAGTTAAAAACAAGATAAAGCATTTTCACAATTTAGTTCCGAACATGAATCAATAATACTAAAAATTAAACACACATACGGAAGCATTTAAAATCAAACAACCAAACAAATAAACACACAAAGCAAATAAAGCTTGGGTTGCCTCCTGAGAAGCGCTTTTCTTTATTAACGAGTCTTGTAGCTAGACTCAAAGTCACGTACATTACGTGATTCCATCATTGGTCATGGTTTCTAAGCCATTCTCATTTCCGGTTTTATATTCCGGTCCTAATTTCAAACAATCCTTGTAGAAACCAGACATCCTTTCCATAACATAGTCTACTCCTTTACTTCTATCTCCATCATTCCTATAGTAGACTGCTTGCTTAAGCTCCTTCTCAATATTTGACAAGTGTTGGAATTGCTCTATCTTATATGGCATTTGGTAGTTGTAAGGAATTAAATATTACATAGATTTGATGATCACAAACAAGAAGAATGAAACATATTGTATACTGAAATGATAAGCAAAATACGATAAAGTGAAGGTGCTGCTAGTGTATTTTATGGTACTGATGGTCCAAAAAGCAAGGTACTACTAGTTCAAGAACAAGGTACTGCTAGACCATGAAGGTACTGCTGATTCAAGAGCAAAGTTCTGTTCCTGCTGAGAACTCTGCTGATTAGCCAGAGCACTCTGCTGATTAGCCAGAGCACTCTGCTGATAAACCAGAACACTCTGCTGATAGTGCAAAAACCTCATTCCTGCTGATAGTGTATTGTTTCTGCTGATTAGTGTTCCTGCTGATAGTATTACAATCCTGCTGATAGTTCAAATGAAGTAACTGCTGAATCAATGAGTCACTCTGCTGCTACAAGGATAAGAACGAAGAAGATATTTATTTTGTATGAGTCATGTTTATACAAAATATAATATCTAGATATCTTATCAAGTCATCAAGTTGAACACTCAACTTGACACATGTTAAAGCAAGTGGATGACTAAGAGCTTATCAATTTTGTAATGATCTCCTTTATACTATAAAAAGGAGATCACACCCTTAGATAAAAGTGTGTCTTGGTTGTGATTGAAACAATCAACACCAAAGTGCTTCGTACTCTCAAATTACAACAACACAAAGTTGTGTTAAAATGTAAGAGCACTTAAAGAGTGTGTGTGGGAACATTGGACATGGGGTCTGATGTTGTTTAGTTTGTTTAGCCTCAAGGATCTTTGATCCCTGATTAGAGTGTAATCGTACTACCAATGATCAAGTAGTATTGGGGCTAATGAAATAACAAACGGTGAATTCCACAAAACCTTGTCATGATAGTATTGTATTCTTTGTTTGAATATTCCGCCAATATTATCATTGTTCTTTAAACGTAGAATTCCTAGATCAAAGGCTTAACAGTCTAGAGCTCATAAACGTTCAAGCAAGCTTATTTGTAGTTGTAAGTTCGGACCCAAATAAGCTTTCACAATTGGTATCAGAGCGGGGGGCTCTGGATTTAGGAAAAGAAAAGGTTTTTATAGAAAGAAGAAAAATTCGTATTGCTTATATTTTACAAAACTGTTGCAGAGCTGTTTTCAAAAGGCGATAACTCCTTTGTTAACCGTTAGATTGGGCTGAAATTTTTGTTGAAGGTTCTTGGTATATCAAGGTAGATTTTCACCGGAGGGATCTTCAATCTGGGCCTTAGGTTGCAAGATATGCATCGTTGAAAACTGCTGCAGAAACAGTTGAGGTATGGTCGAATTTTTGGTTTTCTTTCTTGGTTTACACACACAAAGGGGAAGAATCACACACAGAAGAGAGTTGGTTCTTAAAAGTTAAAAAGGCTTGTTTATAAATTTATTATTGGTGAAAAAGGTTATTTGTTGCTTATTTGAAGCTGAGGTTGAATTTTTCAAGATTGTGTTTTGTCATATCTTTGGAAGAAAAGATAACTTGTTTGTGCTTCAATAAATTATGGCAATGACTTGTTAAATCTAGTTTTCATAGGTCAAGGGGAGGATGGACGAAGACCTAGTTAACTATCACTTAAAGGAGTTGCTTTGTCGCGCTCAGTGTCTCATTGGAAATGAGGATTTAGTCAAGAGACTGAGGTCTACTTATATGGTGTTAGTATAAGTTCAAAGTCAGTTTTAGTACAAGATATAGGACACAAGATGGTTTATTCAGCTTCATCAACAAGTTGGTAATGATTGGTTTTTCTTTATCAGTCATAAAAGCCTACAAGAATGGAGATTCGAATGGTTAACATATTAGTTTCAGGGGAAGCTTCAATATTAAAGATGTTTAACCATTTATTGTATTTGTGCAACACCACAAGAGAAAGTTATTGATTCTTACTACTTTTTATTTGTATTGCTACTGATGGTTTAAAATTTTTATGTCTCAAGTTCATTTTTAGCGCGGAAAGCTTAATAGAGGGTAGTTTGAGATATTAGAAGGATAGATTTGATTTGTAATATTAGTTTGTAGTTGTAAAAATCATATTTGTAATATTCTCTATTTGTTGATAACAAAAAGGGGAAGAGATGTGGTGGATAGCATAAATTAAGGGGAAGTCAGTATAGTTTCATTCATGGTGAGATTTAGTTATCTTAATTTCTCTACTTCGTCTAGGGAAATTCGTACAAGAAAGTGTTTGTTTTATAATCATCAAATAGGGGAAGATTGTAAGGAATTAAATATTCCATAGATTTGATGATCACAAACAAGAAGAATGAAACATATTGTATACTGAAATGATAAGCAAAATACGCTAAAGTGAAGGTACTACTAGTGTATTTAATGGTACTGATGGTCCAAAAAGCAAAGTACTACTAGTTCAAGAACAAGGTACTGCTAGACCATGAAGGTACTGCTGATTCAAGAGCAAAGTTCTGTTCCTGCTGAGAACTCTGCTGATTAGTGATATGTGTCTAAATACACATATATTTACCTTGTTCAAACCCACATAAACAGCCAAAAATGCTTTGAAAAGTCAAACAATACCGAAAATATCATTTGATTGTGTTTTTATGTGTTACAAGTGCAAAATGATTAAAAACAGTCAAAAACGAGCTAAGTTTGCATAATTGGCAGTTTTAGTCCCCGAAGTTTCAAAAGTTGTCAAAATAGGTCCCCGGATGTTTTAAAATGAAATATTATCTATTATGGTCCTTGAACTATTGACACTTGACACTAATGGTCCCTGGAATATAGTTTTCATGTTTGGCCGATTTGGTCCCTGAAGTTTCAGCATGTTACACAAATGGTCCCCAAAGTTTAAACCTTAAACTTCATAAACCCTTTAATAACCCAACTGCCAAAATCCAAATCCTTATCCAACCCTTATTAAATAAAACCCAATTCCATATTAATCCCTAACCCATTTAACCCTAGCCCAATAACTAACCAAGCCCAATCACCAATCCATTTGACCCAACCGACCCACCCTTAGCTAATATCCCACAGTCAACCCATTCGGTCAAACCTTATCCCTTCTTCTTCCAAAACCGCCAAAAACCAAACCATGTCCTCTCCTCAGCTACTCCTCTGCTACACGCCTTCCCCCTCCTCCACAGCTGGCTACCTTATCCCTCCACCTCACACTAAAACGCAAACCCAATTAATGCTCCACACTCCCTTTCAAGTTATCAGACCCCAATTGGCTCTAACAATTTTTCCCGCCAAAATGAACCAAAGGCCAAGATCGACTTCCAGCCATCCAAGGGCTCAGAACAAAGTGGGAAAGACTCAGAGACACTCCTTGGTCCATATAAGTCAAGAAAAATGAAGAGAGAAGGCATTAGTTAGCTAGAGTAGTTCTTAGTTTAGAATTTAATGTCGAATTAAATGTACTTTCCATTTTAAGTGTTACTTTTAGATTTCAAGTTGTATTCTGAGTACTAGTAGTGTATTACAAAGGTTTATTTCAGTAAACTTCCAGTTTTCTTTACTTAATCCTTATTTTTGCTTAAAAATGCTAAATTCCTCATGTTCACTTAAATGTTGTTAATCACTGTTTTATAAGCTCAGTTTTAGTTCCTTACTAAGTTTCTCTAAGCTTAGTATCATTAAAACAAGTCTTGTTCACTAATATCAAAAATATTCAAAAATCACAAAGATAGCTCAATAAAAAAAATAAAAAATCAGAAGAAAGGAAGAAAAGCTTGGAGCAGGGTGAATGGTGGATGGCCTTGGGATTAGAGATCTATGGGAGCAATAGGATTGTAGTTCTGGATCTGGTTCACTTTGTCACTTAACTTGGATCAATATGTAAGCCCACTTGCAATCTTTCTTGTTTGATTTACAAATTTTGAGTTATGGGTGTTAATGGTTGATCTCTGTGTTTATTATGTTATTATGTTGATTAATATTAGTTTAATTCTCATTAATTTAGTTGTTTGATTTGAAATTTCTCAAAAACAGTTTGTACAGGGATGTTTGGATCAAGCCTGTATTATGTGATCATGTTGTTGTTTTGCTGTTAACTTGTCATGAATAGATTACATTAGGTCCATTTAGGTTAAATAAGTCATAAAATTCAGTTCTAATATGATAAATAGTCAAAATTGGTTACCAATCACTTCAACAGTTTCACTATTGGAGTTTTGGGTTGCCAAATCCCCATTTTAGATATAGAAAGTGTTAAGAATGGTAGAAATAGTTTCATTTTATCATAAAACATCATCATCATTAGCCTGGACCCATTAGAACTTCTCCAAAGTCAACCCTTGTTTATTCTGCAAAAGTCAAAAGCCACAGCAGACCTAGGTTGATTGGTTGCTGATCTAGGGCAAAATTAGGCCTCAATTGAAGTGTTATTGATGGGGATTTTAGGTTTTCTAGATAGCTTATAAGCCAAGCTAAGTTTTGCCCCCATAATATTCCATCTCAGTAGCTTATTACCTAGCTTAATCTTGTCTTCAATTTGGGCTGTTTCTGAGTTTTCTGTTTCAAGTTTTGCAACAGCCCAGTGCTTAATCTGCTATTTCTTAGTGCTTATTTGTATTTTTCAGTTGTTTCATGCTTCTTATAGTTGTTTAAACTTGTCCTAATCATTTGGTAAATTTTCTTGCTTTTTAGCTTATTTTGGGCTTATTAGCAAACTGCTTATTAGCCCAAAAGTGCTTATCAGGTTTATTAAACTTCAAATTTTATTTTTCTTATCTTTCTAATAATATTTTAGATTTATCTGTAATTTTTCATAATTTTCCTAAATCATTTAATATTTTTAATCAATTTAATTAGTCTTTAATAGTATTTAAATCATAATAAATAGAAAAATAATCAAAAAAATATAATTCTAATTTTCATAATTTTCTTTTGTCATTTTTAATCTAGGAAAAATATAATATCATTTTTAGACCTTAAGAAAAACCAAAAATAGAAATAAAGTGATAGCTTCTATTTAATAGAATTTATCTTTTTAAATTTTAATTAAGTAATTTTCATTTTTATAATTTTCTTAGATTTTTCTTATCTTATAATATTTTTATAAAAAGTTATAGAATTTTCTTAGTTCATTTAGTATTTTTTATAATTTAAATTAGTTTAATAAGTAATTAAATAATAAATAATTAATAATAATTAAATAAAAAGTATAAAAACTATAATTTAATTTTTTAAATAAGTTTTAAGTAATTTTACATTTTTAGGTTTTAAATTTTATAAATTTTATTTTTGTCCCATTTTAGCTTTCCCGTTACGCGTTTGTAATTTATTTATTCGCGTTTAATTTTATTGTGCATATTTGTCTTTAATTTGTTATTTAGAATTGTTAAATAAAGCAAAATCAAAAGCAATCTAAATCATCAATCACTCTAATCCTAGCTTTTCACAGTTTTCCATTCACATCTCGTTGGGAAACGATCCGGGTGATCACTTGCCTGGTTTCACACACTACACACGAGCATTCGTTTTCAGACTGTTTGCCTTTTATCATTTATTACGGTTGACCATTCACAAGTGGTTGACTTGTGTGATAGAGAAATAAAAGATAGCCGGTTTGGAACGGATCAAATTTTGGCGCCGTTGCCGGGGAGGTGTGCTGCGACTATTGTGAAGAATTTTAGCGATTAGTGATTCGAGATCCTTCTATCAGAAGTTCCTATTTCCCAAAAACAATATAAAATACAAAAATATTTTTCTTTTCTTTTCAATATATATTATTATTATTATTATCATAAAAAAATTAAAAACCCAAAAACATTTTTCGTTTTCTTTAATAATAAACAATAAAAAAAAATTTACCATCGAGAACCAAGACTGAGTACTACCTAACTGGGGGTACGGCCATAATAAGTTCCCAAACATCAGATTTAAAACTTGTCTTTGTATCACTTGCGAATATCGGCTCACCTTTGATTGATAAACAAACTCTAACGGAGGTTCTAGGACAGTCTGACATTAAATTGTCGGACTGAAAGAAGCGGGTTTTTAAGGAGCGTAATTGCCCACCTTTGCTTCTCCGCCACTCTGTGCGTTTGTCAGTCAGAGAGCTACCGTACGCTGGTTGATTTAAGGTTTAAGTTCCTTGTGTTGTGCTTTGATCTTGTTTTAATTAAAAAACCAAAACCCAAAAATATTCATCTTTACCCTCTTACCCTTTTTGATTCTTTATCCCTTTACCCTCTATCCATTTGATTCTAAACTTCTTATACCTTTCTTCTATGTCGTCACTGGGCTATTGCTGCTTTCGTTGTAGAGGTCCAGTGGGTGATAATCTTCGTTGTTCCAAGTGTTCGTGTGAGAAGTGTGGAAATGATGCACCTAACGGATCTTGTTATTGGTGTGATTTAGCCCTCGAAAGAGAGCTTAATTCCATCAATGATTCTCAAAGTTCTTCCGACTGCCCTTCACAGCCCAAGATACATGCTATTAATGGCAAACAGTCAAAAATTAATCCAGACCTTTCACAATTTACGGTTAAAAGTTTGTCAAGCAAACGTACAGAACTTAGAACAGTGACTAAAAGGAACGACTTGCCCAATCTTCACATTATTCAAAAACAAAAACCAGAGACTATAACGGAAGTGGTGGAAATTCCTAGCTCTCAGAGCACACCACTTGTCCCACCTCCGGATTTTATTCCTTGTGTCGGTTGTGGTGAGCCGCTTTTCGGTTTGCCATGTCGTTGGTGTACATGTGAACAATGTGGTAATGATATTCGAGACGGAAGTTGTTTGTTTTGCGGTTCAAGGGATTCAATTACTTATGATCCAAATTCTTTCAATGAACCGCCAAATTTCTCCGACTACTCTCCACAGCCCCAAATGTCTTCATCTTACAACTATGGTTGTGAACAGTGTGGGGGACCTCCTAATGGTGGAAATTGCCATGGTTGTAGCATTGTGAATCCGGGAAACGGGTTTGTCTATGACCAATATCCTTATGATTCGCCGAATCAGTCACAACAAATGTATTGTTGTGAGTACTGTGGTGGTCCACATTATGAATCCGATTGTCAAACGAGGACCCCGCTTGTCTATGAGCATGGCCCTTGTGACAATTTTGATCATTCTTATCAGGACCAACTTCCACAGTATCAAATGATTCAACCTCAGTCATCACCTCTTGAAGAATCCTTCGAAGATGTATTACAAAAACTTCAAAATTTTGTGGATACACTTAATGATTCGGCTGTTAATAATGCCCAAGAAAATTCCCATGAGAAATCCATGGCAAAATTGTTAGCTGAAGAGCGGGCTGCTAAAATAAATTCCCAAGATGCATTTGAAAAATCTATTAAGGAATCAATTGCAAAAGAAAAAGCAGCCAGATCTAGCTCTCAATTTCGTTTCATCCCTGATGACAGTGATGATGAAGATATCTTTGATGATGATTCATCAAGTTCATCAGTTGAAACTCAGTCTGTTGTTATCACACCCGAGGTTCCCACTAACTCTCTAAGCATGGGAGATGAGCATCTTAACACTGTTCCTGAAAAGGAATCGGACGAATTCATAAAGTCTAGTGTTGAGAACCTTGTCTCAATCCCAAGTGAGTCACGGGGAACTTTTGATCAAATGTGTGATATCCCTCCTCCTTTTGATTTTTCAAAAGATCATTTTGAGATGTTCTCCGATTCCACTAATGATGATACTTTATCATGTGGAGACATCATTTATATGGAGGAATTTCCTTCTGAGCCAGTCAGCTTAGAAGAAGAGAATGATGAAATTGAAACTGAAATCAATGATGAAGCTCTTCGAGCAACATTATTGAATGTCAATCTTCTCATTTCTAAAATTGAGGCTTTCAAAGAAAAATCCATTTCATCTCCTATCCCCATAAAGGATAGTGACCTGTTTTCCGATGATTCTATTCCGGAAATGGAAGCCTTCTGTTTTGATCAGATGGGAGAGAAAATTAGTGACAATACCACTTCTCATTCTCATAATTCTCTCCCCGATATTGATTCATTCACCTTTGAGGAGTTCTCCAATGAACTCACTCATATCATATCTCCGCCGGAGTATGAGAACTTCTACTCTGATCTTGACAAAGATTATCTTTATGTCCCGGAGGGAAATATTCTAATCACTGAGAATTTGATTGATATCACAATCCCATCCCTCCCACCCTTGATTTGTCTTGATCAGCCGAGCTTAAATGATGAGATTCATGATCCAGAAAGCATGAATTCTCCTTCTTATGATGATGAGTTAGTCATGATTTTTATCATGACTTTCTTTTTTTTCTTCACCTACACGGTGACTTCTCCTGTTCTTCACTCCTTAGGGAATGAAGACACTATCTTTGATCCCGGCATTTTCATTTATCATTTATGAGCCGGATCTCTGTGTATATCTCATCGGAGTGGAACTTTCAAGTACTTCAGTGTTTATCCAAACATTTTTAATGAAAGTCCGATGGAGATGGTTTCTTCCACTTGCTTCCCCATGAACCAATGAATTCGGGGTCGAGTCAAGCTAGCGACTCGGTTAATAAAAACAGTAGCAAAATATGGGTTTTCACCCATGTCTCACCCTAGTGTGGGGGAGATACCCCACATGTTGTAAATATGTACAGTCAAAAAAAAAAAAAAAAAAAAAAAAAAAAAAAAAAAAAAAAAGTTTGTGTGTATATTAAATAATGGCTATTTCATATTTCCCTTTCACGTTCTAAGTGTTGGTTTAACAACCGGTTCTTTGAATATTGAGGGCAATATTCAGTTCTAAGTGTGGGGGGGAATTCTGGCGAATTTGATCAAATGTACCATCTAGCACCCCCATTTTAGCCAAAATTTTAAAATTTTTTTCTCACTTAGAACGCAATAAATGGTTATCAGTCCGCCATGTCTAACCCACATAAGGATTGGCTAATCCAGGAGCAAACGGCTCTTGGTAAAGATAAATCAAATCCGTTTATGGCTTGCAATTTGCCCAAAATTGTATGGTATTCGACTCACCATATCTTTCTAAGTGAAGAGTTGGCTAGCCCGCAAGGTTATGGCTTGTGGTAAAGGCAGGGAAATTCCATATTGGTAATCAGCTCACCAAAGATAATAGTGATAATTTATCTAAGAGTTGGCTAGTCCAGAAGCAAACGGCTTTTGGTAAAGACAAATCAAAACCGTTGACAGCTGATGGTTTGCTCAAAATCATTTGGTTATCATTGTACCAAAGTTCTTACTTGAACTGAAACAATTGGCTACTCCAGAAGTAATGGCTTTTGGTAAAGAGTTGAAATCCATTAAATTTTCATAAAAGATTGCTAGGGACTAGCAATAGTTTAGTGTGGGGGATTTGATATGTGTCTAAATACACATATATTTACCTTGTTCAAACCCACATAAACAGCCAAAAATGCTTTGAAAAGTCAAACAATACCGAAAATATCATTTGATTGTGTTTTTATGTGTTACAAGTGCAAAATGATTAAAAACAGTCAAAAACGAGCTAAGTTTGCATAATTGGCAGTTTTAGACCCCGAAGTTTCAAAAGTTGTCAAAATAGGTCCCCGGATGTTTTAAAATGAAATATTATCTATTATGGTCCTTGAACTATTGATACTTGACACTAATGGTCCCTGGAATATAGTTTTCATGTTTGGCCGATTTGGTCCCTGATGTTTCAGCATGTTACACAAATGGTCCCCAAAGTTTAAACCTTAAACTTCATAAACCCTTTAATAACCCAACTGCCAAAATCCAAATCCTTATCCAACCCTTATTAAATAAAACCCAATTCCATATTAATCCCTAACCCATTTAACCCTAGCCCAATAACTAACCAAGCCCAATCACCAATCCATTTGACCCAACCGACCCACCCTTAGCTAATATCCCACAGTCAACCCATTCGGTCAAACCTTATCCCTTCTTCTTCCAAAACCGCCAAAAACCAAACCATGTCCTCTCCTCTGCTACTCCTCTGCTACACGCCTTCCCCCTCCTCCACAGCTGGCTACCTTATCCCTCCACCTCACACTAAAACGCAAACCCAATTAATGCTCCACACTCCCTTTCAAGTTATCAGACCCCAATTGGCTCTAACAATTTTTCCCGCCAAAATGAACCAAAGGCCAAGATCGACTTCCAGCCATCCAAGGGCTCAGAACAAAGTGGGAAAGACTCAGAGACACTCCTTGGTCCATATAAGTCAAGAAAAATGAAGAGAGAAGGCATTAGTTAGCTATTGTAGTTCTTAGTGTAGAATTTAATGTCGAATTAAATGTACTTTCCATTTTAAGTGTTACTTTTAGATTTCAAGTTGTATTCTGAGTACTAGTAGTGTATTACAAAGGTTTATTTCAGTAAACTTCCAGTTTTCTTTACTTAATCCTTATTTTTGCTTAAAAATGCTAAATTCCTCATGTTCACTTAAATGTTGTTAATCACTGTTTTATAAGCTCAGTTTTGGTTCCTTACTAAGTTTCTCTAAGCTTAGTATCATTAAAACAAGTCTTGTTCACTAATATCAAAAATATTCAAAAATCACAAAGATAGCTCAATAAAAAAAATAAAAAATCAGAAGAAAGGAAGAAAAGCTTGGAGCAGGGTGAATGGTGGATGGCCTTGGGATTAGAGATCTATGGGAGCAATAGGATTGTAGTTCTGGATCTGGTTCACTTTGTCACTTAACTTGGATCAATATGTAAGCCCACTTGCAATCTTTCTTGTTTGATTTACAAATTTTGAGTTATGGGTGTTAATGGTTGACCTCTGTGTTTATTTATGTTCTTAGTTGATTAATATTAGTTTAATTCTCATTAATTTAGTTGTTTGATTTGAAATTTCTCAAAAACAGTTTGTAAAGGGATGTTTGGATCAAGCCTGTATTATGTGATCATGTTGTTGTTTTGCTGTTAACTTGTCATGAATAGATTACATTAGGTCCATTTAGGTTAAATAAGTCATAAAATTCAGTTCTAATATGATAAATAGTCAAAATTGGTTACCAATCACTTCAACAGTTTCACTGTTGGAGTTTTGGGTTGCCAAATCCCCATTTTAGATATAGAAAGTGTTAAGAATGGTAGAAAGAGTTTCATTTTATCATAAAACATCATCATCATTAGCCTGGATCCATTAGAACTTCTCCAAAGTCAACCCTTATTTATTCTGCAAAAGTCAAAAGCCACAGCAGACCTAGGTTGATTGGTTGCTGATCTAGGGCAAAATTAGGCCTCAATTGAAGTGTTATTGATGGGGCTTTTAGGTTTTCTAGATAGCTCATAAGCCAAGCTAAGTTTTGCCCCCATAATATTCCATCTCAGTAGCTTATTACCTAGCTTAATCTTGTCTGCAATTTGGGCTGTTTCTGAGTTTTCTGTTTCAAGTTTTGCAACAGCCCAGTGCTTAATCTGCTATTTCTTAGTGCTTATTTGTATTTTTCAGTTGTTTCATGCTTCTTATAGTTGTTTAAACTTGTCCTAATCATTTGGTAAATTTTCCTGCTTTTTAGCTTATTTTGGGCTTATTAGCAAACTGCTTATTAGCCCAAAAGTGCTTATCAGGTTTATTAAACTTCAAATTTTATTTTTCTTATCTTTCTAATAATATTTTAGATTTATCTGTAATTTTTCATAATTTTCCTAAGTCATTTAATATTTTTAATCAATTTAATTAGTCTTTAATAGTATTTAAATCATAATAAATAGAAAAATAATCAAAAAAATATAATTCTAATTTTCATAATTTTCTTTTGTCATTTTTAATCTAGGAAAAATATAATATCATTTTTAGACCTTAAGAAAAACCAAAAATAGAAATAAAGTGATAGCTTCTATTTAATAGAATTTATTTTTTTAAATTTTAATTAAGTAATTTTCATTTTTATAATTTTCTTAGCTTTTTCTTATCTTATAATATTTTTAGAAAAAGTTATAGAATTTTCTTAGTTCATTTAGTATTTTTTATAATTTAAATTAGTTTAATAAGTAATTAAATAATAAATAATTAATAATAATTAAATAAAAAGTATAAAAAATATAATTTAAGTTTTTAAATAAGTTTTAAGTAATTTTACATTTTTAGGTTTTAAATTTTATAAATTTTATTTTTGTCCCATTTTAGCTTTCCCGTTACGCGTTTGTAATTTATTTATTCGCGTTTAATTTTATTGTGCATATTTGTCTTTAATTTGTTATTTAGAATTGTTAAATAAAGCAAAATCAAAAGCAATCTAAATCATCAATCACTCTAATCCTTGCTTTTCACAGTTTTCCATTCACATCTCGTTGGGAAACGATCCGGGTGATCACTTGCCTGGTTTCACACACTACACACGAGCATTCATTTTCAGACTGTTTGCCTTTTATCATTTATTACGGTTGACCATTCACAAGTGGTTGACTTGTGTGATAGAGAAATAAAAGATAGCCGGTTTGGAACGGATCAATTAGCCAGAGCACTCTGCTGATAGTGCAAAAACCTCATTCCTGCTGATAGTGTATTGTTTCTGCTGATTAGTGTTCCTGCTGATAGTATTACAATCCTGCTGATAGTTCAAATGAAGTAACTGCTGAACCAATGAGTCACTCTGCTGCTACAAGGATAAGAACGAAGAAGATATTTATTTTGTATGAGTCATGTTTATACAAAATATAATATCTAGATATCTTATCAAGTCATCAAGTTGAACACTCAACTTGACACATGTTAAAGCAAGTGGATGACTAAGAGCTTATCAATTTTGTAATGATCTCCTTTATACTATAAAAAGGAGATCACACCCTTAGATAAAAGTGTGTCTTGGTTGTGATTGAAACAATCAACACCAAAGTGCTTTGTACTCTCAAATTACAACAACACAAAGTTGTGTTAAAATGTAAGAGCACTTAAAGAGTGTGTGTGGGAACATTGGACATGGGGTCTGATGTTGTTTAGTTTGTTTAGCCTCAAGGATCTTTGATCCCTGATTAGAGTGTAATCGTACTACCAATGATCAAGTAGTATTGGGGCTAATGAAATAACAAACGGTGAATTCCACAAAACCTTGTCATGATAGTATTGTATTCTTTGTTTGAATATTCCGCCAATATTATCATTGTTCTTTAAACGTAGAATTCCTAGATCAAAGGCTTAACAGTCTAGAGCTCATAAACGTTCAAGCAAGCTTATTTGTAGTTGTAAGTTCGGACCCAAATAAGCTTTCACAATTGGTATCAGAGCGGGGGGCTCTGGATTTAGGAAAAGAAAAGGTTTTTATAGAAAGAAGAAAAATTCGTATTGCTTATATTTTACAAAACTGTTGCAGAGCTGTTTTCAAAAGGCGATAACTCCTTCGTTAACCGTTAGATTGGGCTAAAATTTTTGTTGAAGGTTCTTGGTATATCAAGGTAGATTTTCACCGGAGGGATCTTCAATCTGGGCCTTAGGTTGCAAGATATGCATCGTTGAAAACTGCTGCAGAAACAGTTGAGGTATGGTCGAATTTTTGGTTTTCTTTCTTGGTTTACACACACAAAGGGGAAGAATCACACACAGAAGAGAGTTGGTTCTTAAAAGTTAAAAAGGCTTGTTTATAAATTTATTATTGGTGAGAAAGGTTATTTGTTGCTTATTTGAAGTTGAGGTTGAATTTTTCAAGATTGTGTTTTGTCATATCTTTGGAAGAAAAGATAACTTGTTTGTGCTTCAATAAATTATGGCAATGACTTGTTAAATCTAGTTTTAATAGGTCAAGGGGAGGATAGACGAAGACCTAGTTAACTATCACTTAAAGGAGTTGCTTTGTCGCGCTCAGTGTCTCATTGGAAATGAGGATTTAGTCAAGAGACTGAGGTCTACTTATATGGTGTTAGTATAAGTTCAAAGTCAGTTTTAGTACAAGATATAGGACACAAGATGGTTTATTCAGCTTCATCAACAAGTTGGTAATGATTGGTTTTTCTTTATCAGTCATAAAAGCCTACAAGAATGGAGATTCGAATGGTTAACATATTAGTTTCAGGGGAAGCTTCAATATTAAAGATGTTTAACCATTTATTGTATTTGTGCAACACTACAAGAGAAAGTTATTGATTCTTACTACTTTTTATTTGTATTGCTACTGATGGTTTAAAATTTTTATGTCTCAAGTTCATTTTTAGCGCGGAAAGCTTAATGGAGGGTAGTTTGAGATATTAGAAGGATAGATTTGATTTGTAATATTAGTTTGTAGTTGTAAAAATCATATTTGTAATATTCTCTATTTGTTGATAACAAAAAGGGGAAGAGATGTGGTGGATAGCATAAATTAAGGGGAAGTCAGTATAGTTTCATTCATGGTGAGATTTAGTTATCTTAATTTCTCTACTTCGTCTAGGGAAATTCGTACAAGAAAGTGTTTGTTTTGTAATCATCAAATAGGGGAAGATTGTAAGGAATTAAATATTCCATAGATTTGATGATCACAAACAAGAAGAATGAAACATATTGTATACTGAAATGATAAGCAAAATACGCTAAAGTGAAGGTACTGCTAGTGTATTTAATGGTACTGATGGTCCAAAAAGCTAGGTACTACTAGTTCAAGAACAAGGTACTGCTAGACCATGAAGGTACTGCTGATTCAAGAGCAAAGTTCTGTTCCTGCTGAGAACTCTGCTGATTAGCCAGAGCACTCTGCTGATAAACCAGAACACTCTGCTGATAGTGCAAAAACCTCATTCCTGCTGATAGTGTATTGTTTCTGCTGATTAGTGTTCCTGCTGATAGTATCACAATCCTGCTGATAGTTCAAATGAAGTAACTGCTGAATCAATGAGTCACTCTGCTGCTACAAGGATAAGAACGAAGAAGATATTTATTTTGTATGAGTCATGTTTATACAAAATATAATATCTAGATATCTTATCAAGTCATCAAGTTGAACACTCAACTTGACACATGTTAAAGCAAGTGGATGACTAAGAGCTTATCAATTTTGTAATGATCTCCTTTATACTATAAAAAGGAGATCACACCCTTAGATAAAAGTGTGTCTTGGTTGTGATTGAAACAATTGTTGGGAATAAAATGATCAAAGTCAAAGAGCCTGCCAATGATGAGAAGAGCCTGCTAGTTGATTTTGTAGTGTACGAAGATGTTCTACCAGTACCTTCTGGGTAGAAGGTACTGCTAGCTAATGAAGAGCCTGCCAAGCTTCTGTTTTGTCGATTAGATATTTTGTAATAGATATTTAGTTGAATTATTAGTCTTTGTACATTGTTATACGTTATGTAGAAGTAGAATAGTCTTCTGTGGTGACAGAAGAATATATCAGAGTGTACATGGGTAGTTGTATTTAATTGTAGGCGCCATAATAGTCAAAGTATAGTATTATATTCATCTACTTGACAACATGTAATAAGATATCCTTATCTTATAAAAGGATATCTTAGTCACTTCTTCATGCATGCATCTTTCACAACTAATAACCACGAACCAAACTATCTCTCAAGTAACTTAGTTACTTCGAATCACAAATCCTTTTTACAATCTTAGATTCAAGATTACTTTGTAATCCTGGTGATACTTAGATCATCCGTATTATTTCATCAATAATATTGAATCGTTTTGTTCTAACCAAAGTTGTGTTCTTTGTTCATTGCATTCTCTCATTTACTCAAACTCACCATCTTGTGTTCTTTTAAAGTGTGTTGTAGTAGATTCCGCATGCTAAACACATTCAATACATAAATATCTCAATCAAGAACAAACAAAACGTTCCACAAGTGGTATCAGAGCTAGGCTTGATATTTACTAATTTAAAAGAAAAATGGATGTTGAACATATTCAGACAAATGTTGCAGCTAAACTTCCATTACTGAAACAAAATGAGTTTGAAATGTGGCGACTCAGGGTTGAACAATACTTTCAAGTGCAGGATTATGCACTTTGGGAGATTATTGAACAAGGCAATTCATTTAAACCCCAAACCACCACAACAACAGTAAATGATGCTCTTGTAACAACAATACAAACCCAACCATCGAATGCAGATGAAAGAATTCAGAAGAAAAATGATCTCAAGGCAAGGAGTATGCTACTGATGACTATTCCAAATGATCAACTTCTGATTTTTAACAAATACAAAGATGCCAAAACCCTCTTTGAAGCTATTGTGGCTAGGTTTGGTGGTAATGATGCTACCAAGAAAACACAGAAAACCCTTCTCAAACAACAATTTGAGAACTTCACAGCCACAACCAATGAGTCTTTGGACAGTATGTTCAATAGACTTCAGAAGCTTGCAAGTCAGTTAGCCATCCATGAAGTGATGATAACTCAAGAAGACCTAAACTCTAAATTTCTTAGGAGTTTACCTTCAGAATGGTCTATGCATGTCATTGTATGGAAGAACAAGTCAGATATTGACCAGATGAGTCTCAATGATCTCTACAACAATTTCAAGATTGTAGAACATGAAGTCAAGAAGACTACTGGGTCAAGCTCAGGAAATATGGCATTTGTTTCATCCCCAAACATCTCAAAGGTTGATCATAAAGACAAAGGTGGCAGAGAAGAAGGTACTGCTAACACAACCTTTGGTACTGCTAGTACTTCTAGTAGCACTAAATCCATTTTGGATGAAACAATTGGGTGTGCTTTTCTTACATCTCAACACAATGGGTCTGTATTAACATTTGAAGACCTTCAAGAGATTCATCCTGATGATCTTGAAGTAATGGACCTAAAGTGGCAACTTTCACTTTTAAGCATTAGAGCTAAGCAGTTGATGATGAGGACTGGCAAGAAGATACTGATAGATGGAAGTGAGCCTGCTGGCTATGATAAGTCAAAGGTGGAGTGTTACAACTGCCACATGAAAGGTCACTACTCTAGAGAGTGTAGAAGACCTAAGAGGCAGGATGACAGAGGTAAAGGGTTTGACAATAGAAACCAAGGAAGCTTTGAGAAGAAAGGAAACTTTGAAAGCAAGAGTAAGGTTGTTGAAGTTGCTGAGCCAAAAGCAATGGTTGCTATAGATGGCATGGGTTTTGACTGGAGTTTCATGGGTGAAGATGAGTCAACTTCTGATGAATTGGCTTTGATGGCATTCTCCACCCCTGAGGTACAAATTATCAAATGTCCTAATGATTGTGAATCTTTTAAAGAATTAAAAATCATAAGTAAAGCTTATGATACAGAAGTATTAGAACATAGAAAAACCATTCAAACCTTATTTGACCATAAGTGTGGTATGTCCAAGCTAGAAAAACAAATCACTCACTATAGAGAAAATGAACTTACCTTTACTGATGCTAAAAATGCTCTTCAAAGACAAATATTTTTGAAAGATAGAGAAATAGAAATGGTAAGGACAGAGTGCACTAAAGTGACATTAGCTAGAGACAATATTCAACTGACTGTTACTAAATTGGAAAATGCTTCTGAGTGTACTAAGAGCATAGTTGAGACTCAGTTGAATAAGAGAATAAAATCAGGGATAGGATATAATAATTGTCCTCCACCTTATAGAGGAATTCCTTGTCCACAAGGTAGTGATCTTGCTGCATCAGGTTTACATGAATTTGTTGCAAAACCATTAGCTAAACCTGTAGTGATAGGTGAACCTTCTGAGAGTGCTAAGAATGTCTCACTCTCCAAGGTGCTCACTGAGAAGAGACCAGATGTCCTAATTATTGAGGATTGGGTATCTGATGATGATGAAGATGAGACTATTCCTATTAAAGGAATCAAAGTAGGACCATCCAGTCCTAAGAAAGTAGAAGTTAAAGCTAAAGCCAAAACTGTTTTGAAGACAGTTGAAAGTTGTAAAAAATGTAATAACAAACCTAGGGGAAGCCAAAGAAATTGGAACAACCTTAAATCACAACAATTAGGTGATGACTTTGTTATGTTTAATAAAGCTTGTTATTATTGTGGTAGCTTTAATCATCTTCATGCTTATTGTAATAAATGGGTTTCTGGGAGTAAATCAAAAGCTAAAACAAATGTTACTCAACCCAGAAAAAGTTTTGTTAAGTCTAACACTACAAAAGATAATCATACTGTTAGACAACATAAGCCTGTTATTACAAAATCAACTGAAAAGGGTACAAGAAACACTTTCAAAAGTGTACCAAAAGTTGAGAAGAATCCTATTCAAAAGATAAATGTGGTCAAAACAAAAGTTTGGAGTCCAAAAACCAAAGGTCCTGCTAGACCAAATGGTACTGCCAAAATTGGTACTGATAGACCAAAGACCACACAATGGATTAAAAGGGAAAGTGCTGTTAAGTCCTCAGCATGTTGGATTTGGAAACCAATCCAATCAAAAGGTGCATCAACAATCCTGAAAAGGTTTGACTTCATTGATGCAAGAGGCAAACCCAAGTCTGTCATGGCTTGGGTACCCCAAGGAAACTAATGTGTTTATTCATGTGCAGGAACATTCAACTGATAGTGAAGATCAAGGGTATGTTGATAGTGGGTGTTCCAGGCACATGACAGGCAACATGTCATTCCTCTCAGATTTCAAAACATTTGATGGAGGATATGTTACCTTTGGGGGAGGAATTAAAGGAAAGATTACTGGTAAAGGTACTATTAAAACCAGTAAAATAGATTTTGAAAATGTGTATTTTGTGAAAGAACTTCAGTTTAATCTTCTTAGTGTCTCACAAATGTGTGACAAAAAGAACAATGTTCTATTTACTGACAATGGATGTATGGTTCTTTCTTCTGATTTTAAGATGCCTGATGAAAGTCAGATCCTTCTTAAAATTCCAAAAAGGAACAATATGTATAGTGTCAATTTAAAGAACATTGATCCCAAAGAAGGTTTAACCTGTTTGATAGCAAAGGCCTCATTGGATGAATCTATGCTTTGGCATAGAAGGCTTGGTCATGTAAACTTTAAAACAATCAACACTATTGCAAAATATGATTTAGTAAGAGGTTTACCCAAAAAGATTTTCCAAAACGACCAAACTTGTGTTGACTGTCTAAAAGGCAAACAACATAGAGCTTCTTGTAAGCCCAAGACCCAAAACTCTATTACTCAGGCTTTACATATGCTTCATATGGATCTCTTTGGTCCTACTAATGTGTGCAGCTTGAATGGAAAGAAATATTGTCTGGTTGTTACTGATGACTATAGTAGATTTTCATGGGTTTTCTTCTTAAGATCCAAACATGAAACTAGTGAGACACTTAAAACCTATATCACTGAGGTAGAAAACCAATCTGATAAGAAGGTTAAGGTCATCAGATGTGACAATGGGACAGAGTTCAAGAATAGAGTTATGGATGACTTTTGCAAGGAAAAAGGCATAAAAAGAGAATTTAGTGTAGCTAGAACACCTCAGCAAAATGGAGTAGCAGAAAGAAAGAATAGAACACTTATAGAGGCTGCTAGAACTATGTTAGTAGACTCTAAGTTGCCTATTTCATTTTGGGCTGAAGCAGTTGGTACTGCTTGTTATGTACAAAACAGGGTTCTTGTGACAAAACCACATAGAAAAACACCTTATGAACTTTTCTTTGGTAGAAAACCATCTTTAAGTTTTATGAGACCTTTTGGTTGTCAGGTTACTATTCTCAATACCAAAGATCATTTAGGCAAATTTGATGGAAAAGCAGATGTTGGCTTTTTGATAGGGTATTCCTTGCAAAGTAAGGCCTATAGAGTGTTTAACACATGCACTAGGCTAGTTGAAGAGAATCTTCACATAGAGTTTCAAGAGAAACTAGCAAATGTGAAAGGAGTTGGACCAGATTGGATGTTTGATGTTGATAGGCTTTCAGAATCTATGAATTATGTGCCTGTTACAGGTACAAATGCTAATGAAAATGCAGGTTCTGAAGAAAATGTTGAAATTCCTAAAAATCAAGATTTCATCTGGATGCCAATTTGGAAAAGTATGGATCTATCTTCAAAAGAAGAAGGACCTTCAAACACAACCAAAGAAGGCAATGAAGAAGATCAAGGAACTCAGAATCAAGAGAATCAAGAGAGTGGTGCTAATGACAATGGTACTGCCAGTTCTTCAGATGGTCCTGCTAGTACAAGTATTGGTACTGCTGAGCCATTGAATGTTCAAATAGATGATTCTTTTCAAGAAGAAATTGGGATTAGCAATCTTCCAACTACATATGAAGTTCCTAAAACACCAAACACTAGAATTCTCAAAGATCACTCAACTGATGATGTGATTGGAAGCATAACTTCTGGTGTTAGAACAAGATCTCAAGTTGGTTTATCTCAAGTCTTATCCTCAAATGAAGAAGGGTTAATCTCCTCTCTTTATGAAGAAAAGAATAATGATAATTCCAATATATGCCTGTTTTCATGTTTTCTATCTCAGGCTGAACCCAAAAACATAAACAAAGCTTTAGATGATGCAAGTTGGGTGGAAGCTATGCAAGAAGAGCTTCTCCAATTCAAGATTCAGAAGGTTTGGATATTGGTTGATTTACCCAGAGGTCATAGGGCAATTGGAACCAAATGGGTGTTCAGAAACAAGAAGGATGAAAGGGGTATAGTGATCAGGAACAAGGCTAGATTGGTAGCACAAGGATATACTCAAGAGGAAGGGGTAGATTATGAAGAAGTGTTTGCTCCAGTTGCAAGACTTGAAGCAATTAGGCTTTTCTTAGCCTATGCTTCATTCATAGGCTTCACTGTCTATCAAATGGATGTTAAGAGTGCATTTTTGTATGGTGAAATTGAAGAACCAGTATATGTATCTCAACCTCCAGGCTTCATTGATGCTGAGTATCCAGATAAAGTTTACAAAGTTACCAAGGCTTTGTATGGTCTACATCAAGCTCCAAGGGCATGGTATGAAACATTGGCTTGTTTTCTACTAGAAAGTGGATTCCAAAGAGGCAGGATTGATCCAACTTTGTTCATCAAAAGGACAAAGAAAGACATCTTGTTAGTTCAGATTTATGTTGATGACATAATCTTTGGATCAACAAACCAAGGCTTGTGTGTAGAATTTGAAAAACTTATGCACAGTAAGTTTGAGATGAGTTCCATGGGGGAACTTACTTTCTTTTTAGGTCTCCAAGTGAAACAATCCAAAGAAGGCATATTTATCAGCCAAGATAAGTATGTAGCAGAGATCCTAAGAAAATTCAATTTTGCTGATTCTAAGGTTGCAAGTACACCAATGGATCCAGACAAAGGGCTAATCAAAGATGCTGATGGAGAAGATATGGATTTGCACAATTATAGATCAATGATTGGGTCTTTGATGTATCTTACATCATCAAGACCAGATATCATGTTCTCAGTATGTGTATGTGCAAGGTTTCAAATACATCCCAAGATCTCTCATCTCACAGCAGTCAAAAGAATCTTTAGATATCTTAAGGGTCAACCTAGGTTGGGTCTTTGGTATCCAAGGGAATCATCTTTTGAATTGGTGGCTTATTCGGATAGTGACTATGCTGGTGCAACACTAGACAGAAAATCCACAACTGGTGGATGTCAATTTCTTGGTTGCAGACTAATCTCCTGGCAATGCAAGAAACAAACAATGGTGGCCAACTCTACAACTGAAGCAGAATATGTTGCTGGTGCAAGTTGTTGTGGGCAAGTTCTTTGGATCCAAAATCAAATGCTTGACTATGGGTACAATTTTCTTAACACCATTATTTATATTGACAATAGCAGTACTATTTGTATCATTAAAAACCCAGTTCAACACTCAAAAACAAAACATATTGAAATCAGACACCATTTCATAAGGGATTGCAATGAGAAAAGGTTAATTCAAGTTGTTAAAATTGATTCTGAAAAGAATTATGCAGACCTTCTCACCAAAGCTTTTGATTTAGGTAGATTCAAATATCTTGTAGGAGGTATTGGAATGATAAATCTTTGAAAATCATATGTTTTTGTTCATAATATTAACTGGTATTGGATTTTAAACATGGTACTGCTAGTTAGTCAAAAGGTCCTGTTAGTTCATAATTGGTCCTGCTGATACAAAATTGCTATGTTTTGTTCATTTAAAGGCTTGAATACTTAAAATGTTATAGATCAAGTGTTCTACACTTTGTTCTTTTGGTTTGCAACTAACACATTTCAGGTTGATAACAAAACAAGAGTTCTTTCAAACAAAAGGGGCAACAAAAGTTTTATTCATTTCAGGAGAAATAACAATCTCAGGGGAGGAATTAATAGCCCAGAATGGAAGAAAGACCAATTTATGAAAAGACAAGAGCATACAAGATGATGCAGAATTGAAAAAGAGATAGTTAGATCACATATCTAGAAGGGATGAAGCATTTCTCAAGGAGAAAGTTCTATCTAGATCAAACTAAGAAATGTTTTCAACTCAAAGGCATGTTATTAGATGATTTCACTTGTTGAGCAAATCATCCAAGATACACAGCATCAATGCCTGATTCAAATTTCCTCCATCCAAGGAAATTGCACCATCTTTTGGGCCATCATGGCTTTTGGTATTCATCTCACCAAGTTTTCACAAACTTAAGAGTTGACTAGTCCTTAAGCAAACGGCTTTTGGTAAAGACAAATCAAATCCGTTAATGGTTGATAGTTTACCCAAAACTATATGGTTGTTAACTGACCATACTTAATTGTAAATAGTTAGCTAGTCCTTAAGCAAACGGCTTTTGGTAAAGACAACTCAAATCCGTTGATAGCTGGTAGTTTGCTAAAAACTATAAGGGATTTTTAAAAAAACTTTCAAAGGTACTGCTAGTACAAAAATGGTACTGCTAGAGTACAAAGGTACTGCTAGATAGCCGTTGAGCCTGTCAGAAAAAGTTTTAGCCTTTAGGCCTGGTAGTTAAAATTAGCCGTTGGGGTAGTTATGTAATTCACTGATGAATATATTATATTATATTTTACATATAAAAGATCTTTTTAACCGCCTTTTCACTTACTTATTTTAATCTTTATTATTGTCGGTTAAAAGTAATTCTCTCATATCTTCTTTCATCAGTCATTATCATAATTCACATACATCTTTCATCTTCTACCAGTACTACCAACAAATCCCACCATCATATTCAAAATTTTCATTATGACTTCCACAATTGATCTAAACTTTGTTCAACGTCACAATCAGTTAGCATTTTTGGAGAAGTCAGAGGATAATGCCTCATTTCATCAAGTAGTGGACTTTTTAAACAACTCCTACATCAGGTTTGCTTTGCTAGTCAATCCCACTATTTATGAAAATCAAATTTTACAATTTTGGGAATCTGCTAAAATTAAAACTTCTGAAAATGGGGAACAAAGAATAAAAGCCAAAGTGGATGGTAAACATTTGACTCTTACTGAGTCATCCATAAGAAGACATCTTCATTTGGATGATTCTGATGGTATTAGTCAGTTACCAGATACTGAAATTTTTGAAAATTTAACAAGAATGGGGTATCATGCTGAGTTCAACAAACTCACTTTTCTGAAAAAGCATCTTACTCCACAATGGAGATTTTTGATTCACACAATCCTTCACTGTTTGAGCCAGAAGAAAACCTCTTGGGAGCAATTTAGTGGCAACATGGCTTCTGCTCTCATTTGCTTAGCTACAAACAGAAAATACAATTTTTCTAAATATATTTTTGAAGGATTGATAAACAATGTGGATATTAAAACAAAATTTTTGATGTATCCAAGATTCATTGGATGCATCATTGGAAAATTACAACATGTGTTACTTCCCACAGACTCAGTTTATGAAACACCAAAACTTTCTCAAAAAGTATTTTCAAATATGAGAATTGGTTTTAGAGGGGAGGAAGTTCCACTTTTTGATGAAATGGTACCACAACATCCAGAAGAACCAACACCATCTGCTGATACACCATCATCCAGTTCTTCACATGGTTTCATTTCACAAACACATCAAAAATCACCAACACCATCTCCAGTACCATCAGCAACACCACCACCATCCCCACATCATACATCACAAACCCAATCACCTCAGACAATGCAAGAGTTGAAAGACAAGGTGAAGTTCTTAGAGAAAGCTCTTAAACGTCAAAATGAAAGGTTTTCTAAGATCAACATCAAATTGGTTAAGAGGGTTAAGAGATTGGAGGGTGAAGTGAAGAAGTTAAAAGGTAAAAAGTCTGCAAAGGTTGTTTTATCTAGTTCTTCACAGTCAGATGCTGATAGGATAGATCACTCTTCCAAAAAGGGGAGGAAGGATATGTCTGAAGATGAGGAAGAAGAGGAGGAACAGGCTCAATTTGAATTCCATTATGGAACTCAAGTTTATGATGAAGAGCCTGTTGGAGCAGGGCAAGAGCCTGCTAGGGCAGAAGAAGAGTCTGCCAGGAGAGAAAGGCTATTGGCTATGGGATATAAAGGATCTGCTGAGAGAGTGTACAAGAGAAAGAGGATTTTAGTTGCTGATGAGCAATCCTCTGCTCCAACACAAGATAAAACTCCAAAGGATAAGGGCAAAGGTATTCTAATTGAAGATGAGCCAAAGTCCAAGAAGTTGAAAAGAACTCAGCAAATTCAGATGGCTTTAGGAGAAGAAGAGGCCAAAAGAGTTCATGAAGAAGAGCTAAAAGCTAGAGAAGCTTCAAGAATGCTTGAAGAAATGAAAGAGCAGAAAGAAGCTGAAGAAGCTGCTCAAGCTCTTCTTGATACTCAAATTGCTCAAGAGACCTTTGATGCACAGATGTTATGGATTATTAACAATGATCCAATTGTGAAAGGTCATGCAGCAAATATAGTAAATGACAAGACACTCAATTCTGATGAGAAGACTGAAGCACTTGAATCTTTCATCAACAAGAAATACAAAGAAGCAGCTTTGGCTGACATTTTTGAGAAGATGAAGGAAAGTCAGAAGAGAGGTTTTAAAGTGGGCAAAACTAACAAAGATCAAACAATCTTTATGAAGAAATTTTTGAAGAATCAGGCAAATTGGACTGATTATCAACTTAAGAAGAAATCTGCTGATGAAATCTTCTTTTTATATCTTCAAGCCTACAAGAATCTTTACTATAATGTTCCATCTGATGTACATCCATTTAAGAAGAAGGAAGATGCTCAGAAGAAAGAAGTAGCAAAATTGGATCAAGGGCAAGTAAGTAAAATGTTGATTACTTTACCTACTATCATTCATGCTGATCCAATTAGGTCTAGACACCCTATAATTGATTGGGAAATACACCATGATAGATTTGGTAAGTCATGGAAAATATTAAGGGTTGGGGGACAGTCTGCTATCTTCAAGAATTTTGAAAATTTAGTTAGAGCATCTGATAGAGCAGATTTGGAAGAATTGTGGAATCTAGTGCAGATTAGGTTAGCTACAAATTCTAGTACAGATGCTAAGGAACAAGAGCTTTGGGTGGAATTCAATAGAATGTTTGATCCTGATCCCAAGGATGTTCATTGGAAATTTCCCTATTATGATCCTACAACAACTTGGGAATTTCTAAGTCATAGCCATACTCATCATCTTTTCACACAGAGTGGGATAGAACTTTTTATGTTAGCTGAGAAAGAGTATCCTCTTAGCTATGAAGTGCTTAAAGCTATGATCTCCAAGAGATTAAGGTGTGACAAGGATGAAGAAAACTCAGAGATTGTTCAGAGTTTGCTGAGGAGCATATCTGAGCAATATGAAAGAAAAAGGAAGGATAGAAAGTAAGGTTTTTGGAAGAGTTCTCAAATCCTCAAGGTATGTATTTTATTCATCAGAAACTTGTGTATTTTAATGGAAATAACAAGTTTAGGGGAGGATTGTTGGGAATAAAATGATCAAAGTCAAAGAGCCTGCCAATGATGAGAAGAGCCTGCTAGTTGATTTTGTAGTGTACGAAGATGTTCTACCAGTACCTTCTGGGTAGAAGGTACTGCTAGCTAATGAAGAGCCTGCCAAGCTTCTGTTTTGTCGATTAGATATTTTGTAATAGATATTTAGTTGAATTATTAGTCTTTGTACATTGTTATACGTTATGTAGAAGTAGAATAGTCTTCTGTGGTGACAGAAGAATATATCAGAGTGTACATGGGTAGTTGTATTTAATTGTAGGCGCCATAATAGTCAAAGTATAGTATTATATTCATCTACTTGACAACATGTAATAAGATATCCTTATCTTATAAAAGGATATCTTAGTCACTTCTTCATGCATGCATCTTTCACAACTAATAACCACGAACCAAACTATCTCTCAAGTAACTTAGTTACTTCGAATCACAAATCCTTTTTACAATCTTAGATTCAAGATTACTTTGTAATCCTGGTGATACTTAGATCATCCGTATTATTTCATCAATAATATTGAATCGTTTTGTTCTAACCAAAGTTGTGTTCTTTGTTCATTGCATTCTCTCATTTACTCAAACTCACCATCTTGTGTTCTTTTAAAGTGTGTTGTAGTAGATTCCGCATGCTAAACACATTCAATACATAAATATCTCAATCAAGAACAAACAAAACGTTCCACAACAATCAACACCAAAGTGCTTCGTACTCTCAAATTACAACAACACAAAGTTGTGTTAAAATGTAAGAGCACTTAAAGAGTGTGTGTGGGAACATTGGACATGGGGTCTGATGTTGTTTAGCCTCAAGGATCTTTGATCCCTGATTAGAGTGTAATCGTACTACCAATGATCAAGTAGTATTGGGGCTAATGAAATAACAAACGGTGAATTCCACAAAACCTTGTCATGATAGTATTGTATTCTTTGTTTGAATATTCCGCCAATATTATCATTGTTCTTTAAACGTAGAATTCCTAGATCAAAGGCTTAACAGTCTAGAGCTCATAAACGTTTAAGCAAGCTTATTTGTAGTTGTAAGTTCGGACCCAAATAAGCTTTCACAGTAGTTTACCTCATCGGTCTCATCCTTAAATCTAACTATCCCTAAGGAAGGTTCACAAGTCATTCTAGAGACCTCAACAAATGGTTTTCCAAAAACTACTTGAGTTAAGCATGCATCGACTATTGGGAGGATATCTTCTACAATAACAAAGTCGGTGACATAGGTGAAGTTTCCTACATAAACCGGTAATCCCTTAACTCTTCCCATGAAGTTACTCATCCAACCCTTATCAGGGAACATCGTATACCCAAGTTGATTTTTCATTATCAAGTTGTAGTGGGCTCTTGTCATGATGTTTATGGGCGATCTAAGGTCGATGTAAGCTTTCCACACATGCAAATGTCTGATGTTGCATGGTATGTTGAGATTCGAAGGGTCGCCTATTTTTATAATTGGTCTACCTAGGAAGTATGGTGTCTCGGGGTCATCGAATAAGTCTGTATGATATGCGAGCTCTTCTTTAGTGGGTAGCCTATTGAAGTAGTCCTTATCATCATCTACTTCTTCAATCTCACTTTTCCTAACTTCTTTATCAACCTCGACTTTCTTAACCTCATCCTCAGGTTCACTATTATCCTCATTCCTATCAATTGGTTTGATAGTGACAATGTTGACGAAGTGGACGTGTTTGGATGAAGAGGGGTCTTTTACTTGGGGTCCGCTATTTGTGTTCCTAGCATCCTTATGTGGAGGTGATAGCACTTGGTTATTGAGGGCTTTCAATAAGTTGTCAATTTTATTGGTCATCTCCGTTTGTTGTTGATTGAATTCGGATTCGAATCTAGCTATCCGAGCTTCTTGAGATGCCATAAATTTGGACATCAATCCTTCAAGATTATTGGTACTACCATAATTTTTGGAAGGATTGTTATTGAAAGTACGGTTTGGGGATGAACCGCTTGATTGGAAACGATTAGGTGGGTTGGAAGAATTGGTTTGTTGTGCGTTTTGGTTTTGTTTCCACCTAAGGTTTGGGTGATTTTTCCATGAGGGGTTGTATGAATCACCGTAGGGGTTTGGCTCGGGTTTGAAAGTGTACCACTTGTCTCCCGCTCCATCGGAACGCGAGGATGTGTAGTCCGCAAAAGCTTGTTCGGGGAGTTCCACGCAATCACGAGTGTCATGGGGACCACTACATAATTCACATGAAGAAGTGATTTTGTTCACTTGGCTTGAAGGTTTAGGAGCCTCGTAGGATTTCATAAGAAACTTGACTTGGTCTTCAAGTTCTATGATCCTACGGTCGGAAGTGCTTGAATTGTTCGAAGGCAAAGATATTGCCTTGACCGTTTTATTCAAATCACGGGGGTCACTCCAACTTTCGTTGTCATAAAGAGCAAGATCTTCCAGGAGAGCCCATGATTGTTCCGCACTTAGATCACGTAGCTTACCACCAGCCGCTTGGTCAATGGTTTGCCTCGTGGAGAGATTGATATGGTCATAGAAGATTTGGACATGGAGCCAAAGTTCTATGCCATGGTGAGGGACTTTTTGGAGTAAGTCCTTGAATCGAGTCCATGCCTCGTAGAGGGTTTCGCCTTGACGTTGTTGGAACATCAAGATATCATTCCTTAGCTTGGTAGTTCTTCCTGGTGGGAAAAACTGAGCAAGGAAACGAGTGGTGAGATCATCCCAAGAGGTGATGGATCCTGCGGGTAGACGTTCTAGCCATTGACTAGCTTGGTCCCGCAGAGAGAATTGAAAGAGACGCAGTCGGGTCGTCTCTCGAGTGGCGACATCAAGGTCTATGGAATCAACGATTTTGAGAAAGTCCTTGAGATGTTGATTAGGATCTTCGGAACGAAGTCCATGGAATGCGCATCCGCTTTGCACCAACCGGATGGTGTCGGATCGCAAGGGAGTGACATTGGCTCCTTGAGTGAGTTCAATGGTGTTTCGATAGCCATGGTGGCTAGGACGGGAGTAGTCTCCTAAGGTACGGGCTCTAGGAGGTGGGTGTTGTTGTGGTGGTGGGTTGTTGGGATCAAGGATATTACCACCTTCCATGATGTCGGATGGTAATGGTTACGAACAAAGAAACGAAGAAAAAAGATAGACTAAAGAAAAACCTAGAAAAATAAAATAAAAATCTCACTAGAAAGGAATCTAGTGAGTAGACCTAATAAAATAAAAATTCAACCTAAACAATAACTATTCCCCGGCAGCGGCGCCAAAAACTTGATGCGTGGTTTTGCGACCTTACAACAGGTTTTACCTCTCAAGGGATCTCAAGAGGCTTGCAATCCCCACCAGGCAGTGTACCTGACCGATGTAGTATAGTGAAGTGGCAAGTACCGGGGGATTGATCGTTCTCTAGGGGAATAGTATCGTTAGGATTGAAAAACTACTCTAATAGGTCTAAGGGTGAGGGAAGATTCTTTTTGTATTTTTATATTTTATGGAAAGCAAGTAAAATCTCGGGTTTGAAGGAGTGGGCGGAATTAGTTTCAAGTCAACTAACCCAAATAACTACAATTGCAAATAAAATAAAGTAACTAAAAATGAAAAGGTTGTGAAACTTATATGGAGAGAAATGTGTTTACTTAGATTTCCTTACTCCCTAACTATCTTTTACCGGTTGATTAGTGTGTATTAATTGCGTGGATGACGGGTGTATTCCTTAATACCAATCGTGGGGTGGCGTACGTACTTCCCCAACTCTATAAGCTCCTACTTCACTCCTATGTCGAGCCGGCTAAGAAGCTCCTAACATGGGATCACTAGAACTCGCTCATACATTAAATACAAGCAAATAAACCTAGTACGTATTGGTTCATGTTTCTTAAGACGTTCAAGAAAGTTACCGAATAGGAGGTTAGCCAGTTTTCTTAAGCCTAACATCGATAAACAATCATCCAATACAATTAATAACACACCAATAACCAATAATCAATAGTTAGGTTTCATTAGATCTAAGCAAACACAAGATAAATCTAGCCTAGCATGTTAATTAAAAGACAAGAACAAGATATAATCAAACAACACATAGACATATTGATTGATTAAATGATTACTTATCTTCAATTAAACATGGGAGATCCTAGGGTATAAAACCCTTAAAAATGGCAGAAAATTCGTCTTAGGGTTTCTCCTCACAAAGTTGCACACTATGAATAAAAATTGCAAAACAATATATAGAGTTTAGTGGCTGACGGCGTCACGTTGTAGGAGGTGACGCCGTCACCTTGCCACGGCTAGGGTTCCCGGATGGCCTTCCTGACGCCGTCCCTCTTTAATTCTCCAAAATCCGCTCTGGCCTATCAAGGGTTGACGCCTTCAGAAATGTGCTTGACGCCGTCTCTCTTTAACTTAAACCGTGATGGCCTTGATCACCTTAAAGGGTGACGCCGTCAGACTTTCCATTGCAAAACTCTCTGGCGCGTCACGTGTATTTTGTCATATCCACCTCTTTTGCCAAGCCATGACACCGTTAGGAGCAATACTTGACGCCGTCATGTGTACTTTTCCAGCAGCTTTGAAGACTTTGTCGTTTTCTTCACTTTTATGCTCCAAAAACGTCCAAAATGCTTCCTTTTCCAGATTTCTTCTCCAAAGTACCTAAAATGACAAAAGGAACGATTTAGGGCAATATTTGATCAAATAAATACGATTTAGGGCTTAAATGACCCCCTAAAAGCGGTACACTTTTCGCTTCATCACGTGTTTTCTAGCTATAACCAGGGAAAGGCAGGAGACGCTGGAAAAAAGATCAATGAAAGTCTGGAGGAGCCTCCGAAGGCCATTCTAAGTTGTACAGATGCCAAAGACGCATTGTGGTAAATGAGCCCTATCCAGAACAAAGGGTGGTAATCGGAAAGCAACTCCCTGCCAAATTCAAGGCAGAACAGGAGAAGCTACTCAAAGCCAACAAGGATGTCTTCGCATGGACGTACTTAGACATGACAAGGGTCCCCAGGACTATTATGATCGATGGCAAGCCCTTCAGCACAGAGCATAAGCTTAATGAGTTCAAGCACATTGAACCAATTAAGCAAAAGCGACGAAGCCTAACACCTGAAAGGAACGTAGCCGCTTGCAAAGAGGTGGATGAACTTGTACAAGCAGGAATACTTAGGGAAGTAAAATACCAAACCTGGGTAGCTAATCCAGTTATGGTAAAAAAGAGTGACGAGGGGTGGCGAATGTCTGTCGACTTCACCGACATCAACAAATCTTGCCCAAAGGACTGCTACCCTCTGTCAGAAATTGATTGGAAGGTCGAATCCCTCTCGGGGTTCCATTTGAAATGCTTTTTGGATGCCTACAAAGGGTATCACCAAATACAAATGGCGGAGGAAGATGAGGAGAAGACAACCTTCTACACTGGAAAGGGTGTCTATTGCTACAAGAAAATGCCCTTCGGTCAGAATAACGCAGGGGCAACTTATCAACGGTTGGTAGAAAAAGCCATCCACAAGCAGATAGGCAAGAACTTGGAAGCCTACGTCGATGATATGGTAATAAAAATTAGGACTGAGGAAGACCTACTCTCCGACATTCAAGAAACCTTCGATCAATTGAGGGCAATCAACATGAAGCTTAACCCGAAGAAGTGTTCTTTTGGCATGGAAGAATGACAATTCTTGGGACATCTAGTAATGAAGCAAGGTATTAAAGCTAAACATTCAAAGGTCAAATCCATTACTGATCTACAAGCTCCGAAGTCGTTGAAAGAGGTTCAAAGCCTAAACGGGAAGCTCGCAGCACTTAGCAGGTTCCTGTCAAAAAGTGCGGATCGATCTTTGCCATTCTTCAAAACACTCAAGGGGTATACAGATAAGAAGACTTTTCAATGGAGTTGTGAGGCAGAAGCCGCTTTTCAGAAGCTGAAAGAGTTCATGGAAATTTTACCAACACTTACAGCCCCAATCAAAGGCGAAGTGTTATTCATGTACATTGCGGCATCCTTCGAAAGCGTCAGTGTTGTTCTCTTGGCGGAAAGGGATAAGAAGCAAGTCCCGATCTACTTCGTTAGCAGGGTCCTGCAAGGGGCCGAATTAAACTATCCTGTAGTATATTGGATATCATAACACCACGTTGGAATAAGATCAAGATCAAATTCAATAAGAGGTAGAGAGAGAAGGTGGGATATTCTTTAGAGAGAGAAATAAACTAGTTGTATGATTAACTTGTGAAGAACATCCAACCCTTCCCATGTGTGGGAAGGGGTATATATACTAGCTACTATAAGTGCCCCGATTGGGCTGTGGAGTGAACTGACAGTGGGTAAAGACCCGACCTAACTCCATAAATATTACTAATACTAAACTAATATAACTAAAACTAAACTTGTATAAATAAGCCTACGAGCTAACTTAATGCTAATGAGTACTCGGGATGACCGAGTCTTTCGTATGAATATTTATATTCCTAACATATCCAGAGTTGGAAAAGCTAATCCTAGCCTTGGTTTATGCTGGAAGGCGCCTTCGAAGGTACTTTCAATCTCATCCTATCACGGTATTGACTAACAAGCCGATTAAGCAGATACTGTTGAAGCCTGAGAAATCAGGTAGGGTGGCCAAATGGACTATCGAACTGGGAGAACATGAGATAGAGTATAAGGGTCAAAACTCTGTCTAAGGTCAGATACTTGCAGACTTTCTTGCTAAAACACCTTCCGGACCTAGTCAAGACAAGGAAATCCCAAAGGAGAAGCCCCCAAAGAAGAAGGAGGGTGGAAATTATACACAGACGGAGCCTCAAGCTCCAATGGTTCAGGAGCAGGTCTAATGCTGGTTAGTCCGGAGGGAAAGGAGTACACTTATGCATTACATTTTGAGTTCGAAGCTACAAATAATGAAGCTGAGTACGAAGCTTTGTTAGCTGGCCTCTGGCTTGCAAAGGACATGGAGGTTCGTAACCTCTCCATTTTTGTGGACTCGCAGCTAGTCGCTAACCAAATCAAGGGCTCTTATGAAGCAAGGCAGCCCACCATCAAACAATATTTGGATAAAGCTAAAGAAATCCTTCATGGGTTTGAGACTTATGAGATAGCCCATGTTCGAAAAAACCAAAACAAGGAAGCAGATGCCTTAAGCAAGCTGGCTTCGATGGCATTTACTCACCTAACAAAGGAGGTTTTGGTGGAAATATTGGCCGATAGGTCAATCAAACGAGGCGAAGTATCTGACGTCATACTTGAAGAAGGCTCCAATTGGATGACCCCAATAAGGGAGTACTTGATCAGTGGTATTCTTCCAGAAGATCCAAAACTAGCGCGAAAGGTCAGGGTCAATGCTCCCCAATATAGACTTATTGGGGATAATCTCTACAGGAGGTCCTTTTTATCTCCATGGCTTCGTTGTGTGGGCCCAAAGCAAGCTTCGAACATCATCTAAGAGGTACATGAAGGATCCTCCGGTTTGCACGCAGGCCCTCGCTCTGTTGTCTCAAAAATAATGAAGCTCGGATATTATTGGCCGTCCATGCACAGGGACGCGATAGAGATAATACAAAAGTGTGAAGCATGTCAGATCCACTCCAAAGTTCCAAGACAGCCTAAGCAAGACATGACCTCTGTCACTTCAGCATGGCCTTTCTGTCAGTGGGGAATCGATATAGTCGGACCCTTACCAGTAGCTCCAGGAGGAGTAAAGTTCTTGGTTGTAACCATAGATTACTTTACCAAATGGGTTGAAGCTAAGCCTTTGGCATCAGTAACAGGAAGGCATATGGAAAAGTTTGTGTGGGAGCACATAATCTATCGATTTGGGGTTCCTCACATTATCATCTCTGACAACGGAAAGCTATTCGCCAAAGAGGTGTTCCCGATCTTCTGCGAAGGCCTAAAGATCAAACAGTCATTCACTTCCGTGTACCATCCTCAGGGTAACGGTCAAGTCGAAGTCACCAATAGGGACATTGTTAACGGAATCGAGAAGAGGTTAGAACGAAGTCATCATGGGTCGGTAGACAAAATACCCCAAGTTCTGTGGGCACATAGGACGCATCCCAAGTTAAGCTACGAGGAAACTCCTTTTAGCCTTACTTATAGAACGGAGGCTGTTATACCCTCCGAAATAAGCATTAAAACAGAGCAAATCGTGAACTTTGAGGCACAAACAAATGAAGAAAGGCGTCGAAAAAACCTTGATCTACTCGAAGAACGAAGGGAAATAGCTTCAATAAAAGAGGCTATCTACAAACAAAAGTTTGAAAAGTAGTACAACAACCGAGTTCGACCATCCACATTCAAGTCGGGTGAATATGTCCTTCGGTTAAACAGAGTAAGCAGGGCTGAGTACGAAGGAAAGCTAGGGCCCACATGGGAAGAACCCTACGTCGTATCAGAAGCCTACGGCAAGGGAGCCTACAAGCTCGCAATGCTTAAGGGAGAGGTCATGGATAGGACTTGGAATGGTACCAATCTTCGTAAGTTTTAGATATAAGACTTACTATGTTTAAATCACTAAGCTTGTTTTTTCAAATTCACGTAACGCATTCTTTAAACTTGGGGAAAGAAGCATTAATGGTAGATGTCTTAGTGTTCATTTCCTAAAATGATGTAATTCTCCCTACCCAATTAACGATATAACACATTTCCCTCAAATCTCTTGTTTCGTTCTTTACAACAAAGATTTGTTCAGCCAAGTACTTTACAAGTTTCAATGTCGAAGGATGAATTAGGATACATGTCTTGTATACAAATAACATCCATTACAATTTACATTAACTTTCCTATAAAGTCTTAGGGTATTCTAAGCCCTTTGTATCTTAAGGATAAAGACGGAGTGAGTCGCGACCATCTGTCGCAGTCAAACTATAAGATTGCTAAAAATCTTGGTCCAAAATACACACAATAAGGTCATAGCCTTAGGTTGTATGTGTACGCTTATTATAAGCGTAAGAGAAGAAAAACATGACATTCAAAGTGGGACATTGTCCCCTAATTGGCATTAATAAGACTAAACACGGTCAAAGCCAACCAAAAAGGCCCAGGCAATTGTCTAAAACATGGGTCAAAGCCCATAAATCAACAAAGATAAATTATTTAAAACAAAGGCACATTAAGCATCATGAAAAATTGTTTAAAGGGTACATACCACCCTTGGGGCCAATTTCCTGCCAACATGGCAGTCTTCAAGCATCCATTGAGGACATGGGATCCTCTTAATGTAGTGTAGATAGAGGTTTGGTAGAGGCAGTCTTCCTGGTTGGAGACGGAGGCTGAATTTTTCGAGGCTTTTTTTAGAGATCTTCTATTGGTGCTAAGGGATCCTTGGTTGCTTCTGTGAGAAAGGGGTACTCCGCTGAAGCGTATGCATTGCCAGCATCATTATACTCTTGCTCAGAATTTGGGCGGTAGTAGGGTACCTCCGAAAAGACCACAGGTTTCTTGGTCTGGGCAATTTCTTCCAACGTCGTACATGTACCATAGAAAATGGCCGCGTTCACCAGCTTCCCAATGATCTCCCCCACCTCATCGATGTGTTATAACTCCATTGCTACGTAAGGAACAAACTTCAAAACGACCTCGGTTCTGTCTTTCTTTAAGGTCTTGCATTGGAGTTTTAGTCCATCAATCTCCTTACAAAGCTTGATCTCCGGCTCACCCAACCTAGACCTTTCGGCTTCGCAACCTGCACATTTGGACTCAAGTGTAGTAATTTGCGCTCTATAGTCGGACACTTTAGCCTCCTCCATCCTTAGTCTGCCACATTCTGCTTGACTTTCCCTCAATTGTCCTTTGAGACTATCGATTTTTGCTCGCATGTCTTAGACAATAGGATCCTTCTCAAAATCCTCCATTGCTTCTTTACACTTGGCTTCCAACTCAACATACTCATGATCCCTATTCTTTTCTTTGGCTAAGATGGCATCCATATTTTCTCTTGCAGCTACCACTATCCAAACCAGGTCCCTTGTTCGAGAATTGAAATGATTGTCTAAGACAGCTTGTCTAGCACAACTCTTGTCATTAAAGTTGCAAAGCTCCTCCATGGACATGTTATCCAAAATCCCTCTCCAAATGGTAGGTGTCATCTTTTCAACCGACTGGTGGCACGCAAAGGCATTCGAAAGCTCCTCTATATTAGGCAGACCTGTGAAAGATAGTAAAATCAACTATATGATGAATAATGTTCATTTTGCATGGAAGATTTCCACTTACTAGGACTATCATATTCGGGGATCTTTAGGGTGGTATGTATAAAGGTTTTAGCATGGGAGCCTTTGGGTTTCACCGCTCTGGTCGGAGGGGTTGGCAGGGATACACTGGTACAGAAAGTGGCTTTCATCACACCAAAAATGTGTGACGATATGCATATAGTCGCACACGTTTTTTTGGGTGTGTGTGACAGAAAGTAGCATATGGTCACATTGTTTAGGTTGTGGCTGTTTTCGTTGAAAAAGAGTGACCAAAACCTGAATATGTGTGACTAATTAGGCACAAGTTTTGTTAGATTAATCAGTATGTGTGACTATTTCCCATCCTATGGCCACATGAATATATAATAAATGTGACGTTTGTGATGATTTAGTCACACAACGTGTGTTATTTTTTTCGAGTTAGTCACATACAATTTAAAAAACAGTGGTCAAAAGTGTTAATAAATGTGACCATATGCTGTTTAAAGTGAAGAAATGTGTATTTTGTGTGACTATTGATCATCCAATGGCCACATGAATGTTATGTTTGTGTGGCCTTTTGTAATATTTAGTCACACAAAGCATGTTTGTTTTGGGTATTTAGTCACATACAATTAAGCATAAAGTGGCGAAAAGTGTTAATAAGTGTGACCATATGCTGTTTAAAGTGAAGAAATATGTATTTTGTGTGACTATTGATCATCTAATTGCCACATGAATTTTTTTTTGTGTGGCCTTTTGTAATATTTAGTCACACAACGAATTAAGCAAACAGTGACCAAAAGTGTTACTAAGTGTGACTATATACATCTTTTAGTCACATTTAAGAAATCAATATATATCAAAACAAATTCAAATACAATAAAATTGGAATGTATATAACTGAACCACTAATACATATCATATAAGCAGTACTAACTATATGAACCAACAGTACTAACTTATAACTAACAGTTGTAACTAATACACTAGCTGTACTAACATTTGTGACTAATACACTAAGCAGTACTAACTATATGAATGCAAGATCTATGTTATCTTCCTGCTTCAGTCCATAATTTTTTATGTGTATGTATGTAGCCTGGGATGCAGCTCCAAGATCCCTAACTTGTTCCTCGGCCAACTCAGCTTCACCTGGAACTCGCAAGGACCTGGCCAGCCTACATACAAGACACCAAAAAAGAAGCTATTTATACTGGAAAACAGTTGAGTAAATGTGACATTTGATTAAAGTGGATTTATTTTAGATACAAAACACTAAGAGTAAGACCTTGTCTAGATGATATCTAAGAGCTGTTTTCCGATAAGTCTTCTTAACTTCCACCGCAGCATCTGAAGGTTTTACTCCCCTAAAAATAAGCAACGGTAATCAGAAACAGCTAATTTGCTACAAGTAAAACTTTCTAAAAAAAATAACTATAAAAACTTACGGAATGAGGTAAAGGTCCAAGGACCTTTCTTTTTTTGACTTTTCTTCAAAAGAAGAAAGACGGCGACGAACTTTTCTTAAATTATTCACACTTCCATTAGCTGTTCTCCCTGGTGTAGCAAACTTCTGAGAATTCTCCCTTGTTTCAAGAATGGAGACGAGTCATTATATATTAGAGAAAAGGATTGATACTCCTTCTTAGGCCGCGGATACCTTTGAAAGATTGGCAGTACAAGAAAGAACAAAATAGTTTAATATAGGATTCCATGACAATGTAAGTGACTATTTACCTTCAGTATTGAATAGTGACCACTGCCAATGAAATACACATTCGATGTATGACACAAATGAGAGATATCTGAGCCATTTCCAAAAAAGTAAGCAAGCAAGAATGCTAAACCATTGGTAACTCTCGAGTTTTACATATGCACCACACTTACAAATCTCATTATATGGCATAGAACTGTCACAGGGTAGCACCATATCATCTATTTGCCCTCACATAAACCAATTATTAAGCACAATAACTATGTCACAGTACACAATTTTGTTCATTTAATTAAAAACAGTAGATGATAAAACAAGGTCCCTAGTGCAATGACATTAATGAGGATTTCAAATTATGAAAATGCAACTTGCCTTTCATCAAGCCTGCATTTATGATGGACAACACTAAAGAAACCAATGGTTTTGGAGCTATACTTTTTACTTTACAATAAAACACCATAAACATAACCTACACTCGAAATTAGTCAGCTAACAAGTGCATACATAACAGAAACCAACGGTTTTGAAGACTTAAGATATCGTACGGCACATATATACATACAAGTATATATTCAAGTAAGATTGCTTACATCTTTTGCTTTGTAGCAACATTAACCGAACCTGAAGTCCTTTTGAATCTTGACTGCTGCCGTTTCTCTTCTGAACTGCTCAAATTGTTTACAAACTCATAAACCTTAAAGAATAAAAAGAAAAACATGAAAAAGTAAGGGAGCCTGAAATTTACGTACAAAAAATTTAAACCATCTAGCTTTCCAATATCTGATGATATAGGTCCACTCATTTTGTGATTTGATAGATTCCTGAAAAGTTACACATATAAATTCACATGAATTACAATACTTGAATATGCATAAGAATACAATCATAGAAAAATAGTTTAATATCTTACAGATAAACAACTCTTTGAGTCTTTATATCACATGTTACCCCATACCATCCACAAGGATCAGGATCTTCTGGTCTCCATTGACGAAGTTAACAAGGGCTTCACCTGAAAGTACAAACAATAATATTTATACGTCAAAAAAATATGAGAAAGTTTAGATATATTGTTGTTTATAGTTTCCTATTTGTACAAACTGACATACCATCAGGAGTGAGACCTTGAAGATTGATCACAAGATAGCTGAAAAAGAAAAAGTAGAATAGCAACAGCACTTGAAAAACCATATGGAGAATGCCCATTGCTGTGATGATCAAGCATCCTATAACACATTTGAGGCACTAGGCACCAGAAAACCACCCATCAACATACAATCATTTGACTGATTATATCAACTGATATCTATGAGATTAGTAACTTGCGTCAAAAAAAATAATAAGGCTATCAACAGGAACAAAAACAGCAAAATATGAAACGAAACGAAATATCAAGATATACAATGACTGATGGCCCTTACATTCTTGTAGAAATTAGTTTTCCGGTAGATGCAAAATGCAGGGTTGAACATATAGATGTATAACACCGGACGTAAGCCTTGCAGATCCAAGAAGCTTCAGGCAAGGGCTTACGGAACTATGCACCTGCCAAACATAAACCGAGAATTAATATATGTCAGAGGTAAAGGTTTAAGCATGAAACAAGTAATCCTGAACGAATAATATGCAAGATGAATATACAAGTTTGAGAAACTGATTAAGTATATATACTGATATACATACACGTGTTATTATAATTACAAAACATCTATTTGTTGTAAGTTGCAACCTATTCCCAGTATTTCTTCCATATCACAAAACGAAGCAGAGCTACCCCCCTACCCATTGATTATTACATGTTCAGTCAACTAACCACCATTTATTTTTTCACTACATTTCAAAACCATGAGTAACAAACAAGGATAGTAACAAACAAGGTCAAGATTGGTCATACCAAAGAAACGAGGAGAAAAAGATGGAAGGGAGGTGGCGGTGGATATAAACGACATGTGAAGCGGCTGTGGAAAAAATCTAGTATTAGAAGCCAAATACGGAGAAAATATATAATCTAAATAAACAGATCCAACGCAATACAAGAGCATAAAAGCTCCAAATCAAATTACAGCATTTCAACTAACCATATAAACTCGATACGTTAATGAAAACAATAACTACAATTTTTGTGATACAAGTAGACACCTAGCCCTATAAATCATCTCATCTAACAAATCTCAACAAAAAAATTATTCAAACTAAATTATACAGCGAACAATAAAAGACAAATCATCTAACTTAAAAAATCAGCGCAACAACACTCAATCACATTAGCTCCCAATTTCATTTAAATACTTCAACTAGCCATAAATAACTCAACATAACAACAAAAACAATTAAATCGCGCGAATTAAGCTTGATAGTAAACATACATCATCTAATCTAACAAATTTACAGTTCTACACAATATCATTACACATCGACATCTAATTTTCCGTTACATCATTCCAGCTAACCCTAAATTATCTTAACAAAACAACAATATCGCGCAAATTAAATTATTAGATGAACATACAGCATCTAATATCAAGAAATCTACACAATAAGACATAACATCATTTCAACTAACCCTGAGTAGCTCAAAATCTACACAATAAGTACAACCTCCACAACCTTTCTTGTTCTTGGTGGCGTGAAACGACACGTGAGGCGGCTGTGGAGGTGGTGGTCAGTGGAGAGGCGGCGTGTGAGGTGGTGAAGGGTGGCGGTGGAGAGGGGTGTGAGATAAATTAAGAAAATTAGTTGGGGATAGAAGAAGAAGAGGACCAGATCTATGTAGTTTTGGTGTAAATGATATATGGGATGGTAATGAAATATTTGGGAAGGAGGGGCAATTTGATTTTGGCTAAAAATTTAGGCGGGGTTGTGAAAAGTTGAGAGGGAAATTTTATTTTGGGAAAAACTAAGTGCGGCACATGTAAAATATTACTTCATATGATTTAGTCACTTTTAAATAATGTGTGACAAATTTTACTATATGATTTAGTCACTTTTAAATAATGTGTGACAAACTTAACTATATGATTTAGCCACATACACAATTACTTCATGTGACCATATATAGATTTTGGTCACACTTTTTAATTGTGTGACATATATTTGTCACATATGTATATAGATAGTGTGACTAATGTTTCAATCTTATTTGTATCCATCACACGTCCCAAATTACAAGTGACTAAAAAATCAAAATTTTTTTTACCAGATACGTATAGTCACGAAAATATTCAAATGTGTAGCTGTAGCCTCAGATGTAATTTAGAAATTGTCACACAAGTCGGATCAAGTGTGGCTGTTTATTTTATTTTGGTGCATTTAGTCACACAAATAAGTTATTGTGTGGCCGTTCAAAACACCACATGTGTGACCGTAGGCCAAATTTGTACTAGTGATAATCTCCTTTTCAAAGGAGCTTTCACGGACATAGCAATTTTTCCTTTCCTATTCTTCATCTTGTCTGAAATACCAGATGAACCTACGATCGTCGCCTGATCACCCTTAGAAAGGGGATCATCAGAATCTGCTACATTCTCCACCAGTTGCGAAGTCTCGCCAATGTTGACGGGATTAATAGGGGGGACTATTCATGAAGGCCTAGTTGGTTAAGCGTCTACATCGTTATTATTGACTGACATCGACGGAGAGCCTACTCCGTAGCTTACATTCTTTGGATCTTGGGGGATGAAACTGACCTCCTTGGCGCCACGGGCCACAATGAAATTTCTAAACGCCATTCCTGCAACAACAAAAGAGAAAAGATAAATATCAGCAGATAAGTTATTTACTTTATTTAAATGGGAATATACATACTTTCTCCTTCACATATTATCTTAGGTTTCAATGGAGAGCCTTCCCAACGATCAACAATGCCCGCCATATACAGAATCGGCTCAGGAAACGTTTGAACATCAAATGGGTAGCGTGCAAGACGTTGGTAAAGGGGATTTCTTCTTATGAAGTACGGAAAAGGGTCATCAAAGCGTTTCTCGTCAAACCAGAATGCTTTATACAACAAGGCTGGATATTCGGGAGGTATGATTGTGTTTTGTACGTAGAAAAATAGACCTTTCCAGTTTCTTATATTGGCAAAGGGTTTAGTTATTAAGCAAGGCACATCATGCTCGCTTCTCTTGGCCAAGGTTATCCAATCACCACCAGGACAAAGATTAATAAAGCCTCTAAGCATAATCAGTGTTGGCTCATAGCCATAAGCTTTGCATATAACAATGTAGGTGGTCAACTTGGATAGGCCAAACGGATTCAACCTGGAAATATGTACTTGGTAATATTGTAAAAACTCAAGAAGTAGGGGATGGATTGGAATTCTTAAGTTCGATTCTGTGAATGCATGAACATAAAGTCCCACATACCCCGCTGGAGCGTCAAAGATATTTTGGGTTTTGCTTGGAAGCATCACCCTAAACTCCTTGGGTATAGGGTATTTATCAAGAAATTCTGATAAAGCTTGTTGTGATAGGGTACATTTTTGTTGCCTGATAATTCTTTTGGCTGCCATACTCATCTTGAACTGGAACAATGACAGCAAGAAGTCAAAGAATTGTGGAGGGAAAATTAACTTTAAACTCAAATGAAGCACGAAGCACAATGTTGTGTATGTGTACTTTGGGCGCAAGAGAAAAGCAATCTAGGGTTAGGATTATGAAGGGTTTATATATATCCCTCATAGTTCTTATCCTAACCATCCACGTGAAATCATAATTTGATCCATACACAGACTTCAATCAATTTTTAAATTTTTGAAAGGACGTTTGTGGTTACCGAAATCCTAGCTGATATATCCTAGGGTGCGGTAATTAGATGCTCATTAAGCGCATTTATTGCGCAGTTTGTTTAAGCACTTATCTTTTTTCCGTCCGATTTTGTGACGAAGAGGGTAGTGTATACGCTGATTTTTGAGTCGTAAGCAATATATACTCGTACGTATATATCACTTTCGACCGGGGGGATTGATGATGTACCCTCCGAACAGGTCGAAGGACACCCCTTCGAGCCTGTACGAAGCCTTCTCTTTGAAGGCCCAGGTCAATCTCCTAAAACGTTTCATTGGCGTAAAACCATTCATCTATGAAGTGGTTACCAATTGGGAAGCCGACAATCGAAGCCCTAAGCCCTTCGGGGTACCTCCTTCGAGGATGCTAAAAGGGAGAACCACCATGACCTGGTCATACCCACGTTCCCTCTTCCATTAGGCTTTCCCGCCAAGGATGAGATCGTGGGCCACAAAGCCCTAGCAGTTACCACAAATCATGGGACGCCCCAATGATCTCTGAATTATGTGCAAGAGCTCTCTAAGGCCTATTTTGTAATACCTAAAATTTCAAAACATGCAAAATGACCAAAATACCCTTGAACTTAAAATTTCAATTAATAAATAAATAAAACGCCAAATAAATCTCAAACTCTTCGAAATGAACAACATATGAAGTAAGACAATTTTGCTACTACATTTTAACATTTTACAATGTTCAAAATTTAATGGTCACCTACAAAAAAATAATATGTATACCGAAAATTGTATTTAATGATTTAATTGTATTTATAGATCATTTAAAAGAGATAAACATCAATATTATGAGGAAATAAATTGCAAAACCAGCAAATTGATTTGTTCCTATCATTATGGGCCGAGATTATTGCCCTCTCCTCCATATCACACGGTATTTTATTTATTTCCCCATTTATTCCATACGAAAACCCTAAATCACACACACAAATCTCTCTCTTCATCTCATGATTTTTCTGGAGGCTTTGGTTATTTTTCTTGGGTTCATACATGTCCAAGGAAGGATGAAAAAATAGTGCTAAGGTGCTGGGTCGCTAGTTTTGATCATAGGAGTTTTTGTGTGTCGATTTGTTTTAGCCGAGAAGAACAAAAACTCCCATGACTGGTCCACTCGTTCTAAACTTCATCTGGTATTTTTCTTATGCTCTTTACATCATATAAGACTCATATAAAATGGCTAAATCAAACCATGCACGTTAAATTGATCATAGTAATTATAGATGTTAAAAACACGAATAAAATCCAAATCGGTTCATACGAATTTTTTGGGATTCGAATCTATTTTATCTGAGTTCTATAATTATCATATAGCTCTGAAAAAATGTTTATTTCATTTGTTGAAGCCTAAATAATCTGTGATTGAATTTATTTTGTAATCGGGTTTTAAGAAAAATAAGGAGAAAATAGAAAACCTAATCGAATCAAATTATTTTTTCTGTCTTATGATTAAATCTAATTAATTAATGTGTGATTATGATGTTTGAATGATTTGCTAATGATTGGATAAACTAGGGTTAGGGTTTTGCAATTAAAAAGTTATACCGATTGGAATATAAAAACTATAAGGGTGTGTTTTGTAATTATTGAAACGTGAGGGATATTTTTGTAAGTCATTTTGGATCTGGGTTGAAACGTGAAAAATATAATATAAGGGTGCTATGTGTAAAAATTGCAAGTAAAAGGTTTATTTAGTAATTATATCATTCGAATTGTAATTATTTAAAATAGAGGGACTAAAAGTGTAAATTCTGGAAACTTGAAGGTGATTCGTATAAATGATGATATAAAGGGTGTAATGTGTAATTATGGAGATTTAAAGGCTTAATGTGTAATTATTAATAATTTGGGATTCGAATAGTATTTTATGAAATTAAGGGACTTGTTTTGTAAATTATGAAACTTGAAGGGTAATTCGTACCATTTGTTAAATTGAGGAGTAATTGTGTAAATTGGTAAAATTAAAGGCTTGATGTGTAAATATAAATATGGTAAAGGTTAAATTGTGATTTATGTAATTATAGGGTTTCTTTTGTAATTTAATTAATAAAAGGGACTAACTTGTAAAATTGTTAACATTAAAGGATGGAATTGTAATTGTGATAAACTTATGGATTAAAATGAATAACTTGTAATATTTGCATTTTGGACCTTAACTTTGGCATATTTGCATTTAAAACCCTAAAATATGGAGAGTTGTCATATTTATCCCTAAACTATTGTAAATTGCTAAAATGAACCCTATTTCCATAATAATGCTTATTTAATGACTTAACATAAATTATAATAGTTAAATCTATCTAATTATGGAAACCTGCTAATTATGGAAACTTACTAAATAAGGAAACTTTCTAAAAATGGAAACTTACTAATTTTGGAAACCTGATATAAATGGAAAGTTACTAAAAAAGTAAAGCCGAACTAAAAGAGAAATCTGATTTGAATAAGGTATTGATAATAAGACAATCATGAATGCGTGTAGATTCGCTGGAGATGGAGTTTGCTTCCGGTCTTTATATTCTAGTTGTATTTTCACTTGCAGTATAAGGTACAGATATTCTACCCTTTCTCAGTAAGGGTGTCCTTCTCATGTCTTTTGATCTTGTTTCACTATAGGATTCCCTGAGCCATTGTTATGTTCCCTTATACTTGATTCATTCTTCATGTTTCATTTGCATCTTTTATTGGTTTGATTATGATCTGAGCCTTTTAATTGGGGCTTTCTTATTGAATCTTTTCCCTTGCTATGCTTTCCTTGATTCGTGAACCTTGCTATGATTCCTTTGATACTTGATATCACCTGTGCATCACCTTGTAATATAAATATTTAAAACCCTTGGATACCTTGAAGGTTCATAGGATTTTATAACGGGATGTAAAAACTTTTCTTAATTACATATGCAAATGTTTTGAAAATTTCTTTTAAAGACTTTCTTTATGAAGACTGTTTTTAAGGATCACTTTTATGAAAGCCATATTTAAAGGATTACTTTTTGAAACTATGATATGAACTTTTAATATAAACCCTTAAATTGAACCTTTGTTATGAACCTTGAACAAATTGATATGAACCTTCTGATATTGACCTTCTGATATTAACCTTCTGATATTGACCTTCCTGATATTGGACCTTCTGATTTTGAACCCTGATATGAAACTTGATCTGGATACCTGATACTTGACACTTGATACCTGATACCTGACACTTGATACTGGATACCTGATACTTGACACTTGATACCTGATACCTAACACTTGATACCTAATACCTGACACTTGATACTGATACCTGATACTGGATACTTGATACTTGATACTTGACCTTGACCCACAGTTTGAGACTACGACCCACCCACTAGGCAGGAGGGTTTCATGTCCATGTCATTGATGCACCGATGGCATGACTCTAGGGCAAGAGAGTGATGACCTGTCCCGTCCCTGACTTAATTTGATTGGCGTGTGAGGTAGATTTTGGCCACCTAGGGCGTATGGATGCATCCTAGACTTGTTTCTGTTTCTGTACATGATATATTACTTGTTATACTTGGTGACTGATGGTTTGTGCGATACACGTCTTTCACATTCTAGGAGCTCGCGATTCCAACCCTTGGAGGTATCTCCTCACCCTGTACTTGGTATGCTGAGGTCGCCCCTCTATACACCCTGATATTTGATTTGATTTGATTTGGGCTCGTAGTGGATTTCTGTTACTGTTACCCTATAACCTGATACTTGACTTGACTAGACTTGACTTGATTATACTTGGGCTTGTGTTGGGTTACGGTTTCCTTTATTCTTATCTATTGTAACTATTTCTTAACTCTTGATATACCTGCACAACCTTTTATATTTTCCTTCCTAACTCTTGTTATATCTTGTATCATTTCTCTTACTTCAATATTCCTTTACTACTGCTTTGTTATCGTTATGTCTGTTCACTGAGCTCTCGTAGCTCAGCCGCATTTCTTTTCCTGCGGCAGGTTTAGTTTGGAAGCTGGGTATGAGTGGAGAGTACTGATGAACTCAAATAAGTACATTTTATTACTATCATTTATCCTAATTATTTGACTTGTTTTATTATATTATGTATGAGGATTGATACTTAATCGTTTACTTTTGTAATTCTCAGGTAAAAACAAGCATTTGGTGAAACTTGGCGATTTTGGACTAATTATGGAGCAAAACATGCAAGAAGTTAAGAGTCTACCGAAATGTACAAGATCAAGGCTATTCTGCTCCAGATGAGCCGCATCTCACTTATGACATGCGCCGCATCACTATCAATATTTCACCAGATACGATCCAAGATACAAGAGGACATGCGCCGCATCACTATCAATATTTCACCAGATACGATCCAAGATACAAGAGGACATGCGCCGCATCTATAAATGGAGTTACGCCGCATCTTCTGGCGGTGTACGAATATTCCTGAATATTATAATCTTGGACCCCACGCGAAGTTAAGTCAATGCGCCGCATCTACTTACTAGATGCGCCGCATCTTACCCTCAGATAGAAACTATAAATACCCCAAGACCAGACGAATTTCGGTGTGAGACATATATTAAATCCGAAGACCGAAGTACAGAAACCTAGCCGAATTCAGTCAAGGCAGCAGCACAAGACACACCCAAAAAGAATATACAAGAGCTGTAAGAAGGTGCTGCATGTGTTTAATTCATTAAGTAGTTTTGTTTTATTGTGCTAGTAAACTTTAATTCATCAAGATTGGTGGCTTGTGTAATGTGACAACGGAAAGATTGCACTCCCTTAAAACTTCTTTCTCATTAATTAAAGTTTATATGTTGATGTCTTTGGTGACTTTTATTAGTGCATTGGTAACCTCTGTGTCTAGCTGAGCGTTGATCGGGTCGCCATGCCTCTGCCCTCGCCTATTTATTAGATCACCTGTGCATTCTATGGTCTGTAGAAAAGTAGGAAGAAAGATAAATAGGATAGTCATAAGTAATCATTAAGGGTTTACTCGCCGATAAGATTAGAACCAACGAGAAAGGACTTAATCTCGGTGCGTTGCATCGAACTATACACTTCATATAACACTAGCAATAAAACAAGTGACAAACTACTTATCTATCAGGACAACCCTCTTATTGTCTCAAGTATTTATCTGTGTACGTGTGTGCTACTTGCTGATTCGTGCCTATTGGTTTAGTTTATTATTTAATTGCAACCAAATCGTGTCAGTCTCTCAGGCTGACCCCCTTGCATTAGATTAGGTTGTATAGCTAACTTAATATATTAAAATACTGATTAGAATAACTAGATAATACGTTCCACTCTTAGTGATCGACACTCTACTTACCATTATATTCATACTGACCGGGTACACTGCTCGTTAAGTGTGTGTGTTATTAATAAGTCGGCTAAATATAAATTTAAAACTTGAGTAGGCATTAATACTGCTAAACCGCAACGACACATCGCACGCATCAAGTTTTTGGCGCCGCTGCCGGGGAGTGAATTGTTATTATCTGTTAATTTGATTAGTATTTTAATTAGGTTTTTAATTTTTAATCTAACCGCTAATTTTGTTGTGTATTAGATTAATTTGCATTCATTGTACTGTTTTGCATATTTTCTGTTTTTGTGTGCTATTTTGTTTGCTTTTATTTTGCTTATTTTCGTGTGTTTTATTTGTTTTTAATTTTTCGTATTTTTTGTATTCTGCTATCGTTGTACTGAGCTAAATCGAACGATACGGCGCATCTGATTTCTCAGATACGGCGTATTGCGTTTAATTTTTATTAAATACAACGCGTTTAATTAATTCGATACGACGCATCTTTTCCTCAAGATACGGCGTATCTGTTTTTGATAAAAAAAATTTCTAAACATTAACGCCATACGACGCATCTGCTTTAGCAGATACGGCGTATCTATTATTTTAATTAAAAACAGTTTTCGAATTATTAAACAGATACGACGCATCGATCTCTGTCGATACGGCGCATCTTCTGAATCAAAAATCTTATATTTTGAAACGTACCGAAGATACGGCGCATTAACTTTCGTTAATACGACGCATTTAATTTTAAATAAATATCGATTTTTGATTATTAAAATTGATACGGCGCATTCAAATTTCTAAGCGGCGTATCTATTTTCTGAATAAAGTCTGATTTAATTTTAACAATTATAAGATACGGCGTATCCATCTTTTTGGATACGGCGCATCGTCTGCAGATATCAGTAACTTTAATTTTTCGTATTCCGTTTTCGTTGTTAATTTTCTGATATATTACTTTCTCGAGCATACCCTACTGATATTTTTGTGTTGATTTCAGGAAGTGCATGACCAGGAGTTCTACGAAGAACTTGATTCAACCTTTCGAAGATCCTGAACGAGTCTTTCATTCGCTTAAAAGGCTTTTCAACACAAAAAGCTTTGATACTTCAAGTTCATTCGAGCTTGACTATTTTTCTGAAGAGAAAGAGGAAGAAGAAACAGAAACAATGGGCGAAAACACAACTATGGAGGAATACATGAACAAAACCCGTGCTGATTACACTTCAGGAGTTGCTAGACCAAAGTTTGATGATAAGTCAAAGTTTGAATTGAAGGGTCAGTTTCTCAAGGAGCTAAGGGAAAATGCTTTCTGTGGATCGGAACACGAGGATGCTAATGAGCATGTTGAAAAGGTCCTCGAGATTGCGGATTTGTTTACTTCAGAAGGAGTCACTAACGATCAACTCATGCTAAGAATCTTTCCAATCTCGCTAAAAGGAGCTGCTAACAAGTGGCTAAGGAATGAACCTGCTAGTTCAATCACTACATGGGAAGATTTGAAGAGCAAGTTCCTGAAGAGATATTGTCCACCTACTAGGACTACTAAAAAGATGGAGGCTATCAACAGTTTCAAGCAAGAGCCTGATGAAACTCTTTATCAAGCTTGGGAAAGATTTAAAGATTTACTGGTAAAATGTCCTCAACACTATCTAACCCCTATGCAGGAGATAATATTGTTTTATCAAGGATTAGACGTGCCTACTAGACAAATCTTGGATGCTAAGGGAGTTGTGCCTCAAATGAGCGCAACCAATGCTAGGAAAGCAATCCAAGAAGCTGCTGATCATTCTCAGAAATGGCACGATGGGACCTCTACTAGATCTAAGAGCAGTACTAATTTTGACGGGATTGCTGCTATTCAAGCTCAATTGGATAAAATTAGTAGAGAGATGAAGAAGCGTGATGAAAAAGTGTATGCTGCCCAAGTTGGATGTGAAAAGTACGAAGGACCTCACTACACTAAAGATTGCCCGAATAAGAATGAAAGTGAGACGTTTGAAGAAGCATATTACACCCAATTTGGACAACCATTCCGACCTTCAGGAAGATTTAGGGAAACTACCCCGGGATTCTATCAAAAGAACAACATCAATCCCGCTTATCAAGAAAGGAGGCAGACTTTAGATGACACTCTAAAGCAAATTATGGCCGATGCTGCTAAAAGACATGAAGAGAATACTGCTATGATCAAAGAAATACGAGCTTCAACGGACACTACTACAAGAAATCAAGGAGCTTCGATCAAAGCATTGGAACAACAAATTGGTCAAATGAGCAAAGTTCTTCAAGAAAGGGGATACGAAAGTTTACCGAGCTCAACTGAAACCAACCCAAGGGATCATGTCAAGGCCATAAGCACCACTGAAGAAGTCACTCCTAACATACCTAGAAGATCGATGAATGGTAATAATGGTGCAAGACCCGAATTTTTCTTTAATTCTTCAATCAGTTTAAGAAGACTACTAAAAGAAAAGACAAAGATTGAAGAGGAGATCAAGGCTACAATGAAAGAAGGGAGCTCTGCAACCGATTTAAATGCCTTGCCTCATAAAGAAAAAGACCCAGGAAGTTTTACTCTACCTTGTTCAATTAATGATATATCTTTCAATAATGTGTTAGCAGACTTAGGAGCTAGTGTTAGTGTTATGCCTCTTAAGACATTCACTACCCTAGGACTAGGAAAATTAGCACCAACTAAGTTACTTATTGAATTGGCTGATAAAACGGTAAAACGACCTGAAGGGATTGCTAATAATGTGCTAGTTAAGATTGAGAAGTTTATTTTCCCTGTAGACTTTGTTATATTAGATATTCCCGAGGATGTTAAGGTTCCTTTAATCCTTGGAAGACCTTTCTTGTCTACTGCCCATGCTAAGATTGATGTGTTTAAAAGAAAAATCTTATTAAGGGTAGGGAATAATAAACTAGTCTATAAGTGCCAAGATCCTATTAAAAGCATAATTATAGGTGTCTACATACTAGGATTAAGAGAGCGTATGGACCTCGATCTTGAAGCTAGGCTTATGGGGGAAACATTGATTCAAAACAACTCAACTAATCCTAATCATGAGAACTTTGAGGAATTTATTGACCTTAATGTACCTACCGAACTTAGACGCGATGTTGTTAATGATTCTGATGATGAGTGGTATGATTGCGTAGTAATTAACAAACATAGGAGAATAGTTGAGAAAACAAATTTGAATAATGATATGTTTATTGAACTACCACCCCACCTTGCTTATTTATGCCTATATGATAATAAGAATTTCCCGTCTATCATTTTGTCATCTCTGCCCGAAAGGGACAGAACTTTGTTTATACAGATACTGAAGAAAAACGGCGTGGAAATTAAGGACGAGCAAGGAGTGTTCAATATTACTGAATTGGCCATGAGGGAGCGCGATGTTTCCGAATCCTTCAATGATCGATATTAAAGAGCTGAACGTGAGTCTAACTTGAAGACTCTGGAATAAAGACAAGTGCTTACCGGGAGACAACCCGGATTTATCTTTTAATTTTCTGTTTTTGTGTCGAGTCAGTCAGGCCGTAGAGGATACGGCGCATCTCAATCCTGAGATGCGACGCATCTCCTGCACAGGTCATATCTTATTTTATTTTTCTGCATTTTTTATTTTCGACTTTAAAACTTTTTATCAGTTTATCTCAATGCGGCGCATCCCTGGTTAAGGATGCGACGCATCTTCTATTCTGATCCGTATTTATTCCAGGCTCGATACGGCGTATCTTCTTCCATAAGATACGGCGCATCGACTGACCTGATGATTTTCATTTTTATTTTTATGTTTTATTTTTACCTAACTACTAATGTATTATGCAAGTTTGAACCTTTCTTAAATTAGGTGTGTTTTAAAGCCTTGGTGGTATTATAGATTCCTGCATTTCCTGTGGATACATCTATTATGAAGCTTAAACGTTCTAATCCACAAGAAAGATGATTTTTGCTCTTATACAAATGGAGGATCATACGAGCAAATCTCAGGGGAGTTTTTCTGTTCTAATTCTTTTATTTTCCATTTTTTTTAACCTTTGATACAAACAACGAGGACGTTGTTTAACTTAAGTGGGGGGATTGGAGAATTAGAACACTTAACACTTACTTGTCCTAAACTTTTCAAAATATGCTTAAAATGTGCTTAATATATCAAACTTTAAAATTTTTTAGCATGTTTTTGTTTAAAGTCTAAGTTGCATAGCTGCACACATGACGTTATTTTTAAAAAGTGTGATTTTTCAAAACTCACAAATCTATGAGTTTGCCGGTGACTTGTAAACTTTAGAACTTGGCTTGTATACTATTCGAGACCACCATAATAAGTATTATTTTATATAATTGGAATGACTTGTCTAAACTGGTAAATTTATAGGATTACACCCAAATAGCCTTATATGTTATGTGATATTAACTAACTACACTGGTTAGTTAACCCCCGTATAAACCCTTTGTTACTCTCATTTTTAGAGTAAGATACCCCTAGAAAAACCCTCAGAACCATTCCTTTCGTTTCTTACACCTTTGTTAAAATGTTTCGTTACACCTTAAACCTTAGCCTACCCTGTAGATTAAAATCCGTGGCTGGTTAATTGCTTTAGGCAAAGTGTGTTTCCTTACATTACCTGTGTTCGCGTGCGTAATTCATTATCTATGGTTAGGTCGGGAAATTGCACAATGCAATTGGAGTGAAAGTAAATATTGTATATCTTTGAGTTTATTTTTCGTGTGTTTACTACTTTCACTATTACCGTTATTTCTGAAATCATGAAAAGTATGGAAAAATTATCCAGAATTATTGTTTTGGTGATGTGGTGAAATTTTACACATCTATGTTTATGTTTCTTAAAAAAAAAAAAAAAAAAAAAAAAAAAAAAAAAAAAAAAAAAAATGAGAAAAAATGAGAAAAGAAAAAGAAAAAGAAGAAAGTTGGAAGATTGATAAACCAACGATGTAAAGTTTTGTATTAAGTGGTCGATATCACCACTAATTGTTGTATATTATATTTATGGATTGAATGGGAGTTGGCAGTTATGGGAACGCCAACTAAGGTTTATTCTTTGATTAAGATCTTGTTGAGTATAATTCGTGTCTACCTAAAGCGTGTGTTTCAAGTGTTAAAGCGTGAGTTATTCTATGATATGAGTCTTGTTCATGGGATGGTTGGGATAGTGATTAACCACACTTAGGATTTTAATTTATTTGTTTTGTTTATTTTTCATTTTTACACCAATTTATATCCCGAAAATTATCCATACCCTTTATTATTCTTTATCCAACCAAACATTTGATTTATTGAGATTAGGGATTTGAGCAATCTTAAGTATCGTAGTCGTGGATTCGACTATGTATTTATGATTTTGTCGCCCTTTTTGATATATTATTATTGGTGAAGTTTGGACCTATCTTTAGCCTATTCGAGTTAAGGATTTGAGCAATTGCAAGTATCGTGTTCGTGGATTCGATCATGTATTTGTGATTTTGTCGCTTTTTCTGGAATTTGAAATCGATAGTGATTAAGAATGATTAACCCTTTAACCTCAAAACCTTTTTTTTACCGCTTTAGACTTGTTATTCCTTTGCTTTAGTGGGGGAGATGTGTATACTAGCCAAGCTTATGATAGAATATTCGTCGCGACTGGACAGTTAAACGATTAGATTTGCTTTTATCGAAACATTTTATTTTACTTCTAATTCGTTAAGTGTTTGGTTGTGTGATTATGGCAAAAAACAAATACATGCTTAAATATAAAAATAAATCCTAATATCTTTTAGGATACATTTTCATAAGATTAATTCTAAGGTTTACTTGGGGACAAGTAAAGTTCAAGTGGGGGGATATTTGATGAACTCAAATAAGTACATTTTATTACTATCATTTATCCTAATTATTTGACTTGTTTTATTATATTATGTATGAGGATTGATACTTAATCGTTTACTTTTGTAATTCTCAGGTAAAAACAAGCATTTGGTGAAACTTGGCGATTTTGGACTAATTATGGAGCAAAACATGCAAGAAGTTAAGAGTCTACCGAAATGTGCAAGATCAAGGCTATTCTGCTCCAGATGCGCCACATCTCACTTATGACATGCGCCGCATCACTATCAATATTTCACCAGATACGATCCAAGATACAAGAGGACATGCGCCGCATCACTATCAATATTTCACCAGATATGATCCAAGATACAAGAGGACATGCGCCGCATCTATAAATGGAGTTACGCCGCATCTTCTGGCGGTGTACAAATATTCCTGAATATTATAATCTTGGACCCCACGCGAAGTTAAGTCAATGCGCCGCATCTACTTACTAGATGCGCCGCATCTTACCCTCAGACAGAAACTATAAATACCCCAAGACCAGACGAATTTCGGTGTGAGACACATATTAAATCCGAAGACCGAAGTACAGAAACCTAGCCGAATTCAGTCAAGGCAGCAGCACAAGACACACCCAAAACGAAGATACAAGAGCTGTAAGAAGGTGCTGCATGTGTTTAATTCATTAAGTAGTTTTGTTTTATTGTGCTAGTAAACTTTAATTCATCAAGATTGGTGGCTTGTGTAATGTGACAACGGAAAGATTGCACTCCCTTAAAACTGCTTTCTCATTAATTAAAGTTTATATGTTGATGTCTTTGGTAACTTTTATTAGTGCATTGATAACCTCTGTGTCTAGCTGAGCGTTGATCGGGTCGCCATGCCTCTGCCCACGCCTATTTATTAGATCACCTATGCATTCTATGGTCTGTAGAAAAGTAGGAAGATAGATAAATAGGATAGTCATAAGTAATCATTAAGGGTTTACTCGCCGATAAGATTAGAACCAACAAGAAAGGACTTAATCTCGGTGCGTTGCATCGAACTATACACTTCATATAACACTAGTAATAAAACAGGTGACAAACTACTTATCTATCAGGACAGCCCTCTTATTGTCTCGAGTATTTATCTGTGTACGTGTGTGCTACTTGCTGATTCGTGCCTATTGGTTTAGTTTATTATTTAATTGCAACCAAATCGTGCCAGTCTCTCAGGCTGACCCCCTTGCGTTAGATTAGGTTGTATAGCTAACTTAATATATTAAAATACTGATTAGAATAACTAGATAATACGTTCCACTCTTAGTGATCGACACTCTACTTACCATTATATTCATACTGACCGAGTACACTGCTCGTTAAGTGTGTGTGTTATTGATAAGTCAGCTAAATATAAATTTAAAACTTGAGTAGGCATTAATACTGCTAAACCGCAACGACACATCGCACGCATCAAGTACCTTGGACTTAGAAGACCTTATTAGATATTTTTGAATCAGATGACTAGAAGAGCTTGTTTTCAGACTTAGAAGTTATTGTATTTCTCTTTGTAACCTTGTAGTTTCAGATCTTCCATTGTAACCATTGAAATTCTATTGTATTATTTATATCATATGCTTGTGTTTGTTCTGATATGAAACCATTATTGTGACATCTCTACCCTTGTCGGGTTGGGGTGTTACATATTTCCTCCCCTATAAATAGCTTAGACGGGCAAGAACAATGGTTTGCAAACTAGACTCTCTCATTTCACTACCAACTTATCATATCACATATTTATTCGCACGCCGGAGGTGGTTCGCAGGGTCCAACCCCTGCGCAATCACTTAACGTAGTGTCTTAGTATTTCTTATTTCAGGTTAAGAACAAGCTTGGCGCAACCTTAACACCCCATATATCCTTTGATCATCATCGAAGGCCTGGTCGTGCAATTTATTGTACAATCACTCTTCATAGAATTTCTGTGCTAACTCTTCATCCAGGGCTAACTGAGTTTGTTCCTTCTTGGACAACTTTTTAGAAGGAGGTTCTTACTCTATCATGATAGCTTTTTCCTTGTCTTCCCTTGATAACCTTTGTTTCTTTGAATAAACTGCACTGGCAGTACCTTGATATCCAGCAGCCAACTGATCCTGAAGACTAGCAGTACCTTGAACACTGGCAGTACCTTCATCAAACTGATTTGCTTGCCTCCCCTGAGTCTCATACTCCTCTTGAACCAAAGAAACATCTGGATCTTGATCAATTTGGGCAATCTTCCTCCCCTGTTTGGAAGACTCCTCACCATCATCTGAACTTGGACCCTTGGATGAACTAGAAGAACTTGTTGAAATTACCATCTTTGCTGATCTTTTGCCTTTAAGTTTCTTGACTGTGGTCTCCAATTTCTTCACTTTGAGAACCAATTTGGTGTAGACAACCCCAAAATTCTTCTTATGACTTTTAAGCTCATCTTCCAATGTGGTCACCCTCTCAGACAATTTGGTACAAGTTTCCATCAATTCCTTTAGTTTTAGACTGCCCTTAACACTTCCTGATGTGTTACCTTCAGGGAGAGGTGAATCATGGGGCATAGACTCATAATCCATCATATGATGAGTTTCTGAGCCACCCTGAGTTTCCATTTGGCTAGGGATTCCACCAGGAGTACTAGGTACTACTGGTGTTGCCATGGATTGGGTCTTATCAATGTTACTTCTGTCCTGCATAGCTTCTAAGCCAGAGACAGTAGAAGTAGCCCTTTCCACACTGACAAAGTCAGCCTCATCTGCTACATGTGTGGCAGTAGGAACTCTGTGCTGAGGTACATCAGAGTCCTGTCTAGATGTAGTCCTATGTGTTGATGAAGATGGTTGTGAAGATGAATTTTCAGATGTTGTGGGTGTGTGATGGGAGGCAACTGGGCTTGTTGCTCCTTAACCCTGAGCTTGTATCCTAGAATCAAAAAGTGGTACTGCTTCCCCACCATACCCTCTTGAAGCAATTTTCATGTTTCTAAATAGTTTTTGGGTAAGTTTGGGTGTTTGATAAACTGTTTTGTGTGGAAGCACTTGATGTTTGTTCAAAATAGATTGTATGAACCTTGGGTACATAAAAAATTTTGATTTACTATCAACAGTTTTAACCATACCTTCAAAAATAAGTTTTGAAAAATTAAAAATTCTATCAGTAGCCAAGCAAATGAGAGCAGTAGCAATAATACTACTGAACTGTTCCCATGAGTTTTTCTTGGGGCTAAGACAGTGAAGGATGGTATGAATGAAAAATCTCCACTGAGGGGCAAAACGGCTCTTTTGAAAAGTTAAAGCTTGAGATTCAGTGTTGTACCCCATCCTGGATTAGTTGTCAAAAATTTATGTGTTTGGCATAGCACTAATACCATTGTCATCACTCAGATGGAGATGCCTCCTGAGGGATGATTCAGTAAGAGTGATGGATTTGCCATCCACTTTAGCATTAATCTCTTTGTCACCATTTTCAAAGGTTTTGACAGTTGCAGTTTGCCAAAACTGTTTGATGTGAGTGACATAGATAATGGGATTTAAAAGTAAAGAATACCTTAGGTAAGAGTAATTTAAGAAATCCACTATCTGATGAAAATTTTTGTCATCCTCTGTTTTTTCCAAATAAGCTACTTGATTGTGTTTGTCAGCAAAAGATAAAGTAGCCATTTATGTTCAGTAAAAATTGATTTGACTGGTGGGAATAGTGTAATCGTAGGGTAGAAAGTAGAAGAAGAAAGTGAATTGAGATATTATTCAAAGCTTGTTAGGGTTTCTATTGGACCGACTTGAAGAAAAAGTTAACTTTTGATTTAAGATAAGGTTAATATAATAGAATAAAAGTGAAAATATCCAAATAGGAAAACCCTGGAAACAAGAAATTTGAGCTGCAAAAACCTCAACTGAGCCTGGCAGTACAAACTTTTTGAGAAAAATTAAGCCTGGCAGAACAAACTTTTTGAGAAAAATTTTGACTCGGCAGTATGAACTTTATTTTAATGAAAAACCATACTGCTAACAACCTTTTAAACGGATTAATTGCAAAGACAGACACTTAACAAGAATTCGGTTTAAAGCAACCTCTGGTTGTGTGAGAACCAATGTTTTTAGTTATAAATAACTGCCTGTGATCAGATAAACTCATTCAAAAAGCTTTCTTGACAGGGTTTCCAGCTCGTGACAGTTGTTGCCTCTAACACATGTGTTAGATTCATGTTTGCTCGCTGTTCTTTCTATCAGATGTCCTTAGACTAACTCATTATACTAATGAAATTATAGAATGATAGAAAGTGAGTTAAGTCAATTACTGTCTGACTAACTAAGCCATCAAATCAAGACAAAACATCATAATTAAGTTTCAAGAAAGAAGTTTTAAAGAATCAATTTACTTAGGTATAAACCTTAGTTAATGGATCCCCAAACTTTGTCCATCATCAACTCATTATGGAGCAACTTAAACCACCATCTGCTAGCACACACATTGCACTTGTAAATCCTTTGTGCTTAATCTCCATACCTGTAATTGTTAGTCCAAAACCAAGAAAACAAAGTGCAAAGCACTTGCCTCATAACAGTATAAACAAATAACTAACAGTATTAACACAACAGTCCAAACTTTGTACTAGCAGTACGAAAAATATACTTAATAGTACAAATGACAAACCTAGCAGTACAAATCTAATTTAAGTATAAAAACACACAGTTTGAAAAGTATTAAGGGTTAAGCATCCCAATACTTGCTATCAAGTATTGAAACCTTCCTACATCAAAGGTTCTTATGAGAAGATCTGCAAAGTTTTGACCAGAATCAATTTTAACCACTTGAATCAACCTTTTCTCATTGCAGTCTCTAATAAAATGATGCCCAATTTCTATGTGTTTTGTTTTAGAATGATGCACTGGATTTTTAATTATGCAAATTGTACTGCTATTGTCAATATATATCACAGTGTTCATGAAATTATACCCATAGTCAAGAAGCTAATTTTGAATCCAAAGCACTTGACAACAGCAACTTGCAGCAGCTACATATTCAGCTTCAGTAGTTGAAGTTGCCATAATTTTTTGCTTCTTACATTGCCATGATATAAGTCTGCATCCAAGGAATTGACATCCACCAGTTGTTAATTTTCTGTCCAGGCTTGCACCAGCATAATCACTATCTAAGTATGCTACCAGGTCAAAAGGTGATTCCCTAGGATACCACAGACCCAACCTAGGTTGACCCATAAGATATCTGAAGATCCTTTTGACTGTAGTTAAGTGAGAAAGCATAGGAGTCACTTGAAACCTTGCACAAGCACAAACAGCAAACATGATATTTGGTCTTGATGATGTAAGATACATCAAGGACCCTATCATTGATATGTATGTATGTACATCAACATTCTCTCCTTCTGCATCTTTAAGAAGAGGCTTCTCAGGATCAATTGGTGTGCAAGCCACTTTAGAATTAGCAAACTAAAACTTCCTTAGAATCTCTGCAACATATTTATCCTGGCTGATAAATATGCCTTCATTTGATTGCTTTACTTGCAGACCCAAAAAGAAAGTAAGTTCCCCCATGGAACTCATCTGAAACTTATCATGCATAAGTTTCACAAACTCTACACATATTTCCTTCCTTGTGGATCCAAAGATGATATCATCCACATACACCTGTACCAGCAAGATATCCTTCTTGTGCTTCTTGATGAATAATGTCTGATCAATCTTGCCACTTTGGAATCCATTATCTAGTAAATAGTAAGCCAAAGTCTCATACCATGCCGTTGGTGCCTGATGTAGTCAATAAAGAGCCTTTACTACCTTGTACACCTTATCAGGATGTTCTGGATCAACAAAACCTGGAGGTTGTGAGACATACACCTCCTCTTCAATAGTACCATACAAGAAGGCACTCTTGACATCCATTTGATAAACTGTGAAGCCCATGAAAGAAGCATAGGCCAAGAATAGTCTAATGGCTTCAATCTTTGCTACTGGTGCAAAAACTTCTTCATAGTCTATACCTTCTTCCTGTGTATAACCCTGGGCTACAAGTATAGCTTTGTTTCTAATCACAATGCCCCTTTCATCCCTTTTATTCCTGAAAACCCATTTGGTGCCAATTACCCTCATACCATTGGGTAAATCCACTAGTACCCAAACCTTCTGAATCTTGAATTGGAGAATCTCTTCTTACATTGCTTCTACCCAACTTGAATCTTCTAAGGCTTTGAGAAAATTTTTGGGTTCAGATTGTGAGAGAAAACACAGAAATAAACAAGTGTTGGAATCTTCATGCTGCTTTGATTCATACATAGTACTAAGAAACCCTTGTTGATCTGAAGTCATAAGTTGCTTCCTTGTTTTCACTCCAGATTGCATATCACCAATCACATTGTACAGGGAGTGGGCTTGGTGAATCCTTATGTGTGGTGTAGTGAGAACTGCATATGTAGGTGGTAGATTGTTGAAATCCACCTCATCTTTTAAGAAATCAGTAGTATTAACATCTAATGGGCCAGCAGTATGAATATTTGGCCTAGCAGTATCAACATTTGGCCTAGCAGTATCAAGTTGGGGCTCAGTAGTACAATCATCATTAGTACTGTTAACTTGATTTTCTTGTTCCTCAGTTCCATCTACATTGTTTTCACCTTCAATCCCTTCCTTAGCTTCATCAGTAGAAGGTTCACCATTCATTGAAGTTGAATCCACACTTGTCCATATTGGCATCAGTACATGATCTTGATCTTTCTCCTTTCCCAAGCCTGCTTCATTTGTTGCATTATCAGCTTTTGAACCTGCAAAATCATTAGAAAAGGTTCCTGCAACATTAGATTTATTTTCTAAAAATTCAACATGCAGGTTTTTCTCAACTCTCCTAGTTCTTGTGTTGTATACTCTAAATGCTTTGCTATTGAGAGAATATCCAACCAAGAATCCTTCATCTGCTTTACCATCAAATTTGCCTAGATGGTCTAAGGTATTCAGAATAGTTACATGACACCCAAAAGGTCTTAGAAATCCTAATGCAGGAGTTCTACCTCTAAAAAGCTCATATGGTGTCTTGTTGTGCGGTTTAACTACCAAAACCCTGTTCTGCACATAGCAAGCAGTATTAACTACTTCAGCCCAAAAAGTGATAGATAACTTAGAGTCAGCTAACATGGTTCTAGCAGCTTCTATTAGTGTCCTATTTCTTCTCTCAGCAACTCCATTCTGCTGAGGAGTTCTAGCAACACTAAACTCTCTTCAAATACCCTTTTCTTTGGAAAAATCATCCATAACTCTATTTTTTGAACTCTGTCCCATTGTCACACCTAATAACTTTTACTTTCTTATCCACTAGATTTTCTATCTCAGTAATAAATGTTTTAAGAGTGCTAGGTGTCTCATCCTTAGAACCTAAAAAGAAAACCCATGTGAACCTACTATAGTAATCAGTAATTATAAGACAAAACCTCTTAAGCTTAATACTACTCATAGAAGTTGGGCCAAATAAATCCATATGTAGCATAAAAAAAGGTTAATCAATAGAGTTAAAAATCTTGGGCTTACAAAAATCCTTGTGTTGTTTGCCTTTGAGACACGCAACACAAGTTTGGCCATTTTTGAATCTTTTCTGTGGCAAGCCTCATACCAAACCATCCTTTACAATTTCATTAATGGTTTTATAATTAATGTGACCAAGTCACCTATGCCATACCAAAGATTCATCCAATGTGGATTTTGCAACAAGACAAGTAAGGGCCTCTTTAGGAACAATCTTCTTCATATCAACACTCTACATGTTGCCCTTTCTTGGAACTTTGAGTAATACCTGACTTTCATCAGGTAACTTAAAGTCTGGAGAAAGCACAAGACATTCAATTTCGGTAAAAAGAACCTTGTTCTTTTTGTCACACATTTGTGAGACACTAAACAGGTTATATTTAAGTTCTTGAACAAAGTACACATCTTCAAAATCCAATTTACCGGTTTTAAGTGTACCTTTACCAGTAATTCTTCCTCCTATTCCTCCCCCAAAGGTAACATATCCTCCATCCAATGGTTGAAAGTCTGAAAGATGGGACATGTTGCCTATCATGTGCCTGGAACACCCACTGTCTGCATAACCTTGATCTTCATCATCTGCTTGTGAATGTCCCTGCACATGAAATAAGGAAATTAGTTTCCTTGGCGTACCCAAGCCATTACTGACTTGGGATTGCCTCGTGCATCAATATAGTTAAATCTTTTCAAAACAGTTGATGCACCATTGGACTGGATTGGTCTCCAAATCCAACATGCTGAGGCCTTAACAGCATTATACCACTTTTCCCTAGCAGTGTTTTTGAAGTTGCCAGTACTAACTACTTGGCTAGCAGTATTAACTGTTGGCTTTGCAGTTGTAGCCTTTGGTTTTTAAATTTGTTTTTGTACCACTGCTTGCATTTGAAAAGGCCTTTTAGTAGTTGTTGGTGCATATTTGTAAGTTGTTTTTGTACCTTTAACTGCTGGTTTTGGGTAAACAGTCTTAAATGGTCTGGCAGAACTAACTGCTGGTCTAGCAGTATGAATGGGTTTTGGGCCAGACTTCAATAAACTTTCTCTGGGAGTCATTCTAGCAATATTAGAGTGAGTTTTAGGCATGTTCAGGTTCACCCTATGATTTGAGTACCCAGTTACCCTTTTGTTACAAAAAGCTTCAAGATGGTCAAATCTACCACAAATGTAACAAGCCTTCTTATACAGAACAAAGTTATCACCTAGTTAGTGAGACTTGAGGTTATTCCAGTTCCTCTTATTACCTCTTGGCTTGTCTGTTGATCTATACATCTCACAGTATCTAACTATCTTCCTAACTGGTTTAACATTTGATTTAGGCCTAACAGTTTCATCAATGGCCACCTTAGGAACACTGGTTCTTTCTACTTTAACTATATCAGGTCTAACCACAACCTGATCATCCTTATCATCATCAGATGTCCAGTCCTCAATGGTTGGACCATCTGAATTCCTATCAGTGGATGCCTTGTCTTCAGTGAGTGAAGTATCACTTGCACTCTCGAAAGGTTCACTGACTTCTACAGGCTTATCAACAACTACATTCTCTTTTGGTTTAATACCATATTCTAACATTGGTTGTTGAAATTCAGCCAAACATGTATGCTCTAGGTCTATCCCTAGGGGTGCAGGGATTCCTTTGTGAGGAGGTGGAACAGTTTTGTACCTCAACCCAGACTTAGCTTTGTTGATTAACTGACATTCAATTATCTTGTTTACACCCTTAGAGGCATATTCTAAGGTTTCTACACTTAATTGAATATTTTCATTAGCTTTTTTAATTCTATCCAACTCAGCTTTCAATAGACTAACCTCAGCATTCTTAAATGACAAATCCCTTTTAAGAACTGCTATATCATCAGCAAAACTAGCTCATTATTGTTATAATGCACTATTTGATCCTCTAGAACTGCTAAACCTCTCTTATGATTTGACAAATTATAATTTATTTTGTTTAGTCCAATCCTTTGTTCATCATAGTGTTTCCTTATAGTTTTTAATTCTTTAATTGAAGTACATGATTTAGAACAACATTTAGCAGATTGTACCTTAGAGTCAAAGAAAGCGATAAGTGTTATCTCAGTAGGTGCTTCCTCATCTTCTGCCATAAAACTCCAATCAAATCCTAAGCCATCAATAGCTACCATAGCTTTTGAAGTTGGCTCAGTAATCTCCACAGCCTTGGTCTTGCTTCCATAACCCTTACCTCTCCCATCCTGTTGCCTAGGCTTCCTGCATTCCTTTGAAAAGTGCCCCAGCTTGTAGCAGTTGTAGCATTCTACCCTTGATTTGTCAAAACCAGCAGTATCATTGTTGTTGATGGTGATCTTCTTTCCGGTTCTTTGGTAGAATTTCTTAGCCCTCATGCTAAGAAGAGAGATCTCAAATTCGAGGTCCATCTCCTCTAAATCATCATCACTGATCTCCTGGAGGTCTTCATGAGTCAGCATTGACCCATCATTCTGGCTTGTCAGAAAGGCACAATAGGTTTTCTTATCCAAAATACCAATAGTACTGCTTGATGAACTTGCAGTACTAACATTAGGGTTAACAGTACTAACTCCCACAGCAACCTTCACTTCTTCAACTGGACTTGGATTACTAAGAGATGACACAAAGGCCATATTCCCAGTGCTTGAACTAGTTCCTCCAGCCTTCTTCACATCCTGCTCAACAATCTTGAAGTTGCTGTATAAGTCCACCAGGCTCATGCATAGCCCACTCTGCAGGTAAACTTATCAAGAATTTCCAGTTCAGATCTTCCTGAGGTATATCTGTTGGGAATTTTGGAAGTTCCTGCTGATGAAGTTCTACTGACAGGATTCTGCTGAAGCTATAGATGGTTTATGCTGAAGACTTGTTTCTACGGATATAGTGAAATCAGTATCTTTATTATTAGTTTGTTAGGATATGCATGAACTATTTTAGGTAGTGATATGCATTGATATTTTTATTTATTACTGTATCAGTGTTCCTTGTATATAAAAGGAACATAGGGCTTATGTATGATGTACGTTTCTTCAATAAAACACTCCAGGAAAAACACCTTTAGTGTGTGTAATATAGATCCATAGAGGATCATTGTTCTTGACAGAAAAACCTTGTTAAGAAACTTTGATTGTATTCTTGTTCTTATTCCGCTGTGCAACAATCATTGTCTCTATAATCCTAGAAGAGTTAGATCTTGGATTCTACAATTGGTATCAGAGCCTCGTGCTCTCGAGATCTAGGGATTCAACAAGGTTTTATCTGTGAAAGAAGAGGAGGTTCGATCAGTAGCAGATTTGAATATTTGAGGTATTCAAATCTGCTAGGATTATAGAGACAATGATTGTTGCACAGCGAAATAAGAACAAGAACACAATCAAAGTTTCTTAACAAGGTTTTTCTGTCAAGAACAATGATCCTCTATGGATCTATATTACACACACTAAAGGTGTTTTTCCTGGAGTGTTTTATTGAAGAAACGTACATCATACATAAGCCCTATGTTCCTTTTATATATAAGGAACACTAATACAGTAATAAATAAAAATATCAATGCATATCACTACCTAAAATAGTTCATGCATATCCTAACAAACTAATAATAAAGATACGGATTTCACTATATCCATAGAAACAAGTCTTCAACAGAAACCATGTCATCAGCAGAAACCATCTATAGCTTCAGCAGAATCCTGTCAGTAGAACTTCATCAGTAGGAACTTCCAAAATTCCCAACAATCCTCCCCTAATCTTGAATTTGACTACGTTAAGTTCAAGATTCTTGATAGATCATTAACACTTCAGAATAAGAGGATTGACTTCGAACATCATCAGCAAAGAATCAAAGGAACCACATCTCTATGAATGGCACAACTTGAAACTTCAGGTCTTTGCAGCAACAAATGACATATTGTACATCAAAACATATTAGTTTCATACTATTCTCATCACATCTAGGTGTGTTAACACCTGTGAGAGGTGAATCATTGAAAATAATGGATTTGATGTCTCTTTACCAATAGCCATCACTACTGGAGTAGCCAAATGTTTAAGTTCGAAAACTATGGTACACTGATAACCATATGATTTTTAGCAAATCATCAACTATAAACGGATTTGATTTGTCTTTACCTGTAGCCGTTTGCTCAGGACTAGCCAATCCTTTGGTTACCCAATAGGGCAGCAACCATGGTGAATTGATGACCATTTCAACTCTCAACAATGAAGCATGGGTGAGTTGAGTACCCTATGATTTTGAGCAAACCATTACAGCTATCAACGGATTTGATTATCACACCAGAGCCGTACCCTCATGGTGAGTCAACTCTTTCTTGTCTATTAGACATGGTGAGTTAATTACCGTTTATGGTGTAGGTGTAAACACCAACACTGTACCTGCACAAAAGTTAGTATACAAGTGCGATTTTTATTTATTATTTTTTTTTTATTTATTTTTTTTTATTATTATTTTTTTTATTTATTTATTTATTTATTATTATTATTATTATTATTATTATTATTTTATTTATTTATTTAATAATATCAGCAGAATCTGAGGTTACCAGCAGAAATGAGCGATCAGCAGGATCATCAGCAGCAATGGTGTTACTATCAGCAGAATCCATGTGAGATTAGCAGTATCCAAGTTAATCTCCTTGACCAATCAAATAATGCGTACCAATTATCAAGGAGTACAAGAATAATTAATTACTCCATTCACTGATTCTTTGACCCTACTGACCCAGTTGCTTTAACACCAATCACAACAGCCAATGATACTGACCCACGCAAGGCTTGTATATCGACAATAATATTTGAAGAAACCCAATCAGCCAAACATGCTACTGGCTTTACATCCTTGTACCAAGCGCATCACTTCTTGACCCACAATTAAATAAAGATTCGATCCATAAATAATTTAAGCTCACATGTTTGACCAATTTTGAATCAGTCACCTATCCCACATACTGAATTACCCCATTTTGACCACGCTTAATTACCCCATGCTGAATCACAAGTCAAAACAAACTCCATTGACCCATCCACTGACCCCACAATTCAAGAAATTCATTAACAACCCTTTGCTGCTAACGACAAACCATATGACCACATCAATAAACCCATCAGCTATCAATATTGTTTGTGAGTGACAGCCAATCAGTTTGTGGTAGTAATCAGATCTTTCACCACGTGCTTTAGATCCCACAAAGATCAGTAATAGACCAATATAGAATACAACAGCTGCATTATTTAAGTTAGTGAACCCAGAAAAACTAAAAAAAATGTTAGTTAGCATAAAAATATACAACAATAAGCCTCCCCTTAGGCTTATGCCTCCCCTCAATCAGTGCACCTGACAAGGACTATTGTTCTTGGGTACCCAGAATGAACCTTTCCTTTTATTTGTCCAAGAACAACCTGTTGAGGGCTTAACACCAGTATCCCATCTTGTTCCCCCCATATACCTTGGGTCATAACAACCAGGCCAAAAACCATTCTGAGAATAAGTACTAGTAGGTATGTAGAATGGTCTAGCAACATGTCTTTTCCAATGAGGCTTATCAGCCTTTTTATGTGTTGCTTGTGGAACATATGGGGGAATATCATTAACATTGGTCCACATTGGTCTAGATCTCTTTTGGTAAGCACACACACCCATTCTCTTCTCATGAAAATCACAATCCTTAATGAGATGAGACTTACTACCACACACAAAACAAGTTTTCTTCTTAACATTACCAGCCTTTTTATTAAAACAACCATTCTTATTACAAGAAGTCCTAGAATTGTATGTATTCTTATCAGATTTATTACAAATGAAACTAGGTAAATCTTGAACAACAATGGGTTCTTGTTTGGGTGCCCTAACTTTGGATTCAATCTCAACTTTACTCTTGGATGTGGAAACACTAGAAGTAGAAGTAAAGGAGGTAGACTCAGTTGAGATGAACAATGAGCTTTTAACATTAAAAACACTGGGGGCAGAGACATTGACCTTGGAAGACTTGCCACTTGAATCACATGAGGCATAGTCAGTAGACTTACAACCAGGGTCTGGTAAGTCACTTGACTTTTTGCCATAAAGATGGTTTGATCCATCAAAGTCTGAGGTGGTGGTGCTTGAGGGCATGTGTTCTCCTCTTATAGGTCCAGGCACAGCATGTAATTTGCCTTCTGTAGCATAATGTTCTAAGCCTGCTGGTGTAGATTTACGTGCATCATCCCTAGCCTCTAAACGAACATACTTCTTAAAACCTAAACCTATACTAGTGTTGGCAGGTTGACTATTATAGAGACAGTTAGCTAACTGATCACCTGACATTAACCAAGTTTTATGTCTAGCTATTTCCTTCTCTAGTTTCTCTTTTAGCACTAGGTTTTCTGACTCTATATTAGCCTTTTCTTTCTCAGTACGTTTTAAATCAATTTTAGCACAATGTAAATCTCTTTCTAACACCCCTATCTTCTCATCATAAGCAACATGATTCTTCTGAAACCAAACTTTTTGTCTTTCTAGAGTTTTTAAAGCATGTTTATAAGCCTTAACCTCTACATAACATTCATTATGTTTGGGTTTCAATTCATCATAGTCCTTTTTAAGTTCATTATACCTTTCACTACAACCAAACACACAACTATGTACCTGAGAGATGCCCATAAAGGCAAAGTCTCCAGCGACTTGTGTACCATATCCAGCAATCTTCCCATAGTCCTGTGCAGCTCCAGCATTCGTTACTCTTTCCTCATCTTTTGTCTCATGTCCAGCAACCATTTCCCTCACTTGAGTGACACATCTTTCCTTATCTTTCCCTTCATCTTGTAACCAGTCTACCCTAGGATGAGGAGGTTTGAACTTTCTAGCTTTATTGAGATATGTCTCAACAGTATCACCAAATTCGAATGAAACCATTGTACGAAAATAATAATGACTTCTCACGTGATAGATCAATTAATACACAGTGAACAATTCGTACGAGGTAATGTTCTACACAGCGGACCCCACAATAAAATTCACAAGCGACAATTCAACAATAGCAGTAGTCCACCCACGTGAAACAGCCGAACAATTTGACCAAATTAATAACAAAGTACGAAGTTTGAATTTATATTACCCAACAAACGACAAACATGATTAATGTTCAGATCGACCAAATTATGAAGTACGAGGATCAATTAAAAGCGCCGCCGACCAATTAATTCACCCCACAAACTTTAAAAAATTCAGACTTACAATTAATTCATACAACGACAAACCGAATTAAAGCAACACTAGGCTATTTTAATTTAGCAACACCAAACAGATCTGCTTAAAAGATTAAATACGAATACCTCAAATATTCAAATCTGCTACTGATCGAACCTCCTCTTCTTTCACAGATAAAACCTTGTTGAATCCCTAGATCTCGAGAGCACGAGGCTCTGATACCAATTGTAGAATCCAAGATCTAACTCTTCTAGGATTATAGAGACAATGATTGTTGCACAGCTGAATAAGAACAAGAACACAATCAAAGTTTCTTAACAAGGTTTTTCTGTCAAGAACAATGATCCTCTATGGATCTATATTACACACACTAAAGGTGTTTTTCCTGGAGTGTTTTATTGAAGAAACGTACATCATACATAAGCCCTATGTTCCTTTTATATACAAGGAACACTAATACAGTAATAAATAAAAATATCAATGCATATCACTACCTAAAATAGTTCATGCATATCCTAACAAACTAATAATAAAGATACTGATTTCACTATATCCGTAGAAACAAGTCTTCAGCAGAAACCATGTCATCAGCAGAAACCATCTATAGCTTCAGCAGAATCCTGTCAGTAGAACTTCATCAGCAGGAACTTCCAAAATTCCCAACAATATCCACACCAAGAACAGCAAGTTGGCTAACAATCTTTTGAAGCCTGTTGAACATGTGATCCAGGGACTCATTACTGGTTGCAGTGAAGTTTTCAAAATTCTGCTTTTGGAGAGTCTTCTCTATCCTCTTGGTGGCTTCATTCCCACCATATCTAGCAATGATTGCCTTAAACAAGGACTTAGCATCCTTGAACATGCTGAAATTCAAGAGTTGATCATTTGAAATGGTCATCATCAGCAAACTTCTGGCCTTGAGGTTATTCTTCTTTTGAAGGCTCTCTTCTGTAGTTACTGGAGAGGTCTGCACAACTGTCTTTACCTTACCATCAACTGTTGTTGTAGAAGTTGAAGTGTTGAAAGAGTTTCCTTCTTCAATAATCTCCTAGAGTGCATAGTCTTGCACCTGGAAGTACTGTTCAATCTGCAGCCTCCACATGTCAAATTCATTCTTCTTGAGCATTGGCAATTTAGCAGCCATGTTTGTTTAGGTATTCTCCATGTCCATTACATCTAAATCAATAGTATCAACCTGTCTCTGATACCACTTGAGAGGATTGATGAAATACTTTAGGATGTTACTCCTTTCTAATGTGTTTGAGATACTTTGAGTGTATATAGTTAAGTATGCGGAATCTACTTAACCACACTTAGAAGATTATTGGTTTGTTTAATGGAACAGTAAAGTAAGTATGATAATAAACACAATAAGATTAAAACCAAACGATTCAATATTATTTCTTGAATAATACGAGTGATCTAGCTATCACTAGGGTTACAATCGACCTTGAATCTTTACAAAACTCTATGACTGATGTATATAATCGTATAACCTAGGATCTCTTTTTATAAACATAAGGAGTCCTTTACAAGATAAGTATTCTACCGTATAATGCTAACTAAATATGATATACAAAAAATCCTTTCCATACTTATCCTTAATACAAATTTTTATCCATGCAGCAGTACCTTCTGTTATACTAACAGTACTAACCTAGAAGTTTGTACTGTTAGTTATATCTCAGCAGTCTTCATTCTTACACTAGCAGTTTGTACTGTTAGTATATTCTTCAGCAGTACTAACTTCACAACATTTATTTCCCAACAACTTTGACGTAACTCTTTGTCTTTAACTTGATCTTTTTGTCTTGAACGTTCTTCACTTAAGTTTGTTGAGGATGAACTTTATAAGCATGAGTGTGAGGAGATGTAGATGTTGAAATATATGATGATGGTAAATGGCCTTTCCTCCAAGGGGACTTTCATCAGTACCTGCATAAAAATAGTTAGTAATAAAGCATCCAGCACTTACAGGTTCGGACTTCGAGATTGTTAACAGCAAAGTGTGAAAACTTTATCTTATCCTAGCAAAGGCCGTTCGTGAACTAGATGCCCCCAAAAGGGCTTACACAGATACACCGAAGTGCATCAACGATTCAGGTGAGCCGCTGAAGTACACCGGAGTATCACTTCACGTCTATAGACCGTTTGAAGCAAATAGCCATCACGATAGATAAGGCAAGATCCGTAGATCTTATAATGACTCTTATACCCCTTGTGTCCTTTATGGCGAACACAAGTGTATTAAATAGGAAGTGTATCCTTTCAAAAGATAGGTTTGACGATTTAGTTTTACGAATTGGTATGCGAAGCCTAACTCCTGAGGAGCTAGAACGTCTTCTCGAATCTTCTTGAAAATTATCTTTCAAAAAGCTTCGCTGTAAATATTTTTTGAAAAAACAAAATACAAAATTTGAAAAACCAACAAAATACAAAAATTGAAAATTTTCAAAAATACAAAAACAATATAAAATCAAAAAATACAAAAATATTCTTCTCACGACATGTCTCTCGTATAATCGATATTCTGTACATATCTAGAAATGTCATTCAATAATGATACGGACATGTACAGATGCTTGAGCGAGAGTTCACTAAAATGTTTTCTAAAACATGTCGTTTCTCAATTTTTTCTTAAAAAAATGGCTTTCGTATACTTCAGTACGAAACCCGGACATAAATGATGACTTCTGATTATTTCAGATCAGGACTCGTACGGTCAAAGATGAAATCATTTTCAAAAGTTCGAGTACAAACAAACTAAAATATTTCAAACAAAAACTCGTTTATCAAACAGAAATCTTGAGCACCCTTTCAAGATTTGTCAAAAGATTTTTCAAAATCTTTCACATTAGTGTTCAAGATAACTCCCTACAAACCCTTAATTTATTTTAAATTTTCTGTATGAAATATGCCTTTCACTAAGGGGGAGTATAAAAACAAAAATGTTCCGATTTCATGCAAAAATACCAAGATATGCTATTTTTGAGTGGGAGAAGACGTGATCAAAATGTTTAAAGATCATAGTTGAATTTGTAAAGAGCTCGACCCAGATATAACCAATGAATTGACGAAGCTTAAATGTCTGTAATCGAAAAGACTTGTCCTGGGCGGGTAATAATTTCAAGCTAGTCTAACTAGTGATGTAAGCATGTCTCGAATAGGACTTGTATAAGTAGAGTGTACCGTCTCGAGAGATTTTCTTCGAACTTGACCAGGACGGGTAATAATTCCAAGCTAGTCTAACTAGTGATGTAAGCGTTTCTTGAATCGGTCATGTTCACTGAAAATCAATCAATTCAAAAGTGAAAACTCTACCCAACATGTGTAAATCTATATTAAAACTTACGAGCACATGTGAAGGGGGAGTATTTCAGAAAATGCAAAACTCTCAAAGTGTTAACAAAATATGTTTTATAATTATAAACACTTAGAAAGATTTTTTCACAAAAGGTTTTATGGCAACATGTAACACCCCCAAATATTTCAACGGTCGCGGAAGCATACAGAACTTTGAGGGTGCTACCTGCGGATGCAACGATTGGAAATCACAACACAAGGTAACAAAGAACGGAATACATACTCCGTTTTTAGTTAAAATCAATATTTAGAGTTTTACAAAGATAATTCATAGTTTAGATAGAATTTCGGCCCATTAATACAGCTGCCCACATAAAAAAAAAAAGTCTCCAACAAAATTTTCCAGTCTGTCAGAAAAAGCTCCATGACCCTTGCCTTGCCATATCACGCCATACCAATTCAATTCACACACCTAAGAAAAACATGCTAAAAAGTCAGCAAAAAGCTGGTGAGTTCATAGGTTTAAATAAAGTCATCAAATAATTAGTTTGGACCAGCATGATCATTATAACACATATAATGTCATACAAAAGTATCTATCGAGCTAGCACTAAGTTCATGCAACCGAAGCTCGACAGTTCAGTGTGTTAATCTCTAACACATAATTAATAGTCAAGGGGCCCTTAGCGAGCCTTTAACCCAATACACTCGAAGTCCGACTTGCTATATGTTCGCCTTGACCCGTCTGGCCAACCGAACGGGGGAGTCACCCCAATAGATCTATCTAAAGCAATCGCGCTTCCCAAAGGAAATTAATGGCTCATGAAAATGGGCATGATAGTGGGTTCTAGGGCTTAGGCTAACTACGCAATAGTTTTGAGAAAAAGTAATAATATTATGGTCCATAAAAGATTTGCATGTTTCTCACCCCATATTTGTAAAACAAGTAAAAGTAAAAATGGGGCTACAAACTCACCTTTATTGGTCTGAACAGTGAATGTTGTGAAATTAGGGAGTGTACGACACCAACACGCAACCTAGATTAAATAACCATGTCTTAGTTCAAGGATTAAATTCAAGTCCTTTCAGATTTTAATTTCAATGTTTTAGTGTATCTATGTTGTTTTCACTTGTGTGGCGGCAAGTGTGGTTACTAAGGTCTCTCTGTTAGGAATATAAATATTCATGTGAAGAATCGGTTACCCCGAGTATCTGTTAGCATTAACTAGCTAGTAGGATTAGTAGCATTATTATTATTAGTTTAGTTACTATAAGTATTCGTGGAGTGGGTCGGGTCTTTACCCTCTGTTAGCTCACTCCACAGCCCACACGGGGCATCTAATATTTGTGTATAAATACCCCTCTCCCACCAAGGGAGAGGGTTAGACCTTTTCATACATTAATCTAATCTCTACTTCTTTCTCTCACTAAAGGCTCCCAATCTTCTATTTCTCTCTCTAGAAATCCTTCTCTATTCGACCTAGATCTAACGACACGATTGTTATATCTTTGTGAACATCTTACAATTGGTATCAAGAGCCAAGGTTAGGTTTATTTGAGTGTATATGTTCACGGAATTCTTTGGTTTTATGGGTTCTTTTTGGTTCGAATAGAAAAGGTTAAAAAATCTGTCATTTGTGCTTTGTTTGTGGTTAAATCTATGAAAATCTTGTACTTTCTTGTTTAAGATTGGTATACAAGCTTTGTTTAGTTGTTGGATTGCTTGTTTCAGTCGTGTATTGAAAGTTTGTGTGAATTCAAGTAAGTGTTCTTCGTTGTGATTTGAGTGTCGTATAGACTTTCTTCATTGCGATTTGTGCTTTGTTGGGAAATTGTTGGTTGCGATTTGGTAACTTTGGATTCTGCAATTTGACTTATTACTCAAAAGGGAAAAAGAAGACAAACCGCAAGAAAGGGACTGTTTTGGCGTTTTGTGTGTTGCGATTTGACCAGATAGCGACTGTTCTATCTGGTAGTGCCTGCGATTTGGTAGTTGCAATTTGGGTAGCTCCGGTTGCGATTTGACAGTTGCGATTTGGGTATTCTGGTAGCGATTTGATAGTTGCGATTTGGGTATTCTGGTTGCGATTTGATTTTTGCGATTTGAGTATATTCGGTTGCGATTTGATTGTTGCGATTTGAGTATATTCGGTTGCGATTTGTGTATGCGATTTGAGGCTGTGACTTGCGATTTGAGTCATTGCGATTTGATCTTTGCGATTTGAATTACAGTTGACTAATTGCGATTTGATTATTTGCGATTTGACAAGTTGAGATTTGACGTGTTGCGATTTAACTGATTGCGATTTGACCAGTTGTGAATTGACGTTGCGAGTTGACACTTGTGATTTGACTTATTGCAATTTGGTTGATTGCGATTTGACAAACTATGACTTGACTTGTTGCGATTTGATCAAATTGAGATTTGACTTCTTTGAATTGAATCTTGAAGATCAGTATTGCAATTCACTCTTGGTTAATTCTTGTTGATTGCATGGTTTCTTTTGTTGACTTTAGAAAATCCCGCGAAAGATTCGATTTCTCGGTTTAAATCACAAAAGTTGTAAAATCCCGTCTATATCATGGCAAGCACTGCTTCTGATGACATCCAAGCTGTCGGGTCTGATACCCGTCCTCCTATGCTTGATAGGACGGATTATGAGTCATGGGCACAAAGAATTCGACTCTACTGCTTGGGAAAAGAAAATGGATTTAACATTCTTAAATCCATTGATGAAGGACCATTTCAGATGGGCGCCACTCGATATGCTGTGGCTACTGCTGAGGATGGAACGGTCACTCTTAGGATTGATAGGCCATGTCAATACAATGATCTGAATGAAGAAGAAAAGAAATGGTATGATGCTGACATCCGAGCTTCCAATATTGTAATTCAAGGCCTGCCCAAAGATGTTTACAAACTCATCAACTTCAACACTGAAGCCAAAGCTGTTTGGGACAATGTCGAGATGCTTCTGGCTGGATCAGAATTAACAAAAGAAGATCGTGAGTCGCAACTGTATGATGAGTTTGAGCATTTCAAGATGAACCCTGGTGAAAACATCACTGATAACTATATAAGGTTTCACATGCTGGTAAACGACATGAGAATCATCAGAATGACTATGCCAAACATCCAACTCAATTCCATGTTCGTGAACAACATGTCACCTGAATGGGACAGATTTGTCACTGCAGTCAAGCTCAATAAAGGTTTGAGGCAGACCAATTATGAACAGCTATATGCTTATCTTCAACAACATGAAAAGCATGCTGTTTATGATCGTCTACTCAGGGAGAAACTCAATCCAACAACAACCAATGATCCACTCGCATTGATTTCAACTGTTCAGCCGTACAATCAACCACAACTTGATCAAGCATATCATCATCCCGTCTCATCACAGAATCAGACATTATTTGCTCAATCATTGATGCACCCACAACCTACTATGAACCCTCAGCTAGATTCAGGGTATTCTCTCACTGATCAGAGGATTGATGATCTTTCCAATCAAGTCTCCTTGCTTGTTCAGCAGTTCCGAGCAACACTCCCTCAAACCAACAATCAACTTCGAAATTCCTCAAACCCACGCAACCAAGCAACTGTGGAAGATGGAAGAATTATTGTTCAGAATGTTCAAGGAAGACAAAATGTGAATCCAAGGAATGTTGGTAGGGGGAATATTCAAAACAGAGGTGGAAATGTCAACCAAGGACAAGGGAGGCAAGCAAAGTGTTACAACTGTGGTGGGTTGGGACACATTGCTAGGAATTGAAATCAGTCCAAGCGTCCTCAGAACTCTGATTACTTCAAGGACAAGATGTTGCTGATGCAAGCTCAGGAAAAGGGAGCGGTTCTGGATGAGGAAGAGCTTTTGTTCCTTGCTGGTGATGGGGGAAACACATTTGATGCTGATGTGGATGACCAACCGGTTCAAGATATGGCCCTCAACGACCCAAACATCTTCCAAGCTGAAGATTGTGATGCATTTGATTCGGATGTTGAACCCACTACTCAGACTATCTTCATTGCCAATATATCTTCTGTTGTCTCATCACCTCAACAAGCTGGTCCTTCCAATGCATCTGTCATATCTGAGGTACTAAAACTTTATGACACATATAACATGGTAGATGAACAGAAGATTCCCACCGAAGTACAATAGACAGACAATGTTGAATCAGATACGGTTAATATGGAAAACATCAATGTTATTTCATATGAACAATATGTGAGTCACAACGACGTGTCTGATGTACCAAGAAGTGCATCTTCTGTTGTAGAAAATGCTTATGTTGTAGAAAATGCTTGTGTGGTAGATAATGCTTGTGTGGTAGATAATACTTGTGAGTTGCATGAGAACACCGTGTTTATCCCCGATGACACCTTGATCACTAGGCTTAACATATATAAAGATCAGGTTGCCATATATGAACAACGTGCAAAATTTGAGCTAACTGAACGTGAACATAAAATGGATTGTCAAATGCGTACATTTGTCACAGAACGTAATTTAAGGGAAGAAACATTAAAAAGGGGGTTAGATTCATTAAGAACACAACTTAATCAAACTGTTAAGCAAAAACAGGAGATTCAAGAAAGTGTAATTACACTAAAACAGGACTTCAAAGAAAAAGAATCAAAACTCCTAAATGATTTTTCCAGACTTAAAACGTTGAAAAACAAGATTGAGAACAAGTTGTACATACAAGACCAAACTAGACAAACTGCTCAAATGATGCAAAAGCATAAAAAATTATGTGATAAACATAGTGAATATAATGTAGGTGAACCTAAATTAGCTCTTCTTAGGAATGCTAAGGTAGCCCAACCTGCTTTATATGATGGAAATGAAATGCTTAAGACTGTTCATGCACCCCCTGATGTGTCATCACTTGAAGAGAGTAATGAGATAGAAGACAAAAAAAGAGAGAGATTAGCTAAAAAAATGAAGGACCCAAAATGTATAGCCAAACGAGTCATAGTTAAACCCCATAATTACTATAAGCAAAATCGGTTGACTATCTTTGCACCTCAAACTAAGTTAACGCCTAAACAAATATTTTGGTCTTTGGACATAGAAAAGAGAAAGGCTGATGCACTTAAGGACAATACCCCACCCCTTAGGAAAATAGCGGTTGCAACGGTGTATCCTCCCAATACACCTAGGCACTTAGTTCCGTTAACTCTTCCCACAGAATGTAAAACTCTGATTAGCATATATGTTCTTTGTCAACTATTTGCTGATTTTGATAAAACTTGTAAAAAGAGAATTAAACCAACGGGAATTACTGAAGGGGAAAGAGGTTTTGAACTAACCAAAGAATGCTACTTAACTGAGGTTATTCCATTCTTTAAGCTTCTTAAGGAACATTTTGAGGGTATGCAAACAACCCTTAGAAATGACGTAAATGAGATGAAAGCAGTAATTAAAGATATGGAAAATGAAGTGTCCCAATGTGCATTAGAACTTAAGAGTCGTAAGATTGAGAGAAAAAACATTCTCATCACCAATGAGAGTTTGATTGCTAAATGTGTTGCCCAGGATGTGTTTTATACTGCTACTGATGCTACACTAACTGCTTGTCAATTTCATGAACTGTCTATTGCACTGAATGCTTCCCAGAATCGTGTTGTTGAGCTTGAGTGGGAGAATTGGAAATTGCATGAGAAAATTCAAAATGATGACCATGATAAGATGGTTAAACGTTTTTTCAAAACTAGAGGTTGATCATCTTAATTTGCAATTAAAATATCAACACTTAGAAGAAAGATGTAAACTATCAAATGCCAAGACATCTTTGGATGCTCCTGAATTTGATACATATTTTGAATTAAGCAAACGCAATGAAAAAATTCAAGCTCACACTAACATGATTCGACAATTGAGGGCCCAAATTGCCCAACTAAAGTTTAACAAGAGTGATGCAATTGGCACCCATAAACCATCGTCCTTAGATTCTCAGAATTTTCAATATCAAGACACCATAAATAAGTTACACTATGAAAATGAATGCTTTCGTGCTGAAAATTCAAAAATCAAACAGCATTACAAAGAGTTATATAACTCAATTAAAGTCACACGAAACAGTCACAATGAAAAAGTAACTTCTTTGCTAAATGAAATTGAGAATCTTAAGACTCGGGTGAAAAGGAAAATGCAAATTATCACTTGTTAAAATGTTGTTCCAAAGGTTTCTGCTTGTAGTAAGTATGCTGTTGATGTTGTGCCTATTCCATTTCCCCTTAGGAACAATAGGTCTGCCCATCAAGTATATCTCAATCACCTTAAGGATAGTCTTGATACACTTCGTGAGATAGTTGAAGAGGATAGGATAAATAAACCACTTGATAGGCAGTGGTAGATGCTTGCTTCCTCACTAAACGGTCTGAGGAACTTTTAGAGTATGTCATTGGCACGGATCCTAATAATGATGACAAAAGATATAGATTTGTTGCATCATCATCTACGACTAAGAACAAGCACGTAACCTTTGATCTACCACTGAGAACATCAGAACCCAGCACATCAAAATCAGGAAAGCAAATGACAGTAAAACAAACTAATGTTCCCATCATTACTTCTACAGGAGTAAACTGTGACACCAAAGCTAGCGGGTCAAAGCCTAGAGGCAATGCAAGGAAAGATAGGACTGCGCCGGCTAAGAATGGTCACGAGAAGAAAGTAGAAGCCCAACCTAGGAACAATAAGTTTGGAATGAATGGAATGAATCGTGTTGATTCTAGTATTGAAAGTACTTTAATTAATTCGAATTCTAATGCTAATCATGATGGTTGTGTTGTGTCTTTTTTGATGTCTCCTGTACTACCCCAAGTTAAGAATGTTAAAAAAACTGAAATAAGTAAGAAAATTTGGAAAGCAACAGGAAAAACGTTTGCTAATGTCGGGTATCAATGGAGACCCACTGGAAGAAAACTCACTTTAGGAGATCAGTGCCCCTTAACTAGATTGAATAACCATAAAGTTGTGAAGGTTAAGGAATGGAAACCAACTGGTCAAATTTTGCGTTTAGTGATACAATGCCCTGCTACTAGGTCAATTGCTACTTCTAGTGTAGTTTCCAATGTAAATACAGTAGCATCTGTGAATCCTGTAGTTCCAGAATTTGTGTGTGCTAACCAAATGGACCCCAGCTGCACGTGGGGATCGACATTTTTCAGTTATCCATCGTTGTCTGTTTTCAAATGCAGGTCGTACAAATCGTCCTTTGGTATTTGGACTCAGGCTGCTCAAAACATATGACTGGGGATCGCTCACGGCTCAAGAATTTCGTGAAAAAGTTTATCGGGACAGTTAGATTCGGGAACGACCATTTTGGGGCAATTATGGGTTACGGAGATTATGTGTTTGGCGACAGTGTAATTTCCTGGGTATACTATGTGGAAGGACTAGGACAAAACTTGTTTTCTTTTGAGCAATTTTGTGATTCCGATCTTGAAGTTGCTTTCAGAAAATACACTTGTTTCGTCAGAGAGTTGGATGGTGTTGATCTTCTTAAAGGCATTCATGGCACCAATTTATACACCATCTCTATTGAAGAAATGATGAGGTCCTCACCTATTTTCTTGCTTTCAAAGGCCTCAAAGACTAAATCTTGGCTTTGGCACCGTCGTTTAAACCATTTAAACTTCGGCACTATAAATGATCTTTCCCGCAAGGATCTTGTACGAGGCATGCCCAGATTAAAGTTTGAGAAAGATCATCTGTGTTCTGCATGTTAACTGGGCAAAAGCAAGAAGCATACTCACAAACCCAAAACTGTCAATACCATCATGGAAGTTCTTCACACCCTTCACATGGATCTATGCGGACCAATTAGAGTGCAGAGTATCAATGGAAAGAAATATGTTCTTGTGGTGGTCGACGACTACTCTCGGTTTACATGGGTAAAGTTTTTGAGAACCAAGGATGAAACTACAGAGGTTATCATCAAACTAATCAAGCAGTTACAAGTAAGGCTGAACAAAACTGTCAGAATCATCCGGACGGACTATGGAACTGAGTTTGTTAACCAACAACTCAGTAAATTTTATGAGAGTATTGGCATAACTCATCAGAAAAGTGTTGCACGCACTCCTCAACAAAATGGCGTTGTTGAAAGATGAAATTGTACTCTAGTGGAAGCTGCAAGAACTATACTAATATATTCTAAGGCTCCGATGTTTCTTTGGGCAGAAGCAATTGCTACTGCATGTTATACCCAAAACCGTTCCTTGCTACGGCAAGAAACCAGATCTTTCCTTTCTTCGAGTGTTTGGTGCTCTGTGTTATCCGACAAATGATGGTCAAGATTTGGGAAAGCTAAAGCCTAAAGCAGACGTAGGTTTCTTCGTTAGGTATGCACCAGATCGAAAGGGATACAGAATCTACAAAAAAAGAACCCGACAAATCATGGAAACTATTCACGTGACATTCGATGAGCTGACTGAGCAAACGGCTCCTGGACAAACCAGTTCTGGACCTGTACCTAATTTATTGACACCTGGACCAATTAGTTCACGTCTTATACAGAATCCCACACCTGTAGTTCCTTATGTACGTCCCACCAGTGAAGAGTTGAAGAAGTTATTTGATCTGATGTTTGACGAATAATTTGAGCCACCAACGGTTAATACTACAACGGAAGCTCCACCTGTACCTCCCGTTGCTGATGCTCAAATTCCACAAAACTCAGAAGGTCCATCTGTATCTGTCTCAATCAGTCAAGATGCACCTTCTGCCAGTTAATCGCCCTCATCATCAAATATTTAATCTTCTTCAGTACAGCAAGGTTCTGTAGAAGACAATTCTTTTGAAGTGAATCCTTTTGCTCCTGTTGACGATGTTCCATTTGAAAATGTATTTGCTCCTGAGTCTTCCACTGATACATCTTCTTCACGAGATCACAACACAGCAACATCAGTTCAAAACCCTCAACCACATGATCATCTCAGAAAATGGACAAATGATCATCCAATTGACAACATCATTGGTAATCCATCTCGACCGGTATCCACTAGAAAGCAACTTGCCACCGATGCACTGTGGTGCTTCTTCAATTTCGTACTATCCAATGTCGAGCTAAAAGACGTCAAAGAAGCCATTTCCAAAGATTGTTGGTTTACTGCTATGCAAGATGAAATTCATGAGTTTGATCGACTTGAAGTTTGGGAATTAGTGCCTCCTCCAGAGTGTGCAATGATTATTGCTCTAAAGTGGATCTTCAAAGTGAAACTCGATGAGCACGATGATGTTTTAAAGAATAAGGCACGGCTTGTTGCAAATGGGCATCGATAAGAAGAGGGCATAGACTTTGAAGAATCATTTGCTCCGGTTGCTAGAATTGAAGCCATCAGAATATTTCTAGCTAATGCTGCTAGTCAGAATATGATTGTCTACTAAATGGATGTAATGACAACATTTCTAAATGGTGATCTGAAAGAGGAAGTCTATGTCAGTCAACCAGAAGGTTTTGTGGATCCTGATCATCCTACTCACGTCTACCATTTGAAGAAGGCTCTATACGGGCTAAAGCAAGCACCTAGGGCGTGGTATGATACCTTATTGAAGTTTCTTCTAGCTAATGGTTTTTCCAAAGGTGTTGTTGATCCTACACTATTCACTAGGAAATCGGGCAAACATCTACTTCTTGTTCAGATCTACGTAGATGACATCATCTTCGCCTCTTCCGATCCTAAGGAATGTGATAGGTTTTCTAACGAGATGAGTTCTAAGTTCCAAATGTCTATGATGGGACAAATGTCGTTCTTCCTGGGTTTATAAATCTCTCAAAGTCCCGGTGGCATCTTAATTAATCAATCCAAATATGCAAATGAAATATTGAAGAAATTTGGATTTGATTCAAGTGATGCAGTTGACACCCCTATGATTGAGAGATCGAAGTTGGATGATGATCTCTCTGGGATCCCGGTTGATCAAACAAAGTTTCGAAGCATGATCGGATCTCTAATGTATCTCACTGCTAGTAGGCCAGATCTATTGTTTGATGTATGCATGTGTGCTCGATACCAGTCCAAGCCTACCAAGAAGCATCTGGAAGTAGTAAAGCGGGTCTTTTGATACCTTCTAGGGACTTTTCACATGGGTCTCTGGTATCCTAAGGACACCGCCATGGAACTCACGGCATATGCGGATGCAGACCATGCGGGGTGTCAAGATACTCGTCGGAGTACGTCGGGAGGTGCTCAGTTTTTGGGGGAAAAGTTGGTTAGCTGGTCATCTAAAAGGCAAATTTGTACTTCTATTTCTTCTACAGAGGCTGAATATATCGCCATGTCTGCGTGCTGTGCTCAAATTATGTGGATGAGATCACAACTATCGGATTATGGCTTTGCTTACAACAAGATCCCTCTGTAGTGTGATAACAAAAGTGCTATTGCTCTTTGCTACAACAATGTCCAGCACTCCCGATCAAAGCACATTGATATCTGGCATCACTTCATTAGGGAACAGGTGGAAAAAGGGGTTGTTGAACTTTATTCATGAGGACAGAGTTTCAGTTGGCTGATATCTTCACTAAGGCGCTTCCGAGAGAACGGTTTCAACTTATTCTCTCGCGACTTGGCATGAAGAGTTTGACTCCAGAAACACTCAAGGGTCTTCAAGAAGAAAACGAGGAGTAAAGGATTTGCTTCACATATCCTTGTATATATTTGTATATATCTTAAACCAAAAAATAAAAAAATAAAAAAAGAATAGAAAAATATAAAACCTATAAAAAACAGAAAAAACAGAAAAACAAAAAATACCAAAAATAGTTCTTCTAGGCATGTCTTCTGTTTATCGATAACATTTACGGTCCTAGAAATGTCATTCAATAATGACACCGGTCTTTAAATGAAGCTCGAGCAGAAGTTATATTAACTGGTTAAAACATGTCTAATCGGCTTGCAGTTACTTCAGACTGCAACCCGTGCATTATTATGGGGAAAGCATGTCGTCAAAAAACAGGTTGTTCCTCCAACTGGGTGATGTTCACCTGGGCATGGATTACTTTATATCCATGTTTCTTCGATTTGATGTACGTTTCAGTGCATCATTCCTCGTATAAGAAGATAAGTCTTCTTTACATCGCAAGTACTTTCCAATCTATGATTCTTCAGGAAAGTAGTTGTATGAAAACTTGGTGGTACCATGATTTTTGAATATCAATCAGAATTGAATTTTTCATAAAAATCTATCACTCAATCAATGACTACAGCTATTCCATTAGAAGACGGGTCATCAATTCAGGGGGAGAGTGATGATTTTCAAAATTCTATATCATCAAAACATGTTACTTTGTACCAAATAAGCAGTGAATTTTATGAAACTTGTTGCTATGTGTCAGTGTATGATTCTTGTTAAATTCAAAATCTTCCAAACTTATCATACCTGACACTAACATTCTCCCTCATAGATTGAGGGGGAGAATCATAATGTTCCATTATCAGAATATATGTTATACCTGACCACATTTTCTCCCATATTTTCCAACTTATTTAAATCAATTGGGATCCCAAATCTCAAAAGGTTTGAAATTTTTGATCGGGGGAGAAAATGTGATTTAAATATGAAATCTGATAAAATGTGATCTTTTGGACTCATGTGTAGGCTCCCAAATATGTGCTAAACTCTTTCATATATCGATACACATATTGAGGGGGAGCTATTGATTTGTGATGGCAATTGTGGAAGAATACCAAAGACCGACCATTTTACTTTATGTACTAGAGTTATAAGGATGGTAAGGTTAGGTATCAGTTCCCATGATCCAGCCAGAACCGGAGGGATCTACCCAAGGACAATCCACTAGTTAGTGTAGAAGTCCTTAGGTATGATTAAAAAGGAGAAAAGTGTGAATAAGGGAAAAGTGCCGACTATGATGGAGCTAGTACTGGAACAAACCAAACAAGGTGCTAGTGATGAAGTCTCGGTAAGCGCTGAAGGGGTTGAAGAATGAAAAAGAAATGTAAAGATCAAGGGTGAAAAGAAAGAAGCCCTCCTTACACATTAGGCAGAAACCGGGTCAATACATATGCTGTCAGAATCACTTAGTTGATTGCTGACATTACAAGTATCATGGACCCAGTGATACGCTGCACAACCCTCCCTAGCCTCTCAAGGTCCCTCAAAGAATTCTTGTTTCATTTGTCATAGAGATTGATACGTGCGAGTGTCGTTGCGGTTTAGCAGTATTAATGCCTAATCAAGTTTTAAATTTATATTTAGCCGACTTATCAATAACACACACACTTAACGAGCAGTGTACCCGGTCAGTATGAATATAATGGTAAGTAGAGTGTCGATCACTAAGAGTGGAACGTATTATCTAGTTATTCTAATCAGTATTTTAATATATTAAGTTAGCTATACAATCTAATCTAACGCAAGGGGGTCAGCCTGAGAGACTGGCACGATTTGGTTGCAATTAAATAATAAACTAAACCAATAGGCACGAATCAGCAAGTAGCACACACGTACACAGATAAATACTCGAGACAATAAGAGGGCTGTCCTTATGATAAGTAGTTTGTCACTTGTTTTATTGCTAGTGTTATATGAAGTGTATAGTTCGATGCAACGCACCGAGATTAAGTCCTTTCTCGTTGGTTCTAATCTTATCGGCGAGTAAACCCTTAATGATTACTTATGACTATCCTATTTATCTTTCTCCTACTTTTCTACAGACCATAGAATGCATAGGCGATCTAATAAACAGGCGAGGGCAGAGGCATGGCGACCCGATCAACGCTCAGCTAGCCACAGAGGTTATCAATGCACTAATAAAAGTCACCAATGACACTAACATATAAACTTTAATTGATGAGAAAGCAGTTTTAAGGGAGTGCAACCTTTCCGTTGTCACATTACACAAGCCACCAATCTTGATGAATTAAAGTTTACTAACACAATAAAACAAAACTACTTAATGAATTAAACACATGCAGCACCTTCTTACAGCTCTTGTATCTTTGATTTGGGTGTGTCTTGTGCTGCTGCCTTGACTGAATTCGTCCTTGGTTTCTGGTCTTCGGTCACGTATATAATATATGTCACATCGAATTCGTCTGGTCTTGGGGTATTTATAGTTTCTGTCTGAGGGTAAGATGCGGCGCATCTAGTAAGTAGATGCGGCGCATGTACTTAACTTCTCGTGGGGTCCAAGATTATAATATTCAGGAATATTCGTACACCGCTAGAAGATGCGGCGTATCTTCATCTTTGGATGCGGCGCATGTCCTCTTGTATCTTGGATCGTATCTGGTGAAATATTGATAGTTATGCGGCGCATGTAACGAGTGAGATGCGGCGCATCTGGAGCAGAACAAGTTGGTTATTCTTCGTTGACCAAAGTTTCATATGCGGCGCATGGGATAAATCCATGCGGCGCATTCTTCAAAGTCAGGCAGTGGTCTTCATTCTCTTCATTCCAACAACCAATTCCAATCTTGATCATTTTACTCCGTTTTTAGTCCATAATCGCTAAGTTTCACCAAATGCTTGTTTTTACCTGAGAATTACAAAAGTAAACGATTAAGTATCAATCCTCATACATAATATAGTAAAACAAGTCAAATTAATAGGATAAATGATAGTAATAAAATGTACTTATTTGAGTTCATCAAATATCCCCCCACTTGAACTTTACTTGTCCCCAAGTAAACCTTAGAATTAATCTTATGAAAATGTATCCTAAAAGATGTTAGGATTTATTTTTATATTTAAGCATGTATTCGTCTTTTGTCATAATCACACAACTAAACACTTAACGAATTAGAAGTAAAATAAAATATTTTGATAAAAGCAAATCTAATCGTTTAACTGTCCAGTCGCGACGAATATTCTATCATAAGCTTGGCAAGTATTCTTAATCTCTATCGATCTCAAATTCCAGAAAAGGCGACAAAATCACAAATACATGATCGAATCCACGAACACGATACTTGCAATTGCTCAAATCCTTAACTCGAATAGGCTAAAGATAGGTCCAAACTTCACCAATAATAATATATCAAAAAGGGCGACAAAATCATAAATACATAGCCGAATCCACGACTACGATACTTAAGATTGCTCAAATCCCTAATCTCAATAAATCAAAGGTTTGGTTGGATAAAGAATAATACAGGGTATGGATAATATTTGGGATATAAATTGGTGTAAAAATAAAAATAACAAACAAAACAAATAAATTAAAATCCTAAGTGTGGTTAATCACTATCCCAACCATCCCATGAATAAGACTCATATCATTGAATAACTCACGCTTTAACACTTGAAACACACGCTTTAGGTAGACACGAATTATACTCAACAAAATCTTAATCAAAGAATAAACCTTAGTTGACGTTCCCATAACTGCCAACTCCCATTCAATCCATAGATATAGTACAACAAATAGTGGTGATATCGACCACTTACATAATCTTTACATCGTTGGTTTAAATCAAACATCCAACTCTCTTCTTTTTTTTCTTTTTCTTTTCTCATATTTTCGATTTTTTTTTTTTTTTTAAAAAAAAAAAAAAAAAAAAAAAAAAAAAAAAAAAAAAAAAAAAAAAAACATAAACATAGATGTGTAAAATTTCACCACATCACTATAACAATAAATCTGGATAATTTTTCCATACTTTTCATGACTTCAGAAATAACGGTAATAGTGAAAGTAGTAAACACACGAAAAATAAACTCAAAGATATACAATATTTACTTTCACTCCAATTGCATTGTGCAATTTCCCGACCTAACCATAGATAATGAATTACGCACACGAACACAGGTAATGTAAGGAAACACACTTTGCCTATAGCAATTAACCAACCACGGATTCTAATCTACAGGGTAGGCTAAGGTGTAAGGGTGTAACGAAACATTATAACAAAGGTGTAAGAAAAGAAAAGAATGGCTCTGAGTGTTTTTCTAGGGGTATCTTACTCTAAAAGTGAGAGTAACAAAAGGGTTTATACGGGGGTTAACTAACCAGTGTAGTTAGCTAATAACACATAACATATAAGGCTTTTTGGGTGTAATCCTAGAAATTTACCAATTTAGACAAGTCATTTCAATTATATAAATAATACTTATTATGGTGGTCTCGAATAGTATACAAGCCAAGTTCTAAAGTTTACAAGTCACCGGCACACTCATAGATTTGTGAATTTTGAAAAATCACAATTTTTGAAAATAACGTCATGTGTGCAGCTATGCAACTTAGACTTTAAACAAAAACATGCTAAAAAATTTTAAATTTTTGATATATTAAGCACATTTTAAGCATAATTTGAAAAGTTTAGGACAAGTAAGTGTTAAGTGTTCTAATTCTCCAATCCCCCCACTTAAGTTAAACAACGTCCTCGTTGTTTGTATTAAAGGTTAAAAACTAGAAAATAAAAGAATTAGAACAGAAAAACTCCCCTGAGATTTGCTCGGTATGATCCTCCATTTGTATAAGAGAAAAAATCATCTTTCTTGTGGATTAGAACGTTTAAGCTTCATATAAGATGTATCCACAGGAAATGCAGGAATCTATAATACCACCAAGGCTTCAAAGCACACCTAAGGTAAGAAAGGTTCAACTTGCATAATACATTAGTAGTTATGTAAAAATAAAACATAAAAATTAAAAATGAAAATCATCAGGTCAGTCGATGCGCCGTATCTTATGGAAGAAGATACGTATCGAGCCTGGAATAAATACGGATCAGAATAAAAGATGCGCCGCATCCTTAACCAGGGATGCGCCACATTTAAAATAAACTGATAAAAAGTTTTAAATTCGAAAATAAAAAATGCAGAAAAATAAAATAAGATATGACCATCTGCAGGAGATGCGTCGCATCTCAGAATTGAGAAGCGCCGTATCCTCTGCGGCCTGAAACAAAAATAAAACAAAATAAAGGATAGGATGCGTCGCATCTGTTTACCAGATGCGGCGCATGTGGTTACCAAACAGACTGATAACAGTCTGCTGTAAAATGACTCGTTCCACGGTTTGATCTCTCACGTCCTCTCGTACTCTCATGCTGAACTTAATGCCAGTCTTCATCAAATATAGCAAGAAACATAAACTGAAGCATTAAATATATACACGAGAATATTGATCAGTACAATTCAAAAAATAATAATAATATGTGGAACAATGTCTGTAAAATCAAGAGAGTAAGATCATGGGTGAGTGAGGTCGTCTGGATGGGTCCCGGAAGTGCTGGCTCCATCAATCCTATGGCGGACCCTACGAGTGTATCCAAGTGTCACTCCAGCAACATGAGTACCATCTGATCGGGTGTGGGTAATACCCTGCTGCTCCAAGAGTCTGCTCACACTCATAACCAGCCACTCTGAATCTCTCCTCATACCATCAACAACCCCTCTCAACGCTCTCAACTCCCCCTCGACTGCCTCGACTCTCTGACCCATGGTACGTACAGGGACTGGTGGGGGTACTGGTGCCTGCGGCTCCTCCTGATGGGCTGGAGCAGCAGCCGGAGGTCCCTGAGGGCCTCCCTGCTCCGCCTCTGGTCCTGCAGCTCTGGCGGGCCCTAATGCTACCCAAACGTACTCTCCCATAGCTATCTGGCAAATCCCAAGTCTAACCAGATAATCCCTGTCAATAACCGGGAGATGGGTCACCACAACCTCCAGTCCTGCTGGGATCTCAGCTCCAATCACTCCAAAATGGCGGGCCAGCCTAGAAACAAAATGCCCGCCAGTCATCTGGCTCCTCCTATCTCTCCCTGCGGCCGACCGGTGGAGGTAGTGTGCCAAGAAGTGGGGGATGTTCACCGACAACCCCTCATCCATGCTCCTAAGGAGGAAGAGGTCCAGAGTGGTCACCTTCTCAGGTGACTGACCCCTCCCAGCAATGGTAAGTGCGATCAACCGGTGGTACAGCCTCCTCATCGACTCCCTGATCAAAGTGTAAGAGGGGGTGGAAGTAGTGATATCACCCCCTGAAGAAATCCTGTCCCAGTAATCACTAAATAATCCTCTGTCAGGGACCGCTCGCAAACTATCATCCCAATATCTGTCAAACCCATCTGACTCAAGCTCCTCAGCAGTGTGTAAACCCATGGCCAGGATAAACTCCCTCATCGACATCTGCCTCAACACCCCACCTAGTCTAAACACAAGGGTGTCAGCTATATCCAAACCAGTATCCGTCTCTCTGTAGTAAAATGTACTAAAGAACTCCAGCATAAGCTCTCTGATAAGAGGCTCATCGATCCTGAACAATCTCTCCCAAGCACTAGATCTGAACACCACCTCCTCATCATCTCCAGCAACTACCATCTCCATCCTATGCTGTAAACTCTCAGCAGCATGTCCTGCCCCAATCAATCCTACATCATCAAAATCCAAAGCCTGTACCCTGAATATCCTCCTAAAGTAAATCGACTCAAGTCTCCGTAAGTAGTCCTCCAAAGTGCCAGGGGTTAGCCCCATGTCCTCGAAACGTAACCACTGGTCCCTCTGTGCTACTTCTGGTAGTGCCATCTGAAATAAATTTTTTAAAGTTAGTAAACAGTCTGCAAGATAGGTAGATACGGCGCATCTAATTTAATCAGTGCGGCGTATCTGAATGAAATATAAGAGATGCGGAGCAAGAGTTGAGATACGGCATATGTAGATGCGTCGTATCTAGATTAATCAATACGGCGTATCTAGAATTTTATTAATTTGGAAATAGGTCGTTACGCCGCATCAATTAACCTAGATGCGCCGCATCTAAAAGCATACCAGTATAAATAAAGGGGGTCAGGCAGACTTTTCAAGAATCCGTTTCCGTGACGTAAACTACCACTAAATATCACAGTATCATATACTCCTTATATCAGTTCTAATAGCTTATCACATTTTACTAATCCACCTTCTCGCTAAATATTCAAAATCGAATTCAAAACCCAAATTTTTGGTCAAATCAAACTAGTGCAGAAATTCGATGATTTACGCAAGTCAAACACGGGGAAGATCATCTATTACAAGTCCTAATCATATTTCTATATCATTTAAGCACGAATCGAATTAATCATATAGACCCTAATTTTCGTATTAACCAAGATTAAATCGAAATAGAATAATTACCTTAATTTGATGATTAGGAGAAAGATTATAGATCGGATTAAAGGTGGGTTTAAAAAAAGTGATCGGAATCGGAGTATAATATCAGTGTGTGTAAGTTCTTACCTGTGTGTGTTTATGCGGTAAAGATTTTAGATCCGGCGCATTCCCGTTGTATTTATAGGGCAAAACAATGCGCCGTATTGAAAATTGGGATGCGCCGTATCTATTTAATTTCGTTGACTAGTCAATGAGTCCTAGTTGGTCAGAGATACGGCGCTTTGGATAATTAGATCCGCCGTATCGCTAAGTTAGTAAACGAAATTTAAATAAGGAACGTACCTTGGCCTTCGCAACACGATTCTTAATACACCAAATTGGGGTAAAACGGTTACACCATGCGATATAAATGAATTCAAAATAAGAGCAATAGGTATAAACGTTTTATTAACAATTGTAATCTTATAGTTTAGAGGATAAGAATTTATTCCGAGGTTAGGAACAAATATCGTTTTTAAGCATACAAAATTAAAATTACAATTTGAATCAGATGTATAATATGGATAATAAATTTGAGATGATATAGTAGAGAACTTTCCTTTGGGCTGGTTGAAAAATCGTAGAGTTTACCTGGAATTCTATTTCAAGAATTTAATACGTTCAATGTTACCAGTACTGAGTTTTCCTCCACTCTTGCTGTCTTATGTTCGGTCACTCCAGCTAGCGTCTCTTAGTTTTGTTCAGAATGTAATCTTTCTTGGTGATGCTTGAGTCATCCTTTATCCTGAAAATAAACAACTTGCAAACGAGAGTAGCGGACCGATCAAAGTAAATATCAAAAATCAACTATATTTATCAAATTATATTCGTCGTATTAACAAAAGTTAATGCGCCGTATTTTCGTTACGTTTCAAAATATAAGATTTTTGATTCAGTAAGATGCGCCGTATCGATAAAAATCGATACGCCGTATCTGTTTAATAATTCGAAAACTGTTTTTAATTAAAATAATAGATACGCCGTATCTGCTGAAGCAGATGCGTCGTATGGCGTTAATGTTTAGAAAGAAAAAAATTTATCAAAAACAGATACGCCGTATCTTGGGGAAAAGATGCGTCGTATCGAATTAATTAAACGCGTTGTTTTTTATAAAAATTAAACGCAATACGCCGTATCTGATAAATCAGATGCGCCGTATCGTTCGATTTAGCCCAGTACAACGATAGCAGAACACAAAAAATACGAAAAATTAAAACAAATAAAACACACAAAAATAAACACAAACAAAAGCAAACAAATAACACACAAAAACAGAAAATATGCAAAATAGTACAATGAATGCAAATTAAACTAATACACAACAAAATTAGCGGTTAGATAAAAATTAAAAACCTAATTAAAATACTAATCAAATTAACAGATAATAACAATTCACTCCCCGGCAGCGGCGCCAAAAACTTGATGCGTGCGAGTGTCGTTGCGGTTTAGCAGTTTTAATGCCTGAGAGACTGGCACGATTTGGTTGCAATTAAATAATAAACTAAACCAATAGGCACGAATCAGCAAGTAGCACACACGTACACAGATAAATACTCGAGACAATAAGAGGGCTGTCCTTATGATAAGTAGTTTGTCACTTGTTTTATTGCTAGTGTTATATGAAGTGTATAGTTCGATGCAACGCACCGAGATTAAGTCCTTTCTCGTTGGTTCTAATCTTATCGGCGAGTAAACCCTTAATGATTACTTATGACTATCCTTTTTATCTTTCTCCTACTTTTCTACAGACCATAGAATGCATAGGCGATCTAATAAACAGGCGAGGGCAGAGGCATGGCGACCCGATCAACGCTCAGCTAGCCACAGAGGTTATCAATGCACTAATAAAAGTCACCAATGACACTAACATATGAACTTTAATTGATGAGAAAGCTGTTTTAAGGGAGTGCAACCTTTCCGTTGTCACATTACACAAGCCACCAATCTTGATGAATTAAAGTTTACTAACACAATAAAACAAAACTACTTAATGAATTAAACACATGCAGCACCTTCTTACAGCTCTTGTATCTTTGATTTGGGTATGTCTTGTGCTGCTGCCTTGACTGAATTCGTCCTTGGTTTCTGGTCTTCGGTCACGTATATAATATATGTCACATCGAATTCGTCTGGTCTTGGGGTATTTATAGTTTCTGTCTGAGGGTAAGATGTGGCGCATCTAGTAAGTAGATGCGGCGCATGTACTTAACTTCTCGTGGGGTCCAAGATTATAATATTCAGGAATAGTCGTACACCGCCAGAAGATGCGGCGTATCTTCATCTTTGGATGCGGCGCATGTCCTCTTGTATCTTGGATCGTATCTGGTGAAATATTGATAGTGATGCGGCGCATGTAACGAGTGAGATGCGGCGCATCTGGAGCAGAACAAGTTGGTTATTCTTCGTTGACCAAAGTTTCATATGCGGCGCATGGGATAAATCCATGCGGCGCATTCTTCAAAGTCAGGCAGTGGTCTTCATTCTCTTCATTCCAACAACCAATTCCAATCTTGATCATTTTACTCCGTTTTTAGTCCATAATCGCTAAGTTTCACCAAATGCTTGTTTTTACCTGAGAATTACAAAAGTAAACGATTAAGTATCAATCCTCATACATAATATAGTAAAACAAATCAAATTAATAGGATAAATGATAGTAATAAAATGTACTTATTTGAGTTCATCAGAGATCAATACATGTCTATCATCTCTCTCACTCCGAGTTAGATGATATTGAAAAGGTGGCAGTCCTCTCCAGCCTCCGATCACTAAATCAAAACGCACTATTGAGTCTAGAGCCAAGAGATCATCCATAAATCTCATTAGGACACATTTCCAATATGCTTGTTGTTTCATATACCGTGAAAAGTAAGAAAAATATATATGAAGAGTCCTACGCATTATCTTCATGGTATTGCCAGAAAATCCGAGTGATACGTAAGTATTCACAATGAAGATGGAAATCCTTCTAGAGCCAACATCAAACAAGCTCTTGGTGGGTGACATGTGAGATTCTTCATGGATCAAACTAGTGACAACTGGAAACAAACGATGGGCCGATTCACATTTGAATCAAACTTGTTCCAGGAAATGGATTGATGGATGCTTTTGGAAAACCTTTCAATGTGCTCACCAACTGAGTTTCGAGCACATTGATTGTGAAAATTTTCAAACAAAAGTGTTTATGACAAAAATATGATTAAATTTATAAAACCCTCGTTGTGTTGCATAAAATGTTTATCCAGTGACACGCGAGTGATTTTTCTAATCAATTTCTCATCAATCAGTGGGTATTTAATTCACTGATTCACTCAACCGTGCTATCTGCTTTGAGACATTCCAGTATGAGAACATGCTTGTATGACGATTCCAATGATTAATTCGTTGAATGAGTCTTTACAACAAGCTGGAAATTCCTGTCAAGGAGAATCTTCTTTAAAGGGGATTCTTCCTGATCACAGGTCGGTTCTCACGGAACCGAAGGTTAATCCAACCACCCCGAACAAATGACAAAGCCATATTCGTTCTCCAACTTTATTGCTAACTATTTTATTTCAGATTCATATAAAGATGGTGATGGTGGCTCCTGATTCCAGTAGAGACGTGTCAATCCACACTCCATGCTCACACTTCCAATTCATTATCAAAGACATCATGATAGCTGAAAGACCTACAACACGGCTTTCGCAACTCTGATGATAGTTATCATGATCCAGAAAAGTGTGAGCATGCAGACTAACGGTCACAACAAATCACATGAAGGCAATATTACTACAACGGATGAGCTTGGAGATTTACGGTGGCTGATGATCTCAAAGAATGCTCAAAGATCACAACTTCACATGGAGACGATGCTGCAACAAGATGACTTGAAGACATATGTTGGATGATAAACTCAAAGAATCCTCAAAGATCATCCAAGACAAAAGATCAGTCATCAAAAGTTCACTGCTGAGCACGCAAAGATCAATGATTTTGAAGAATAAAGACTACGAGCTAGGAATTTACAATCAAGTAATAAAATGCTCGAATTCAAAATATTATTTCAGGGGTGACCTCCTTTAGGGAGAGATTGTTAGGAATATAAATATTCATGTGAAGACTCGGTCACCCCGAGTATCTGTTAGCATTAACTAGCTCGTAGGATTAGTAGCATTATTATTATTAGTTTAGTTACTATAAGTATTCGTGGAGTGGGTCGGGTCTTTACCCTCTGTCAGCTCACTTCACAGCCCACACGGGGCATCTAATATTTGTGTATAAATATCCCTCTCCCACCAAGGGAGGGGGTTGGACCTTTTCACACATTAATCTAATCTCTATTTCTTTCTCTCACTAAAGGCTCCCAATCTTCTATTTCTCTCTCAATAAATCCTTCTCTATTCGGCCTAGATCAAAACATACGAGTGTTATATCTTTGTGAACATCTTACACTCTCCCAATGGATGGTGAGGTGTACTCTATAATTGACCTAAAGGTATGGTAATGAGGGGTTGGGAACATCTAATGACCTAAGGTACGAATGAATTAAATCCAGTTGTCACATGTATATATATATATATATATATATATATATATATATATATATATATATATATATATATATGTCATAGTTTTATTCGTTATGTCCGTTTATGTTGATTTTAAAAGTAAGACTTAATATATGTGACGTTTATTACCTAATAAGTGTATGGTTTGGGAAGTTGAATATGTAATGTTAACTTTTAGTAACTTGATTAATTTAACTAAGTCCTTGTTTTCATTAGAAATCATTTTTACACTATATTAGTTTAGAATCACATGTATCGTTAAGTTTATTGAAGTTATGTTTGATGTACTATTAGTGACATTTATCTTAATTGATTTAGTTTTCAAATTAATGATTGTAAGTGTTAATATATATATTTCGTCGTGTTTTATGGTCTACCCTATCGTGAATTTGATTTGTTAATCTTTTGAGTGCCACATTTTACTACTCAAGTATATGCTAATATATATTTCTATTTTCCAAAGTGTATGTAATATTACTCATATGACAATGTATATATATCTAGTCTAGTTGTTTTAATCATTTTCGTCGTGTTTAACATTTCGACTATTCAAGCTTTTTTTTTACGTACATGTATGTAAATGGAATTCCGTTTTTTACTCGGCTATAATAGCTTTTTATATGCCTATATGTTGAATCATATTCGTGGACGTCTTATGTTAATTTTTAATTATTCGTGATAAGTTTCACAATATTTATTAACGGAATTCTTGCCTTCTATTATCTATTGGGCTGCAGCCCATTGCTCTCTAGGAGGGGGAAATATAAGTTAATTAATGGGTTGGGTTAAATCTCTACTGTGCACACAAGTCAGGTGGGCCGAATGGGTTGAGTTTTATTCTCAATCTGGTGGACCTAGAGGTGGGCTTACAAACCCATATTGTGAGCTGCGTTAAAGGCTGTTGAGTGGGCTCTAATGTTGGTCCTTGTTGGGCTTGGTCAATGGCTTCGGCCAGGTATTAACAACAAAGGAAATGAAAGGAATGTACCAAGTTAACGACTTGATAATACATTCCTGGAACCCTTACTTCACGGCTGGGATTGGTTACAACCACAGTCTCAACTTCATTTCGTGGGCATTATTCGAGTACTACTCGACTTCGAGTCATTGGGGAGTCTACATGGCGTTAAGGGTTCGGGTTCGACTCAATCTATAGCTCGACAAGGGTAAAATGACCTCAAAAAGTGTCTAGTTTCCTTATGACTCATTGTTCCTATATTCACTTAACAAAGAGATATAATGTTGTCTGTCTTAAGAGAGTACTTTTATCCGAGTATTTTCAATCATATATGGGTTGCGTTGAAGGCGATTTGGTACTATCTTTTGTGGGAGGGTTCCTTCGTTAGAGTGAGTCTCCTCATATGAATCGAGGAATAACCCACATGGTGGGTCTAATGGTTGCTTATAAGCTCGGACCAAACTTCCTCTAAGTGAGCTGCTTTTCCCAGTCCATCCTGACCACCATTGGGCCTAGCTTTGGTGGTCAATGGTTCGGTTATGGTCATTATTGGTCACAGTGGGCTTTCACCACCCACTTAGCAACTGCACGACATACCACCTAGCCCTCTTATTCGAGCCACAACATTCCAGGTTCGAACCATGAACCTGTGGTTCCTCTAGAGTCTTTCGAATACACTAAAACAATGGGGACTAATAGCCTAAAAATCTACTCAACAATAATTCCAAGTTCAAATCCTGAACCTAGTTTTCCTGGTGACTTCAATTACACACAGCCATTAACAACTTAATTCTATCAAAGTATTTCCTATGCCATTCTAATGACAACAAAAAATAATAACTTTTCTCAATAATCACCACTCCTGGGAATCAATTTGACAGAAAACTAACGAATCAATACTTATCTTTATTCATTCATTCGACCTCTAATTACTTATCATGAATGGTTCTAAAAAAAATAAGAAGAACTAATTGAATCCGTATTAATATCAAACCTTACAATGATTTTTTTTTTGATGGGTGAACACTTGAGTGAACTTAAAATCCAAGAACCCACTGCTCCTCCAAATCGAATCACAACACTTCACTCTTATCCCTTATTAAGAACTTCTCAGATCTTTGATGGTATTTTGGTGATTTGTGTTTCGATATCCCCTTGGATGCGTGGATTTATGGAGAATATTGGAGAGTAACTCCATGGGACTTTCGGTTTTGGGAGGTATAATCTTACCCTTTGTTTGCTATCTCTATTTCAATGGTTGTTTAACCTAGGTTGACTTGGGTGATTATCTAGGTTCGTGAAGAGGACAAAGGCTTTGGGTCAACAGGGATTGCATCTGTTATGGTGAAGGATAGGGATGGATCGAAGGCTTATAGGGGAAGGGAGAGGCGGACAAAAATAAGATGGGTAGGGTTTGCAGGTTTCGAAATTTGTATGAGTGGAGGAGTGATGGTTTATTTTAAATATGTTAGTGAATATTTAGTTAAAGTGTGGTATTTTTATACCCGCGTTTCGTTAAACTGTGTCAAATTTGGATCCTCCCTAGAACCGTTACAAATATGAGATATTATAACTTTAAAGTCGTTATGTAATACTTGAATGTATTTTTGAGTCCTTAAGTATTCACTAATATTCATGAGTTTCAGATTCATTTTTGGTTGGCGTGTGGTGTCAGTCTGTGTGAAACTGTGATAACCTCCCGTTCTCACTACAATAAAATGAGTAAATTATAAGATGTGATTATTTCACTATTCCTTGGAGAGAATTCTGGGTGACATTATGTGCAGGTCTGTTACCCGTTTTAAACAGATAATGGTCTGGTCAGGTGTCCTATTCACAGAAAATGAATTGTCAATAATATAAATATTAGGGAAATTTTACCATTTGTCACATCCTCCCCGTCTTAGGAACGAAAACCGTCCTCGTTTTTCACTTAGGGTTACCCGCTGGGTGTGTAAAGAGATGTGGGTATCTTCGTTTGATCTCATCCTCCCGTTCCCATGTGTACTCGGGACCTCTACGGGAGTTTCAACGGACTTTGACGATAGGGATATGGCTTTGCTTTAGCCGTTTGATCTCTTAGTCCATTATTTTAACGGGTTCTTTGATGGAATTTAACCTTTCGTCAACTTGAATTTCTTCTAAAGGAATGACGTGGTTTTCGTCGGAAAGACACTTTTTTAAATTGCTCACATGGAACACGTTGTGTACGGAATTGAGTTCCTGAGGTAACGCAAGTCGATAAGCTACTGGTCCAATTCTCGTGAGAATTTTGAAAGGACCTATATATCGAGGGTTTAGCTTTCCACATTTTTCAAAGTGGATCACGCCTTTCCATGGTGATACTTTTAGCATGAAACGATCTCCAACTTGAAATTCAAGTGGTTTTCTTCTTTGTTCAGCATAGCTTTTCTGACGGTCTCGGGCCGCTTGCATTCGGCTCTTAATCTGTATGATCTTTTCTGTAGTCTCTTGCACTAACTCTGGACCGGTGAGTTGGCTCTCTCCAACTTCAGCCCAGCAGATTGGGGATCTGCATTTCCTGCCATATAGTGCCTCATATGGTGCAGCTTTAATGCTGGTGTGATAACTATTGTTGTAAGAAAATTCGGCCAACGGTAGATGTCTATCCCAGCTGCTACCAAAATCTATCACACATGCTCTCAGCATATCTTCTAATGTTTGGATGGTTCTTTTACTTTGACCATCTGTTTGCGGATGATATGCTATGCTCATATCTAAGTCGGTTCCTAGAGTATCTTGCAGAGATCTCCAAAAATTTGACGTAAAACGACTATCTCTGTCGGATATTATTGAAAGTGGAACTCCATGTCGAGCAACTATTTCCTTCACATACAGTTGTGCAAGCTTATCCATACTGGCGTTTTCCTTAATAGGTTGGAAGTGAGCGGATTTGGTAAGACGGTCGACGATCACCCAAATGGTGTCATAACCATTTGACGTTCTGGGCAATTTGGTGATGAAATCCATGGTTCTATGTTCCCATTTCCATTCGGAGATTTCAGGTTGTACAAGTAAACCTGACGGTCTCTGGTGTTCAGCCTTCACCTTGGAACACGTTAGACATTTACTGACATAAGTCGCAATATCAGCTTTCATATTGGGCCACCAATACAGCTTTTTCAAATCAAGGTACATCTTGTCGGTTCCCGGATGGATGGAATATTTTAACTTATGGGATTCTTGCATAATGAGGTCTCGTATACCTCCGTAGAGTGGAATCCATCTCCTGTCCTTGTAACAAAGAGTTCCATCCGCTTTCCTTATGAACCCATTTTCGCTTTCGGGCATTCCCTAAATTATCTCATTAGGTCTATTCTCTTCCTTCAGAGCCTCAATCCGAGCTTCTCGAATTTTCAAGGGAAGTGGTTAGACAATGGTCATACCTAACGATCTTACTCTTAGGGGTTTCGGTCTCTCCTTCTGGCTGAGTACATCCGCTACCACGTTTGCTTTGCCCGGGTGGTATCGAATTTCACAGTCATAGTCACTGAGCAATTCTAACCATCGACGTTGCCTCATATTGAGTTCCTTCTGATCTAAGATATGTTGCAAACTCTTATGGTCGGTATATACTACGTACTTGGTGCCGTAAAGGTAGTGTCTCCAAATTCTGAGAGCAAACACTACTGACCCTAACTCTAGGTCATGAGTAGTGTAATTTTTCTTGTGAGTCTTTAGTTGACGTGAGGCGTAAGCTATCACCTTTTCTCGCTGCATCAGTACAGCTCCTAACCCTTAATGAGAGGCATTACAGTAGACTAAAAAGTCCTCACTGCCTTCAAGTAGGGCTAAGATAGGGGCGCTACACAACTTTTTCTTGAGAAGTTGAAAAGCTTCCTCCGCTTTCTCTCCCCAGTCAAATTTCTCATTTTTTGGGGTCAACTTCGTCAAAGGCTTTGCTATTTTCGAGAATCCCTCAATAAATCTTCTGTAGTATCCTGTGAGTCCTAAGAATTGGCGTATTTCTGTAGGAGTTGTAGGGGGCGCCCAATCCTTTATCGACTCAATCTTCGCGGGATCAACATGGATACCTTGTTTATCAATTACGTAGCTTAAGAATTGGACTGTCGGTATCCAAAACTCGCACTTGGAAAACTTGGCATATAACTCCTCTTTCTTCAATAATTCTAGGATTAGCCTAAGATGTTCTTCATGCTCCTTTTCACTCCTAGAATATATCAATATGTCATCAATGAAGACGATCACAAACTTGTCCAAGTACGGCTTACACACCCGATTCATGAGATCCATGAATACCGCTGGTGCGTTGGTTAAGCCAAAAGGCATAACCTGAAACTCATAGTGGCCATATCGAGTCCTAAAAGCCATCTTTGGGATATCTTCTTCCCGTACTCTCAGCTGATGATAACCGGATCTTAAGTCGATTTTTTAATAGACGCACGATCCTTGGAGTTGGTCGAACAAGTTGTCGATTCTGGGAAGTGGGTATCAGTTCTTGATGGTCAGCTTATTAAGTTCCCTATAGTCGATGCACATTCGGAATGATCTGTCTTTCTTCTTGACGAACAGAACTGGAGCTCCCCAAGGCGATGAACTTGGTCTGCTAAATCCTTTGTCAGAGAGTTCCAACAATTGTTTAGACAACTCTTGTAGTTCTGTTGGGGCCAGTCGATAAGGCGCTCGTGCTACAGGTGCGGCACCTGGTACAAGATCAATCCGAAATTCGACCTGTCATTTTGGTGGAAGTCCGGGTAAGTCTTCAGGGAAGACTTCTGGGAAATCTCTATTGATCAGCACATCTTCCAATCGCTTTCCCTCCGGCTCCTTTTCTTTCTTTCTGGAAAACTGAGCTAAGAAGAGAAGAAATCCTTTCTCAAGATGTTTTTAGACCTTCGCGTAAGAGATAATGTTTAATCTCGCAGTGCTTCATCGGTCTTTCCTATCACCCTCAATGACTAACACTTCGTTCCCGTAAGGTAGTCGGACGATCTTTTCATCACAGAGGATATTGGCATGGTACTTCGACAACCAGTCCATTCCAACGATGACGTCAAAACTTCCTAGTTCTACAGGCTTTAGGTCAATATTGAATGGGCGGTTGGATAGATTTAAAGTGCAACCTCTTAAAATGGTGTCTACTTTTTCTAAATTTCCATTAGCCAACTCTATAATATATATATTGCCTGAGGTGGTCGGAGAAATACCAAGCAATGGGCTAAAGGCAGTGGATACAAAACTCCTGTCTGCTCCCGTATCAAATAGTATATATGCATAGCGGTTATTTAAAAGGAACGTACCCGTCACCACATTTGGGTCTTCCTGGGCTTCCACTTTGCCCACCGCGTAAACCCTGCATCATTTCCCCAATTCCCTTGGGGCACCACAGCTACTTGGTTCATGCCAGCTCCTGGGTTTCTCTGATTACCCTGATTTCCTAGTTGGCCTCTATTGACACCGTTTCCCTGGTTCTTAATCTTCCGGCATTCGCTCCGATAATGCCCCTTTTCACCACAGCCAAAACACGTGATTTTGGCCTTAGGGTTTTTTGCCGGTGCAACCTGTGCTGTCGCTAGAGGTCTTGCTCTGCAATCGCGGGTCATATGTCCTACTTTCTGACACTTGTTACACTTGAGTGTGCATGGACCCTTGTGATGCAACTTGCATCGATTGCAAAATGGCATATTTCCAGCGTAGACCTTTTCCTCTGTAGGTCCGGCAACATACACCTTGGTAATCTCATGCCTCTTGTTCGGGTGATTATGGTATCGGGAATGGTCATCCCATTTTCTTTTGTTGTTTACACCCGCTTCGATCGAATCTTTGATCACCTGATCCATCAGCTTTTTGGCTACCTCCATTGCCTCGTGGAGATCCGCAGCCTTATACGTAGTGACGTTTCCCTTAACAGACTGAGGTAATCCACCGATATACCTCTCCAACAAGCGAGTCTCAGTTTGAACCATATCAGGACACAATAGATCTAGTTCCTGAAAGTATTGGTTATATACTGCCATGTTAGTGCCTTGCACCTTAAGATCCCAAAATTCTACTTCCAGTTTCTTTACTTCATTCCTAGGGCAGTATTTCTTGAGAACCATCTCTTTAAAGCTCTCCCATGACATTGCATACGCAGCGTCATAGCCAGATGATTTCAAGTAGTTATTCCACCAAGTTAGAGCTGCATCCAGAAAAGTGAACGATGCAAACTTAACTTGATCCTCCTCCAAACATCCACAAATCCTAAACACCGTCTCCAATCTCTCTATCCATCGGACTAATACAACGGCTCCTTCAGTACCTCCAAAACCTCCAGTCATTATTTTTCGGAAGTCTTGGTATGTATAACCTCGAGCGTTGTTAGTTGCAGGCCTCGAGTTGCCAACGTCTGTTGTGGAGTTGTTCGCCGCAGCCAGTGCTGCTGCCACTCGTTCCTCTATGAGCTGATCGAGCATGGCTCGATTCACATGTGGGGCTGCTGCAGCTCCAGCGGGACCTTGGTTTGTTGTGTGTGCAGGGGTGGCTCTTGTTACTTTCTTTGGAGGCATCTTGCTGTATAAGATGAATAAAGACAATCAAGATTTGAAGAATCGTCACAAGTGTAATGTATATGGGCAAGGAAAATTTCCAAAGAATGATAACACAATAAAATAGTCGATCAAGCTCGTCATATATTAAAATAAGGTTGTGCATACAAAATTTCGAACTTGAATATCTAAGAAATAACATAGATTCCTCGATTACAATCAAAAGACTACTACTGCCACTAACTGGCAACTACCCAGTTTAGTGTAGATACATCTCAACTCCTAAAATCCATTTTGACCGATGCATAGCTGCTCTAGTTCTTGTGCCATCCGAGCTATAATGGTATCCAAGTTACCTACCCTAGTCTCGAGCTGTGCAACACGTCTCCTTGATGCTAATACCTCCCTACGATCCTCATGCTCAGCTCTCGTAACTCTAGCCATAACTGACTCCAGCTCATGCATCCGATGCCAATTCGTCTACTCGACATCCCAAGCTCTGGCTTGGTCTCTTCCTATGTCCCCTAGTCTCTGTCGGACTCCGGCAAGTTCTCTGCCGACCTACTCATCCCGTTTCCCTAATCTCTCCAACTGATCGGAATGAACGTCCAACAAGTTTCCCTGAGTACCCAACTGAACTAAAAACCGGGTGACATCATCTTCCTCTTCTTCTGCCACTGGTGAAACAGCAGGTGGAGGGGAAATCGGTATGGATGGAGATGGTGGCACAAAAGTAGGAGAAGATGGCTCATAAGTGGGACTACCTGCCTGGAGTGGAGTGCTATGAATACACTCAATATCCTTACATACTATGCCATTAATCTCGCAGGTGACCGGAGCCTCATCCCTGGCTCGCAAGCTAGCAGCTCTCAAACCTAACCCGAGAGGCATATCCCTGTCCTCTCCCACAATCTGAGCTACCCTGGAGCTCTGTCCTATTTTAAATGTACTAGGCACTTATTCCATAACCCCTTTTCCATGTCGTGGCTCAGTTGATGTCACATTTTTAGGAATAGGGTCTGCCACTGGTTCTTCTTCAGGATCTTCCTCAGGATCCTCTTCTTCCTCTTCTTCTTCTGTGTAGGAATGATCAGCCCTCCTGAGCCGTTGGTGAGGTGGTGAATGCTCTGGAGATGATGCTGGTGAAATGGATACTGGGGTGGTAGAGGTTCCTGTATAGATAACTCGAGCTCTCTTCGGAGATGATGACAGAAAATCTGAGTACCTCATTCGATAACCAAGAACTCTCATGCGAGCTGTACGTCTGACTAGAAGAGTGTGTGAAGCAGGCTGTGTAGTGTGATCAGTAGGCTGACTGGGAGTAGGCAGTGCTGCTGTGAGTGTGGGCTCGAGTAGGTCAGGATCCGGTGCATTGTAGGCTTGCAGCACTTGCATGTACGGGTCTTCTGAATTTGGTGAGATCGGCGGGATAGAATGGGAAGACATAGTCTGTGACAAAATGGTATACGTGTGTAAGTATATCAGTAATAATAACTAGTGTGGGTTAAGTCTATATAAATATATATACATATAATACTTATAGTAACAAGTCACAATCATAACATGCAGTCAAGTCAAGTCAATTTAACATCAAGCAAAATGGCAAGCAAGGCAAGTGGCAGTCATAGGGACTTGTTTTTATAAAAAATGGTTATAGTTTAGGGTTTATATGTACCTAGTTCTCTATAACCTAGGCTTTGATGCCAATATGTAACACCCCCAAAATTTTCAACGGTCGCGGAAGCATACAGAACTTTGAGGGTGCTACCTGCGGATGCAACGATTGGAAATCCCAACACAAGGTAATAAAGAACGGAATACATACTCCGTTTTTAATTAAAATCAATATTTAGAGTTTTACAAAGATAATTCATAGTTTAGATAGAATTTAGGCCCATTAATACAACGGTCCCACATAAAAACAAGTCTCCAATAAAATTTGCCAGTCTGTCAGAAAAAGCTCCATGACCCTTGCCTTGCCATATCACGCCATACCAATTTAATTAACACACCTGAGAAAAACATGCTAAAAAGTCAGCAAAAAGCTGGTGAGTTCATAGGTTTAAATAAAGTCATCAAATAATTATTTTGGACCAACATGATCATTATAACACATATAATGTCATACAAAAGTATCTATCACGCTAGCACTAAGTTCATGCAACCGAAGCTCGACGGTTCAGTGTGCTAATCTCTAACACATAATTAATAGTCAAGGGGCCCTTAGCGAGTGTTTAACCCAGTACACTCTGGCCAACCGAACGGGGGAGTCACCCCAATAGATCTATCTAAAGCCATCACACTTCCCAAAGGAAATTAACGGCTCATAAAAATGGGCAGGATAGTGGGTTCTAGGGCTTAGGCTAACTACGCAATAGTTTTGACAAAAAGTAATAATATTATGGTCCATAAAAGATTTGCATGTTTCTCACCCCATATTTGCAAAACAAGTAAAAGTAAAAATAGGGCTATAATGTCACACCCCCAAATTTCGTGACTTGCAGCGGAATAAGTCATTCAGGGGCATGACTGGTCATAGCACCAAAGTTGTAGTTATATTGAACGACCTAAAGTATCATTTAGAAAATACATCGTTTGATTATTTAAAAACATTTAGAGTTATAAAGCTAGGTCCCAAAAGGTGAAACAAGTTTTCAGAAAACAAGTTCATACAATTCAAACGATGGATAAATGCATAAAATATGAAGTGAGACGCGTCGACTCCGCGACTCCATGATGTCCATATGCAAGCCAACATGCGATACCTTAATTACCTGAAAATACATTGCTAAAAATGGTAAACAAAAATGTTGGTGAGATCATAGGTTTATGTAAATGAATGATTGTACGGAAACCACAAGTATAAAGTGTATGAAAAATCCATGCCACATAAAAATGATACATTAGCTCTAAGCTCATGACCCCGAAGCTAGACTGAATGAAATGCCCCAACCGAGTGTTTGCCAATCACTCAAATATGACAGAAATGAAATGCGTTCGTTTGACCAGTTGGTGCTACCAACCCGAACGGAGGAGTCACCCTCAATAGATCTATCCACTCACTCTCGCTTACTAATAATTAACGGTTCATGATAATATAAGGGGACTTTAATCTGGGCAATGATGTAACTTAAGCAATGTAATGAGTTTGTATACTTTGGTCCGCATATAAAAATGGTGCAATGTATTCTCCCCCGAGAGTTTAGAAATCAATAAACAATTTAAAATGGGGCTATGAAAACTCACCTGATATGATATAGCAACAATGATCACAATGGATATGATGAGATGAGGCTCGGTTCTCAACCGCGACCTATCATGAATGATATGATCTAAGGTAAGCAAATGAAATGATGTTACTCATGCAAACACGTATGTTATCGATACCACTCGAAAGTTTTGAAAACAATGTTTATGGTCGAAAAATACATTTTTACGTCTTGTTAAGTTATAAACCACATTTCGCGTAAATAAGTTAAAACCACACTCCATGATCCTTGTTTGGTGTTCTATTGGCAAATATAATGTTTTCGTCGCAAAACAATACTTTTCATACTTGTGAAAATATATCCAAAACGGCCTCGCAAAACTAGTCGCGAATTAGTGCACGTTAAGTGTTGTGAATGAATTTGACGTCCTTGAAAATAAAACGTTGTTACAATTTTTTCGTGTCGTGTTATTGGACTTTTGATCATACGCGTCTTGAATAGATAGAAAACTGGCTATCAATGTAATGGCTTGTAAAAATGTTAACGTATATACTTAGAAAAATACTTTCTATTAGGGCTTGACAAAATAGAATAGAGTTCGTCGGCTTCGAACGTGTATATCTCGGTCGTTATAAGCTCGTTTTCTACGTTCTTTATATTCACGGATTCGTCATAACATGAACTAACATAATCTAAGTAGCTCGGCTCTCCTAGATCATGTCTAACGCCTCGTTTGGTCCTTTAAAGTTCGGCTAACAGCACGCTTATTTTCAGAAAATTAGTTTTCGTCGTCTAACTTCGAACGATCATATCTCCTTCGTTATAAGTCGGTTTTTAGTGATTCTTGCAGCCACGGTTTCGTTTTTGAAAGAAATTTCTGAATATGAAGGCCAAAATATGCCAAAAATTACTGAGTTTTCCAGTTTACACGATTTTGGACAGTAGGTATATACATGTTTTAGGATCATTGTCTGGAGTATTTGGGTTTACTGTTGGTAGAAATGATTGAGTGGTTACGTTAATTAAACAATTATGCATACGTTAATGAAAATCACACAGACACATGCATGAACTGATATGGTCCTGATATTACTGATGATATGCAGACTACTCTAGTCTATATGATGTGTCCTTACTGATGATGCATGAATACGCAGCTAAACCTAACTGGTTACGCGCATTTGAATACTCGTAAACCTAGTTTACGACATGATGAATGATGCCCATAAATAGTGATTTCCTTCCGGGAATGAATAGTGTCATGTGAATAGTAAAATTTTTGACGACTTCTCAAAGTCTCAAACTAGCTTCAAAAATGAAGAATATTGAAATGATGAATAGTGATCAGTGAATAGTGATGTATGAATAGTAACTCATGAATAGTAAATTGTCGGGGTTTGGAAAATGACCTGAAATTACGAGTTGTGACAGTCGACCACCCTAAAAGGAATTCAGTCCCTGAATTCAGCTGATGTTGTTCTCTGGAGTGGTCTCGGTGAAAAGATGTGAGTATTTGAGTCGCATCTGGTCTTCCCGTTCCCAAGTAAACTCAGGACCTCTGCGAGAATTCCAGCGAACTTTGACGATCAGAATTCGGCTTTGCTTCAACTGTTTGAGATCCCGGTCCATGATTTCTGCTGGTTCTTCTACAAAGTTAAGCTTATCATCGATCTGAATTTCTTCCAATGGGATTACGAGACACTCGTCTGAAAGAAATTTCTTGAGGTTTGAGACATGAAATGTGCTATGTACATTGCTGAGCTCTGACGGAAGCTCCAGCCTGCATGCTACCGGACCAACCTTTTCCAGAATTTCGAATGGTCCTATGTATCTCGGGTTCAACTTACCGCGTTTCCTGAATCATATCACGCCCTTCCAAGGCGATACTTTCAACATGACTTTGTCTCCAACCTGAAATTCTAATGGTTTGCGTCGAACATCGGCGTAACTTTTCTGTCGACTTCTAGCTGTTTGGAGTCTTTCTCGAATCTGAATTATCTTTTCTGTTGTCTCCCTGACCAACTCTGGACCTGTTAGTTGTACATCACCAACTTCGGCCCAACAAACTGGGGACCTGCACTTACGACCGTAGAGTGCCTCGAATGGTGCAGCTTTTATGCTCGTATGATAACTGTTATTGTAAGAGAACTCGATCAATGGCAAATGGTTAGCCCAACCATTTCCAAAGTCAATGACACATGCCCTGAGCATGTCTTCCAATGTCTGAATCGTTCTCTCGCTCTGACCATCGGTCTGAGGATGATAGGCGGTACTCATGTCTAACTTAGATCCAAATAAGTCTTGCAATGATTCCCAAAAATTTGAAGTAAAGCGACTATCTCTGTCGAAAATGATGGAAATTGGTGCACCGTGCCTTGAGACAATTTCCTTGGCGTAAAGTCTGGCGAGCTGATCCATAGTGTAAGTCTCTTTGATTGGAATGAAATGAGCTGACTTGGTGAGACGATCAACTATTACCCAAATAGCATCGAAACCTCCTGATGTTTTGGGAAGTTTAGTAACAAAATCCATTGTAATGCGTTCCCACTTCCACTGGGGAATCTTTGGTTGCTGAAGTAATCCTGATGGCTTCTGGTACTCAGCTTTCACTTTAGCACAAGTAAGGCATTTACTGACATACGTAGCTATCTCTGCTTTCATATTGGGCCACCAATAAAGCTTCTTGAGATCCTGATACATCTTATCAGAACCTGGATGAATAGAGTACTTCGACTTATGTGATTCGTGCATGATCAACTCTCGTATTCCACCATAGAGAGGTATCCAACTTCTATCCTTGAAGCATAATGTTCCATCTGATCTCCTTACTAAACCGTTTACATTATCTTGCATTCCTTTAAGTGTTTCACTTGGTAGGTTTTCTTCCTTTAGTGCTTCTACCTGAGCTTCTAGGATCTTTGATGGTAGTGGTGAAATAATTGTCATTCCCAATGATCTGACTCTCAAAGGCTTGAGTCTCTCTTTCCGACTGAGTGCATCTACCACAACGTTGGCTTTTCCTGGATGATATCTGATTTCACATTCGTAATCACTAAGTAGTTCCAACCAACGACGTTGCCTCATGTTAAGTTCCTTCTGATCAAGAATGTATTGTAAGCTTTTGTGGTCTGTAAATACTACACACTTTGTTCCATAAAGATAATGCCTCCAAATCTTGAGTGCGAAAACCACGGCACCCAACTCTAAGTCGTGAGTAGTGTAGTTCTTCTCATGCTTCTTAAGCTGACGAGATGCATAAGCTATCACCTTCTCGTTTTGCATTAACACTGCCCCAAGTCCTTTGTGTGAAGCATCGCAATATACCACGAAGTTTTCAATCCCTTCTGGCAATGACAAAATTGGCGTGCTGCAAAGTTTTTGTTTCAACAACTGAAAAGCGGTCTCTTGCTTTTCTCCCCAATCGTACTTCTGGTTCTTTTGTGTCAACTTGGTCAGTGGCTTAGCTATTTTGGAAAACCCTTCAATGAACCTTCTGTAATATCCGGCAAGTCCTAAGAATTGACGAATTTCTGTGGGAGTTTTTGGCGTTGCCCAATCTTTAACTACCTCAATCTTTGCTGGATCAACCTGTAGTCCTTGACTATCAATGACGTGACCAAGAAATTGTACTCTTCTGATCCAAAAATCACACTTTGAAAATTTGGCATACAGTTTCTCTTTCTTGAGCAGTTCTAAGATTTTTCTGAGGTGTTCTCGGTGCTCTTCTTCGCTCTTTGAGTAGATCAAGATATCGTCAATGAATACGATCACAAACTTGTCTAGATACGGTTTGCACACCCTGTTCATGAGATCCATGAACACAGCTGGTGCGTTGGTTAATCCGAACGGCATTACCTGAAATTCATAATGACCGTAGCGTGTTCTGAACGCTGTCTTCGGGATATCCTCCTCCCGAACCTTAAGCTGATGGTAACCCGATCTCAAGTCGATTTTGGAGTAATAACTAGAACCTTGCAACGGATCAAATAAATCGTCGATCCTGGGAAGTGGATAACGATTCTTCATCGTTGATTTGTTTAGCTCTCGATAATCAATGCACATTCTGAAAGATCCATCTTTCTTCTTTACAAACAAAACTGGTGCTCCCCAAGGCGATGAACTCGGCCTAATGAATCCTTTATCCAAGAGCTCTTGCAATTGGTTCGACAACTCTTGCATTTCTGAAGGTGCAAGTCGATAAGGTGCTCGCGCAATCGGTGCGGATCCCGGTACTAATTCAATCTGAAATTTGACTTGGCGAGTAGGTGGCAGTCCTGGCAAGTCTTCTGGAAAATCTTTAACTGTTGGCACATTCTCAAGTCGCTTCTCTTCCGACTCCTTTTCTGTGATATGAGCCAAGAATGCATAACAACCCTTCTTTATGTATTTCTCTGTTTTAATGCACGAGATGATGCTGAGTCTAGTCCCACTGCGTTCTCCGCGAACGACCAATGTTTCACCATCATAAGGAAGATGAACAACTTTTTCATCACAGATGATTCTGGCGTGATGTTGAGATAACCAATCCATACCGATGACAGTATCGAAACTTCCAAGTTCTACTGGCATGAGGTCTATATTGAATGGGTGATTGAGAAAATTAAGAGTGTAACCACGAATAATCGTGTCGGTGCCAACTAAACTACCGTTAGCTAGTTCAATGTGATATGGAGTGTCTAATGCGGTTGGTTCAATGTTGAGTAATGGTGCAAATGCAGTAGAAACAAAACTTCTATCGGCTCCTGAATCAAATAGTATGGATGCATAACGATTATTAATGAGGAACGTACCCGTAACGAAACTCGGGTCCTCCCTGACATCTTCTCCTCCAAGGACATAAGCTCTTCCCCTAGCTGTTCCACCTTGGTTATTGTTTCCCTGATTCTTTCCTTTCGGACATTCCTTCTTGAAGTGTCCAACCTCTCCACATCCAAAGCATGTTACTGGGGGCTTCTGATTATCAACCACAATCGGAGCTTTGCAATCCCTAGTCGAATGACCAACTTTCTTACTGTTTCCACACGGATTCGGATAATTTCCAGGATTATGATGGGTTTGGCATTTGTTGCACTTGGGTAAAGTACCACTGTAACCTCTTTTCTCAGTTTGACCTGCAACATAAGCCTTTGCAGTTTCCTGTCTCTTGGGTGGTGGTTGAGTGACATTGTTGCTCTGGCTGTTGTCCCGATTTCTCTTGTTATTGTTGTTATTGGAATTGTTTCGGTTGCTGTTATAGTTGTTGTTTCGGTAGTTGTTGTTGGAGTTACGGTTGCTGTAGTTACGGTTACTGTTGGTGTTGTTGTTGTCTGAAGCAGTTCCTTTCTTCACTATCTGAGCCATGAGTTTCTGAGACATCCTGATTGCTTCATCCAATGTTTGTGGGTCAAAAGAAATCACATCACCACGGATGTTGTGAGGTAATCCTCCAATAAAATTCTCCAATAGCTTCTCAGTATCCGGAACCATTGTCGGACATAATGCTGCCAATTCCTGGAATCTCCTGATATAAGCCTCAATATCATTACCTGCTGTCATAAAACTCTGTTTCCATCTTTTTCACTTCTGTTCGTGAGCAAAACTTCTTTGTCAGCAACTTCTTGAATTCATTTCACGTAAGCTTGTGAGCATTCTCCATTTCCATGGGCTTTGCATACAAATTCCACCATGACATAGCTTCCCCAACGAGTGTACTAGTAGCAAACTTAACCTTGCTGTCATCCGGACAGTTGCATAGAAGGAATACTGATTCTGTCTTTTCAAACCATCGGATCATGGCAGTGGTTCCTTCAGTGCCTTTGAATTTTTCTGGATCACCACTCTTGAAATCTTTGTACGTACATTTATGGCCATTTGTTCCATTAGTATCTGTTCCTGCGGCTTCCACGGTTTCTGCCCGCGAAGCCGCTTCAGCAGCAGACTACAGCTACGGCAGCTCTTTCAGTTCCCAACGCTGCCTCAATACTGTCGGCAACAAGTCTCTTGATCTGGGTGGGTGTCATAGCAGGAGTAGCTCTTTTGGGTGGCATGATTCTTCACAATCACAAAAGAATACAATAATGAGAACTCACAATGGAATTGATCATCATACACAATATACACAACCACAACATGTATATACATCCACAATACGTATAAATACAACCACAGCATGTATAAATACAATGAAACCACAACGAAACATCATAAATATAATCACATCGCACATGAATATAATACATGAAAATTTCGGTTACGCAGACCGATATCATAAAATAGCACAACGAAAATCCTGCATAGTAGAGTCACACTTGATATATTTGTTTGTACTACAAGCAAAAGACAACAAGTACTAACTACGTCCCACACCCCGGGACTAGGATAATAATGCACAAGCTATATGATAACAGTCTAACACTAGGAACCTCCTCCGGGTGCTCCATCTAACCTGCGGAAAATCCTCTGAATATCCCTAGACATCGCAACAACGATCTCCTCTAGGTGCTGACTCGAGTCTGAAGACCAGTCTCTCTAGTCTCTGATGCAGACAACCTAGCCTGAACTGAAGATAACTCACTGACCAGGCCGTGATGCTCATCCTGGAACCTCTGTGCTCTGTCAACTAACCCCGGCACCTCCTGCCTGAGCTGAGTGATATGCTCTGAACTCTCCAACTGACGAGCCTCTAAACCCTGGTGTGAAACATCAATGGCAACCCTGCCTTGGATCAATCCCTCGACCTCCTCCTCAATAGCCTCAATACGGCTCACTGGAGTCTCGTCTAGATGAGATAATGCCCTCTCAATCTCTGCCTGAAGCTGATCTAGTCGTGAGTCAAATGTAGCAGCAGTAGTCAACCTGTCAGCAGCAACCCTCGAGCTCTCACCAACCTCGAATCTGCTGGGTGGTGCTGTCTCTGTGGCATCTGAAGTATCTGGAGATGAGATATCAAGACGAGCCCGCTTCTTGAGCGGTAGATCTGACGTAGGAGTAGGATCTCTGATGTGAGCTGGTGCTGATGGCATCTGTGGTGCTGATAGAGATGGCAATGGTGGAGACAATGATGATAAGGATGGTAAAGGTGATAATGGTGGTGTACTGAATGTCACACTCCTCCTCGCTGTCAAGCGGCGACGGAGTGGCTGAGATGAAGTAAGTGATGATGGTGGTGGTAAAGATACAAATGCAGCTGGTGATCTGACTGTGAGGCGATGAACCCGCTTAGCAACAGTACGCTTCATGCGCGGCCCACCTGGATATGTACGGTAAACTCGACCATAGGGTATCTGCTGCCCCGGCTGAATGACCGAAACAACTCTGGGACCACGACGGATCATAGGTGAAACTGGTGGTGTAGGCACGACTTCCCCCTCCTCAAAGGGTTCTGTCTCAGCCTCTGACATAACTGGTGAAGACTGTGGAGTAGGCTCCACAGATGATAAAATGATAGTGGGTAGTGATGGTGATGAAACTGACTCTAGTATGATAGAGGGTAGTGAAGAAGTATCGTCCGCTGACTCAGAGTCAGACGAGATAACAATAGGGTGTGAATCCGAAGACATCACTGAAACAACAGATGTGAAATAAAAGTAAATAAACATTTACACAATGCGGGTTATGATGAAATGATATATGTATGAAATCGCAATCACTACATGTGATATAATGAATATGCACTTATGCCACAATGATGAGATGCTATGATGGTGCAGCTATAGTCTAGGTTATAATGAATAACCTAGTTCGCTATAACCTTTGCTCTGGTACCAATCTGTCACACCCCCAAATTTCGTGACTTGCAGCGGAATAAGTCATTCAGGGGCACGACTGGTTATAGCACCAAAGTTGTAGTTATATTGAACGACCTAAAGTGTCATTTAGAAAATACATCGTTTGATTATTTAAAAACATTCAGAGTTATAAAGCTAGGTCCCAAAAGGTGAAACAAGTTTTCAGAAAACAAGTTCATACAATTCAAACGATGGATAAGTGCATAAAATATAAAGTGAGACGCGTCGACTCCGCGACTCCATGATGTCCATATGCAAGCCAACATGCGATATCTTAATTACCTGAAAATACATTGCTAAAAATGGTCAACAAAAATGTTTGTGAGATCATAGGTTTATGTAAATGAATGATTGTACGGAAACCACAAGTATAAAGTGTATGACAAATCCATGCCACATAAAAATGATACATTAGCTCTAAGCTCATGACCCCGAAGCTAGACTGATGAACTCAAATAAGTACATTTTATTACCATCATTTATCCTATTTATTTGACTTGTTTTATTATACTATCTGTGAGAATTGATACGTTAATGTTTACTTTTGTGATTCTCAGGTAAAAACAAGTATTTTGTGAAACTTGGCGATTTTGGACTAATTATGGAGCAAAACAAGCAAGAAGTTAAGAGTCTACTGAAATGTACAAGATCAAGATCATTCTGCTCCAGATACGCCGTATCCTACTTCTTACATACGGCGCATCACTATCAAGATTTCACAAGCTACGATCCAAGACAGCAAGGACATGCGCCGCATCTAAGAATGGAGTTACGCCGCATCTTAAGGCGGTGTACGAATATTCCTGAATATATTAATCTTGGACCCCACGCGAAGTTAAGTCAATGCGCCGCATCTACTTATCCTATGCGCCGCATCTAGCCCTCAGACAGAAACTATAAATACCCCAAGGTCAGACGAATTTCGAGAGCCTAGTTTTAGAAAAAGACCGAAGACCACAAAACCCTAGGACGAATTCAGACGAAGTAGCAGCACAAGACACACCTTGAACGAAGATACAAGAGCTGTAAGAAGGTCCTGCATGTATTCAATTCATTAAGTAGTTTTGTTTTATTGTATTAGTACACTTTAATTAATCAGGATTGATGGGCTTGTGTCATTGATTTAATCATGAACTTCAACTCCCCTTAAAATTGCTTTCCCATTAATTAAAGTTTATATGTTGATGTCTTTGGTGACTTTTATTAGTGCATTGATAACCTCTGTGTCTAGCTGAGCATTGCTTGGGTCGCCATGCCCCTTCCTCGCATATTTATTATATCGCCTATGCATTCTATCGTCTGTAGAAAAGTTGGAAGAAAGATAAATAGGATAGTCATAAGTAATCATTAAGGGTTTACTCGCCGATAAGATTAGAGCCAACGAGAGAGGGATTAATCTCGGTGCGTTGCATCGAACTATACACTTCATATAAAACTAGCAATAAAACAAGTGACAAGCTACTTAACTATCTGGACAGGTCTTCTTATTGTCTCAAGTATTTATCTGTGTACGTGTGTGCTAATCGCTGATTCGTGCTTATTAGTTTAGTTTATATTTAATCATAACCAAACCGTGCCAGTCTCTCAGGCTGAACCCCCTTGCGATAGATTAGGTTGTATAGCTAACTTAAGATATTAAAATACTGATTAGGATAACTAGATAATACGTTCCACTCATAGTGATCGACACTCTACTTACCATTATATTCATACTGACCGGGTACACTGCTCGTTAAAGTGTGTGTTATTGATAAGTCGGCTAAATATAAATTTAAAACTTGAATACTGCTAAAACCACAACGACACAACACGCGCGCACCAAGTCTTTGGAGCCGCTGCCATGGTTATAAAAATTAGAGCAATACACACGCACATCAAGTTTTTGGCGCCGTTGCCGGGGAGTGAATTGTTATTATCTGTTAATTTGATTAGTATTTTAATTAGGTTTTTCTTTTTAATTTTTATTCTAACCGCTAACTCTGTTGTATATTAGTTAAATTGCATTTATTGTATTATTTGCATATTTTCTGTTTTTGTCTGTTTTTATTTTTGTTTCTTTTCGTTTGATTTTATTTTTGTTTTTATTTTCCGTATTTTTCTTGTATTCTGCTATCGTTGTACTGAGCTAATATAAACGATACGGCGCATCTATTTTCTTAGATACGGCGTATTGCGTTTAATTTTTATAAAATACAACGCGTTTAATAAATTCGATACGACGCATCTTTCCCCAAGATACGGCGTATCTGTTTTTAATAAAAAAAAATTTCTAAACGATAACGCCATACGACGCATCTGTTTTTGCAGATACGGCGTATCTATTATTTTAATTAAAAACAGTTTTCGAATTATTAAACAGATACGACGCATCGATTTTTATCGATACGGTGCATCTTCTGAATCAAAAATCTTGTATTTTGAAACGTAACGAAAATACGGCGCATTAGCTTTTGTTAATACGACGAATTTAATTTGATAAATATAGTTGATTTTTGATATTCGCTTTGATCGTTTCACTACTCTCGTGCGCAAGTTGGTTTACTTTCAGGATAAATGATGACTCAAGCATCACTATGAAAGATTACATTCTGAACCTAACCAAGAGACGCTAGCTGGAGTAATCAAACCTTTGATGATTGAAAGGCTGAAATAAAACGACAAGAGTGGAGGAGAATTCAGTACTGGTAACATTGAGTATCTTAAAATTCTTGAAATAGAATTCCAGGTATCCTCTACAATAATTTACCTAGCCTTAAAGAGAGTTCTCTACGAAACCTCTCCCGAATATAATCTCAATTTTGTAAACTTAAAACGATATTTGCTCCTAACCTTGGAATAAATCATTATCCACTAAGCAATAAGATTATAATCATTAATAAAACGTATATGCCTATTACCCTTACTTTGAATTTATATTTATCATATGGTGTACCGTTTTACCCAATTTTATGTATAAGGAAAAGCGTTGCGGAGGCCAAGGTACGTTCCCTATTTAAATTTTGTTTACTGGAACAACAATACGGCGGATCCAACACTCTAAGCGCCGTATCTCTAACTAATTAAAACCTATTGACCAGTCAACAATTTTAGATAGATACAGCGCGTGTTAATTATGAGATACGACGCATCTATTTGCCCTATAAATACGAAAGGGATGCGCCGGATCTCACTTTCTTACAAACACACACAGTTAAGATCACACACACAGTCAAAAATCAACCCTCGAATCCAAGCTTTCTTATCGAATCAAAACTTATACTCCTAATCCTAATCGTAATCTAAGGTAATTATTTCATTTAAATCTATTTAATTTAAAAATTAGGGTTTTATGCAATAATTCGGTTAGGACTAGGAAGATCTTAGGGAAATGATTAGGACTTGCATTAGATTATTTCCCCCATATTGAATTTGAATAGATCATTGAATTTCGACCCGAATTGATTTGAGCAAAAACTAGGGTTTGGGGAAGTTATTTTGAATTTTAGTGGGAAAATGGATTGGTGGTGATATAATAAAATTTTAAAACTTTTACAATGGGTATTAGGAACTGTGATGTTAAGTGGGAGTTTACGTCACGGGTCCGGATTCTTGGAAAGTGTGCCTGACCCCTTTTTATGCTGATAGATTGATAGATGTGGCGCATCTTAATTAATTGATGCGGCGTAACGACCTAATTCCAATTTAATAAAATTCCATATACGCCGTATTACTTAATTTAGATACGACGCATCTCCATACGCCGTATTCTATTGTGCTTGCTCTGCATCTCTTATATTTCGCAGATACGCCGCACTGATTTATCAGTTGCGCCGTATCTACCATATTTACAGACTGTTTTCTAACCTTGAAGATTTATTGCAGATGGCACTACCCGAAGCTGCTAACAGACATCCATGGCTCCGCTTTGAGACTTTTAGACTTACCCCTGATACATTGGATGAGTATTTGAGGAGGCTTAGAGCTATTTACTTCAGGAGGATCTTCAGGGTCTCGGTTCTTGGTTTTGCGGATATTGGGTTGATAGATGGGGGTAACGCAGCTGATAGTTTATACGATAGGTTGGAAATGGTTATTAGAGATGATGATGACGAGGTCCTATTCAGATCGTACACTTGGGAGAGGATGTTTAGGATAGATGAGCCTCTAGTTAGGGAGCTTATGTTGGAGTTTTTCAGTACAGTTCACTATAGAGAGGCTGATGTGGGATTGGATACTGCTGATACCCTTGTGTTCAGGTTGGGAGGAGTAATTAGGCAGATGTCGATGAGACAGTTCATTTTGGCTATGGGCTTGCACACGGTGGAGAAGATTTTGACTTTGATGTTCGATATGACCCTGTTTACTTTGAACCTTTGATATGAACCCTTTTCCATGAACCTTTGATTTTTGGACTTTGACTATGATTTGATGACTTAGACTATTTGAACCTTTGCTATGATTTGGACCTTTGACCTTTGACCCTTCAGTTTGATACCCGAGCCAAGTTCGTTTCCTAGCCATGAAGGTAACATGGTCGTGTCATTGATGCACCAGTGGCATGACTCACGTGTGGGTGAGTGATTTCTCACACCGTCCCCATCTTGTTCGTTCCATGCACATTATATTTATTATGGCCAATATTATTGTTCGGGGGATGTATGGGTTGCAATCCTAAGTTCGTGTCCGTGTTCGTGGACTTAACATGATTTGATATTATATATTGTTCGGTGACTGATGCTGGGTGCAATCCACGTCTTTCACAAAGTTCGGGAGCTGATCACTCCAATTTGATACATGAGGACACCCCTCATATTATCTGGTTACTTAAGAGGTATCCCCTCTAGATTGATACAGGGTTACTATATTTGGTTCGTGTTCGGGCTCGTGGTGGATTACTGACCTTTCTTTTCCTTTTCTTACTTTGTATTCCTTTGACTATACCTTATGTTATCCCAATGCACTATATTATATCATGTTCGTTTCGTTTGCTTTCGTTTATATATATCTGTTCACTGGGCTTTTTAAGCTCAGCCGCATTTCTTTTCCTGCGGCAGGTATCTAAGCTAGGAGCTGGGATTTTGCTATGGGATGAGAGTAGAGATTAGATGGAGCTTTTACCTTAGATTACCACCTTTATTTATGTCATTTGTTTAGACTGGATTTCATTCTATTGTTCGTTTCCTTTGGATTGTTCGTTATCATTTGAACTTATGTATTTGAACTTTTGTTAAGACTTCCGCTGTGTATTATGTATGCTTTGATTTGTCACCATAATGTGATACTTCTACCCTTGCCGGGTTGGGGTGTTACAATTATGGTATCAGAGCCCAGGCTGCGACCTGTAGTACATAAGCCATGGCCTGTGAGTCTTATGGACCCTAGGATTTGACCCTTAAGACTTAAGTTTTGACTGGTGAGGATTTGGGTAGACATAGGTTCTGTTTCGTCTTTCCTTTCGTGCCTATTCTTCTCTATTTTGCTAATCGTTTTAATGATCGTTCAGATGGTGAATACGCGTTTTACCTAGTACACTGATGGACAGGATGCCCCTGATTTCGACGCCATGATAGCCGCTGCTTTGGCTAATGCTCTTCCTCAGTTGGTGACCCAAATCACCAATGACATCAGAAATGGTGCGGGTTCATCAGGAGGTAATGGTGCGGGTTCATCAGGTGGTGGTGGTGGCGGTGCCCCACCTACTGGTACTCATGTTTGGATCGAAATGTTCAATAAGCTCAAACCTCTTTCTTTTCGGTCTGCTGCCACTCCCACAGAGGCAAAGAATTGGATCACTCATATTGAGAAGCTATTCAGGGTCTTGGGTTGTGCCGATGAATTCAAGACATGTTTGGCCACATTCAAATTAGAGGGTGATGCGCTGAATTGGTGGATAGCGTATGTTCAGTCACAGGAAGAGGATTTCGCTGATACTTGTTCATGGGAGGATTTTTGTGTCATATTTTATAAGTAGTATATTTCGTTGTCTGAGCAGCAGAAGTACGAACGTGAGTATGGGTCTATTCGTCAGTTGGATCGAGAGTCATCTTGGGAATTCATGCAGAGGTTCATGAGGTTGGCTAGTTTTGTTGGACCAGAGGTTACGGGTAATGCTCATCGTCAGGCTAGACACTTTAAATGGGCATTGAGGAAGTGGGTATTGGATCGTATTGTGAACACTGAGTATGAGGATGTTGCTTCAGTTGCGGACGCGGCCCGTAACATTGAGTTGTTGCATGCTGATGGGGGTTCGAATAAGAGAGACAAGGATGGAAATCGTGTGGACTTCAGGGGACAGGTTCGTCAGGACCAGAGGCAGGATCATAGGGGTCGTCAGGACCAGGGATATGAGCAGAGAGGTCGTCAGGACCGGGGATATGATCAGAGGGGCCAGGATTTCAGGAGGCAGGATCAGCGGGTTTCGGGAAGGAATGACCGGCAGGGTCATGGTGGTAACAACCCGCGTCAGTACAGAGATCAGTCGACTCGGGGTTCTCAGCCGAGTCATCATTCGGGTTCTTCAGGTCAGAAGAGGCCTCTTGAGGCGTTACCTCCTCCACCTCTTTGTGCTACGTGTGGGAAGCCTCATCCGGGGGTTTGTCACAAGGTTACTGGAGGATGCTTCACTTGTGGGTCTACTACTCACAAGGTGAAGGATTGTCCACATGAGAAACGCGTTGCACCAGTAAACTCGTCTCGGCCAGCTCCCACTATGGGTCGGGTTTATGCTACGACTCGCGACCAGGCAGCGAACTCGTCAGGTACCATTACTGGTTTTCTTTACATTGGTGATCGTATTGTCTTTGCATTATTTGATACCGGTGCCACCCATTCCATAATATCTAATTTGCTTGCCAAGAAACTTAATATAACCCCAACACCATTAACTAATCGTATATCTCTCTCTACTCCAATGAAAAACCAAGTAATCATTGATCGTGAATATGTAAATTGTCCTTTACGTTTTGATGATCGTGTTCGTCCGGCAAATTTGCTCCCCATCGATATGATTGATTTTGACGTGATTTTGGGCATGGATTGGTTGGCTGCTCATAAGGCTACCATTGATTGCCATGCCAGAGATGTGATTTTTGGCAATATTCATCATCCCGACTTTGTTTATCATGATTCGCAACCTCTTAAGTCTGTTAAGATCATCTCGGCTATGAAAGCCAGAACTTTGATTTCCCATGGTTGCCTTGGTTTTCTGGCATCCATAAAAGATACCTCTTTGGAAGGTCCGAGCATCGATAGTCTTCCTGTTGTTCGTGATTTTGCTGACGTGTTTCCCGATGAACTTCCTGGTATTCCTCCTGCTAGGGAAGTTGAGTTTAGCATCGATCTGATTCCGGGTGCCGAACCTATTTCCAAAGCTCCTTATCGTATGGCACCTATCGAGTTGAAAGAGTTGAAGGAACAGTTATAGGAACTCTTAGAGAATGGTTTCATTCAACCTAGTGTCTCTCCTTGGGGTGCACCTGTTTTGTTAGTTAAGAAGATGGATGGAAGCATGCGTCTCTGTATCGACTACCGCGAGCTCAATCGTATCACGATCCGTAATCGCTATCCCCTCCGCGTATTAATGATTTGTTTGACCAGCTGCAAGGGGCGAAGCACTTTTCGAAAATTGATTTAAGGTCCGGTGATGCGTGCGTGTGCGTATGCTCTAATTTATACCCAAGGTATGTCGTTGTGGTTTTAGCAGTATTCAAGTTTTAAATTTATATTTAGCCGACTTATCAATAACACACACACTTTAACGAGCAGTGTACCCGGTCAGTATGAATATAATGGTAAGTAGAGTGTCGATCACTAAGAGTGGAACGTATTATCTAGTTATTCTAATCAGTATTTTAATATCTTAAGTTAGCTATACAACCTAATCTAACGCAAGGGGGTTCAGCCTGAGAGACTGGCACGGTTTGGTTGCAATTAAATAATAAACTAAACTAATAGGCACGAATCAGCGAGAAGCACACACGTACATAGATAAATACTTGAGACAATAAGAAGACCTGTCCTGATAGTTAAGTAGCTTGTCACTTGTTTTATTGCTAGTTTTATGTGAAGTGTATAGTTCGATGCAACGCACCGAGATTAAGACCTTTCTCGTTGGTTCTAATCTTATCGGCGAGTAAACCCTTAATGATTACTTATGACTATCCTATTTATCTTTCTTCCTACTTTTCTACAGACGATAGAATGCATAGGTGATCTAATAAACAGGCGAGGGCAGAGGCATGGCGACCCGATCAACGCTCAGCTAGACACAGAGGTTATCAATGCACTAATAAAAGTCACCAAAGACATCAACATATAAACTTTAATTAATGGGAAAGCAGTTTTAAGGGAGTGCAACCTTTCCGTTGTCACATTACACAAGCCACCAATCCTGATGAATTAAAGTTTACTAATACAATAAAACAAAACTACTTAATGAATTGAATACATGCAGGACCTTCTTACAGCTCTTGTATCTTCGTTCAAGGTGTGTCTTGTGCTGCTACTTCGACTGAATTCGGCCTTAGGTTTCTGTGGTCTTCGGTCTTCTAAAACTAGGGCTCTTGAAATTCGTCTGGTCTTGGGGTATTTATAGTTTCTGTCTGAGGGTAAGATACGGCGCATTGAATAAGTAGATGCGGCGCATTGACTTAACTTCGCGTGGGGTCCAAGATTAACATATTCAGGAATATTCGTACACTGCCAGAAGATGCGGCGTAACTCCATTCTCAGATGCGGCGCATGTCCTTGCTGTCTTGGATCGTATCTTGTGAAATCTTGATAGTGATGCACCGTATGTAATAAGCAAGATGCGGCGTATCCGGAGCAGAATGTCTTGATCTTGTACATTTCAGTAGACTCTTATCTTTTTGCTTGTTTTGCTCCATAATTAGTCCAAAATGCCAAGTTTCACATATACTCGTTTTTACCTGAGAATTACAAAAGTAAACATTAACGTATCAATTCTCACAGATAATATAATAAAACAAGTCAAATAGATAGGATAAATGATAGTAATAAAATGTACTTATTTGAGTTCATCAAATATCCCCCCACTTGAACTTTACTTGTCCCTAAGTAAACCTTAGAATTAATCTTATGAAAATGTATCCTAAAAGATATTAGGATTTATTTTTATATTTAAGCATGTATTCGTTTTTGTCATAATCACACAACCAAACACTTAACGAATTAGAAGTAAAATAAAATAATTTGATAAAAGCAAATCTAATCGTTTAACTGTCCAGTCGTGATGAATATTCTATCATAGGCTTGGCAAGTATACACATCTCCCCCACTAAAGCCAAGGAATAACAAGTTTAAAGCGGTAAAAAGGGTTTTTAGTTTAAGGGTTAATCATTCTCCTTAATCTCTATCGATCTCAAATTCCAGAAAAGGCGACAAAATCATAAATACATGATCGAATCCACGAACACGATACTTGCAATTGCTCAAATCCTTAACTCGAATAGGCTAAAGATAGGACCAAGTAATCTTCACCAATAATATTATATCAAAAAGGGCGACAAAATCATAAATACATAGCCGAATCCACGACTACGATACTTAAGATTGCTCAAATCCCAAATCTCAATAAATCAAAGGTTTGGATAAAGAACAATATAGGGTATGGATAATATTTGGGATATAAATTGGTGTAAAATGAAAAATAAACAAAACAGATAAATTAAAATCCTAAGTGTGGTTAATCACTATCCCAACCATCCCATGAATAAGACTCATATCATAGAATAACTCACGCTTTAACACTTGAAACACACGCTTTAGGTAGACACGAATTATACTCAACAAGATCTCAATCAAGGAATAACCTTTAGTTGGCGTTCCCATAACGTTCAACTCCCATACAATCCATAGATATAATATACAACAACTAGTGGTGATATCAACCACTTAATACAAAACTTTACATAAGTTGGGAAAAACAAACTTCCATCTTTTTTTTTTCTTTTTCTTTTCTTATTTTTTTCGATTTTTTTTTTTTTTTTTTTTTTTTTTTTTTTTTGAAACTTGAAACATAAACATAGATGTGTAAAATTTCACCACATCACTATAATGATAACTCTGGATAATTTTTACATACTTTTCATGACTTCAGAAATTAATAGTGAAAGTAGTAAACACACGAAAAATAAACTCAAAGATATACAATATTTACTTTCACTCCAATTGCATTGTGCAATTTCCCGACCTAACCAAAGATAATGAATTACGCACGTGAACATAGGTAATGTAAGGAAACACACTTTGCCTAAAGAAATTAACCAACCACGGATTTTAATCTACAGGGTAGGCTAAGGTGTAAGGGTGTAACGAAACATTATAACAAAGGTGTAAGAAACGAAAGGAATGGCTCTGAGTGTTTTTCTAGGGGTATCTTACTCTAAAAGTGAGAGTAACAAAAGCGTTTATACGGGGGTTAACTAACCAGTGTAGTTAGCTAATAACACATAACATATAAAGGCTATTTGGGTGTAATCCTAGAAATTTACCAATTTAGACAAGTCATTCCAATTATATAAATAATACTCATTATGGTGGTCTCGAATAGTATACAAGCCAAGTTCTAAAGTTTACAAGTCACCGGCACACTCATAGATTTGTGAATTTTTGAAAAATCACAATTTTTGAAAATAACGTCATGTGTGCAGCTATGTAACTTAGACTTTAAACAAAAACATGCTAAAAATTTTAAATTTTGATATATTAAGCACATTTTAAGCATATTTTGAAAAGTTTAGGACAAGTAAGTGTTCTAATTCTCCAATCCCCCCACTTAAGTTAAACAACGTCCTCGTTGTTTGTATCAAAGGTTAGAAACTGGAAAATAAAAGAATTAGAATAGAAAAACTCCCCTGAGATTTGCTCGGTATGATCCTCCATTTGTATAAGAGCAAAAATCATCTTTCTTGTGGATGAGAACGTTTAAGCTTCATATTTGATGTATCCACAGGAAATGCAGGAATCTATAATACCACCAAGACTTTAAACACACCTAAATTAAGAAGGTTCAAACTTGCATAATACAATAGTAGTTAGTAAAAATAAAACGTAAAAATTAAAATGAAAATCATCAGGTCAGTCGATGCGCCGTATCTTATGATTCTGGCGTGATGTTGAGATAACCAATCCATACCGATGACAGTATCGAAACTTCCAAGTTCTACTGGCATGAGGTCTATATTGAATGGGTGATTGAGAAAATTAAGAGTGTAACCACGAATAATCGTGTCGGTGCCAACTAAACTACCGTTAGCTAGTTCAATGTGATATGGAGTGTCTAATGCGGTTGGTTCAATGTTGAGTAATGGTGCAAATACAGTAGAAACAAAACTTCTATCGGCTCCTGAATCAAATAGTATGGATGCATAACGATTATTAATGAGGAACGTACCCGTAACGAAACTCGGGTCCTCCCTGACATCTTCTCCTCCAAGGACATAAGCTCTTCCCCTAGCTGTTCCACCTTGGTTATTGTTTCCCTGATTCTTTCCTTTCGGACATTCCTTCTTGAAGTGTCCAACCTCTCCACATCCAAAGCATGTTACTGGGGGCTTCTGATTATCAACCACAATCGGAGCTTTGCAATCCCTAGTCGAATGACCAACTTTCTTACTGTTTCCACACGGATTCGGATAATTTCCAGGATTATGATGGGTTTGGCATTTGTTGCACTTGGGTAAAGTACCACTGTAACCTCTTTTCTCAGTTTGACCTGCAACATAAGCCTTTGCAGTTTCCTGTCTCTTGGGTGGTGGTTGAGTGACATTGTTGCTCTGGCTGTTGTCCCGATTTCTCTTGTTATTGTTGTTATTGGAATTGTTTCGGTTGCTGTTATAGTTGTTGTTTCGGTAGTTGTTGTTGGAGTTACGGTTGCTGTAGTTACGGTTACTGTTGGTGTTGTTGTTGTCTGAAGCAGTTCCTTTCTTCACTATCTGAGCCATGAGTTTCTGAGACATCCTGATTGCTTCATCCAATGTTTGTGGGTCAAAAGAAATCACATCACCACGGATGTTGTGAGGTAATCCTCCAATAAAATTCTCCAATAGCTTCTCAGTATCCGGAACCATTGTCGGACATAATGCTGCCAATTCCTGGAATCTCCTGATATAAGCCTCAATATCATTACCTGCTGTCATAAAACTCTGTTTCCATCTTTTTCACTTCTGTTCGTGAGCAAAACTTCTTTGTCAGCAACTTCTTGAATTCATTTCACGTAAGCTTGTGAGCATTCTCCATTTCCATGGGCTTTGCATACAAATTCCACCATGACATAGCTTCCCCAACGAGTGTACTAGTAGCAAACTTAACCTTGCTGTCATCCGGACAGTTGCATAGAAGGAATACTGATTCTGTCTTTTCAAACCATCGGATCATGGCAGTGGTTCCTTCAGTGCCTTTGAATTTTTCTGGATCACCACTCTTGAAATCTTTTTACGTACATTTATGGCCATTTGTTCCATTAGTATCTGTTCCTGCGGCTTCCACGGTTTCTGCCCGCGAAGCCGCTTCAGCAGCAGCTACAGCTACGGCAGCTCTTTCAGTTCCCAACGCTGCCTCAATACTGTCGGCAACAAGTCTCTTGATCTGGGTGGGTGTCATAGCGGGAGTAGCTCTTTTGGGTGGCATGATTCTTCACAATCACAAAAGAATACAATAATGAGAACTCACAATGGAATTGATCATCATACACAATATACACAACCACAACATGTATATATATCCACAATACGTATAAATACAACCACAGCATGTATAAATACAATGAAACCACAACGAAACATCATAAATATAATCACATCGCACATGAATATAATACATGAAAATTTCGGTTACGCAGACCGATATCATAAAATAGCACAACGAAAATCCTGCATAGTAGAGTCACACTTGATATATTTGTTTGTACTACAAGCAAAAGACAACAAGTACTAACTACGTCCCACACCCCGGGACTAGGATAATAATGCACAAGCTATATGATAACAGTCTAACACTAGGAACCTCCTCCGGGTGCTCCATCTAACCTGCGGAAAATCCTCTGAATATCCCTAGACATCGCAACAACGATCTCCTCTAGGTGCTGACTCGAGTCTGAAGACCAGTCTCTCTAGTCTCTGATGCAGACAACCTAGCCTGAACTGAAGATAACTCACTGACCAGGCCGTGATGCTCATCCTGGAACCTCTGTGCTCTGTCAACTAACCCCGGCACCTCCTGCCTGAGCTGAGTGATATGCTCTGAACTCTCCAACTGACGAGCCTCTAAACCCTGGTGTGAAACATCAATGGCAACCCTGCCTTGGATCAATCCCTCGACCTCCTCCTCAATAGCCTCAATACGGCTCACTGGAGTCTCGTCTAGATGAGATAATGCCCTCTCAATCTCTGCCTGAAGCTGATCTAGTCGTGAGTCAAATGTAGCAGCAGTAGTCAACCTGTCAGCAGCAACCCTCGAGCTCTCACCAACCTCGAATCTGCTGGGTGGTGCTGTCTCTGTGGCATCTGAAGTATCCGGAGATGAGATATCAAGACGAGCCCGCTTCTTGAGCGGTAGATCTGACGTAGGAGTAGGATCTCTGATGTGAGCTGGTGCTGATGGCATCTGTGGTGCTGATAGAGATGGCAATGGTGGAGACAATGATGATAAGGATGGTAAAGGTGATAATGGTGGTGTACTGAATGTCACACTCCTCCTCGCTGTCAAGCGGCGACGGAGTGGCTGAGATGAAGTAAGTGATGATGGTGGTGGTAAAGATACAAATGCAGCTGGTGATCTGACTGTGAGGCGATGAACCCGCTTAGCAACAGTACGCTTCATGCGCGGCCCACCTGGATATGTACGGTAAACTCGACCATAGGGTATCTGCTGCCCCGGCTGAATGACCGAAACAACTCTGGGACCACGACGGATCATAGGTGAAACTGGTGGTGTAGGCACGACTTCCCCCTCCTCAAAGGGTTCTGTCTCAGCCTCTGACATAACTGGTGAAGACTGTGGAGTAGGCTCCACAGATGATAAAATGATAGTGGGTAGTGATGGTGATGAAACTGACTCTAGTATGATAGAGGGTAGTGAAGAAGTATCGTCCGCTGACTCAGAGTCAGACGAGATAACAATAGGGTGTGAATCCGAAGACATCACTGAAACAACAGATGTGAAATAAAAGTAAATAAACATTTACACAATGCGGGTTATGATGAAATGATATATGTATGAAATCGCAATCACTACATGTGATATAATGAATATGCACTTATGCCACAATGATGAGATGCTATGATGGTGCAGCTATAGTCTAGGTTATAATGAATAACCTAGTTTGCTATAACCTTTGCTCTGGTACCAATCTGTCACACCCCCAAATTTCGTGACTTGCAGCGGAATAAGTCATTCAGGGGCACGACTGGTCATAGCACCAAAGTTGTAGTTATATTGAACGACCTAAAGTGTCATTTAGAAAATACATCGTTTGATTATTTAAAAACATTCAGAGTTATAAAGCTAGGTCCCAAAAGGTGAAACAAGTTTTCAGAAAACAAGTTCATACAATTCAAACGATGGATAAGTGCATAAAATATAAAGTGAGACGCGTCGACTCCGCGACTCCATGATGTCCATATGCAAGCCAACATGCGATATCTTAATTACCTGAAAATACATTGCTAAAAATGGTCAACAAAAATGTTTGTGAGATCATAGGTTTATGTAAATGAATGATTGTACGGAAACCACAAGTATAAAGTGTATGACAAATCCATGCCACATAAAAATGATACATTAGCTCTAAGCTCATGACCCCGAAGCTAGACTGATGAACTCAAATAAGTACATTTTATTACCATCATTTATCCTATTTATTTGACTTGTTTTATTATACTATCTGTGAGAATTGATACGTTAATGTTTACTTTTGTGATTCTCAGGTAAAAACAAGTATTTTGTGAAACTTGGCGATTTTGGACTAATTATGGAGCAAAACAAGCAAGAAGTTAAGAGTCTACTGAAATGTACAAGATCAAGATCATTCTGCTCCAGATACGCCGTATCCTACTTCTTACATACGGCGCATCACTATCAAGATTTCACAAGCTACGATCCAAGACAGCAAGGACATGCGCCGCATCTAAGAATGGAGTTACGCCGCATCTTAAGGCGGTGTACGAATATTCCTGAATATATTAATCTTGGACCCCACGCGAAGTTAAGTCAATGCGCCGCATCTACTTATCCTATGCGCCGCATCTAGCCCTCAGACAGAAACTATAAATACCCCAAGGTCAGACGAATTTCGAGAGCCTAGTTTTAGAAAAAGACCGAAGACCACAAAACCCTAGGACGAATTCAGATGAAGTAGCAGCACAAGACACACCTTGAACGAAGATACAAGAGCTGTAAGAAGGTCCTGCATGTATTCAATTCATTAAGTAGTTTTGTTTTATTGTATTAGTACACTTTAATTAATCAGGATTGATGGGCTTGTGTCATTGATTTAATCATGAACTTCAACTCCCCTTAATATTGCTTTCCCATTAATTAAAGTTTATATGTTGATGTCTTTGGTGACTTTTATTAGTGCATTGATAACCTCTGTGTCTAGCTGAGCATTGCTTGGGTCGCCATGCCCCTTCCTCGCATATTTATTATATCGCCTATGCATTCTATCGTCTGTAGAAAAGTTGGAAGAAAGATAAATAGGATAGTCATAAGTAATCATTAAGGGTTTACTCGCCGATAAGATTAGAGCCAACGAGAGAGGGATTAATCTCGGTGCGTTGCATCGAACTATACACTTCATATAAAACTAGCAATAAAACAAGTGACAAGCTACTTAACTATCAGGACAGGTCTTCTTATTGTCTCAAGTATTTATCTGTGTACGTGTGTGCTAATCGCTAATTCGTGCTTATTAGTTTAGTTTATATTTAATCATAACCAAACCGTGCCAGTCTCTCAGGCTGAACCCCCTTGCGATAGATTAGGTTGTATAGCTAACTTAAGATATTAAAATACTGATTAGGATAACTAGATAATACGTTCCACTCTTAGTGATCGACACTCTACTTACCATTATATTCATACTGACCGGGTACACTGCTCGTTAAAGTGTGTGTTATTGATAAGTCGGCTAAATATAAATTTAAAACTTGAATACTGCTAAAACCACAACGACACAACACGCGCGCACCAAGTCTTTGGAGCCGCTGCCATGGTTATAAAAATTAGAGCAATACACACGCACATCAAGTTTTTGGCGCCGTTGCCGGGGAGTGAATTGTTATTATCTGTTAATTTGATTAGTATTTTAATTAGGTTTTTCTTTTTAATTTTTATTCTAACCGCTAACTCTGTTGTATATTAGTTAAATTGCATTTATTGTATTATTTGCATATTTTCTGTTTTTGTCTGTTTTTATTTTTGTTTCTTTTCGTTTGATTTTATTTTTGTTTTTATTTTCCGTATTTTTCTTGTATTCTGCTATCGTTGTACTGAGCTAATATAAACGATACGGCGCATCTATTTTCTTAGATACGGCGTATTGCGTTTAATTTTTATAAAATACAACGCGTTTAATAAATTCGATACGACGCATCTTTCCCCAAGATACGGCGTATCTGTTTTTAATAAAAAAAAATTTCTAAACGATAACGCCATACGACGCATCTGTTTTTGCAGATACGGCGTATCTATTATTTTAATTAAAAACAGTTTTCGAATTATTAAACAGATACGACGCATCGATTTTTATCGATACGGTGCATCTTCTGAATCAAAAATCTTGTATTTTGAAACGTAACGAAAATACGGCGCATTAGCTTTTGTTAATACGACGAATTTAATTTGATAAATATAGTTGATTTTTGATATTCGCTTTGATCGTTCCACTACTCTCGTGCGCAAGTTGGTTTACTTTTAGGATAAATGATGACTCAAGCATCACTATGAAAGATTACATTCTGAACCTAACCAAGAGACGCTAGCTGGAGTAATCAAACCTTTGATGATTGAAAGGCTGAAATAAAACGACAAGAGTGGAGGAGAATTCAGTACTGGTAACATTGAGTATCTTAAAATTCTTGAAATAGAATTCCAGGTATCCTCTACAATAATTTACCTAGCCTTAAAGAGAGTTCTCTACGAAACCTCTCCCGAATATAATCTCAATTTTGTAAACTTAAAACGATATTTGCTCCTAACCTTGGAATAAATCATTATCCACTAAGCAATGAGATTATAATCATTAATAAAACGTATATGCCTATTACCCTTACTTTGAATTTATATTTATCATATGGTGTACCGTTTTACCCAATTTTATGTATAAGGAAAAGCGTTGCGGAGGCCAAGGTACGTTCCCTATTTAAATTTTGTTTACTGGAACAACAATACGGCAGATCCAACACTCTAAGCGCCGTATCTCTAACTAATTAAAACCTATTGACCAGTCAACAATTTTAGATAGATACGGCGCGTGTTAATTATGAGATACGACGCATCTATTTGCCCTATAAATACGAAAGGGATGCGCCGGATCTCACTTTCTTACAAACACACACAGTTAAGATCACACACACAGTCAAAAATCAACCCTCGAATCCAAGCTTTCTTATCGAATCAAAACTTATACTCCTAATCCTAATCGTAATCTAAGGTAATTATTTCATTTAAATCTATTTAATTTAAAAATTAGGGTTTTATGCAATAATTCGGTTAGGACTAGGAAGATCTTAGGGAAATGATTAGGACTTGCATTAGATTATTTCCCCCATATTGAATTTGAATAGATCATTGAATTTCGACCCGAATTGATTTGAGCAAAAACTAGGGTTTGGGGAAGTTATTTTGAATTTTAGTGGGAAAATGGATTGGTGGTGATATAATAAAATTTTAAAACTTTTACAATGGGTATTAGGAACTGTGATGTTAAGTGGGAGTTTACGTCACGGGTCCGGATTCTTGGAAAGTGTGCCTGACCCCTTTTTATGCTGATAGATTGATAGATGTGGCGCATCTTAATTAATTGATGCGGCGTAACGACCTAATTCCAATTTAATAAAATTCCATATACGCCGTATTACTTAATTTAGATACGACGCATCTCCATACGCCGTATTCTATTGTGCTTGCTCTGCATCTCTTATATTTCGCAGATATGCCGCACTGATTTATCAGTTGCGCCGTATCTACCATATTTACAGACTGTTTTCTAACCTTGAAGATTTATTGCAGATGGCACTACCCGAAGCTGCTAACAGACATCCATGGCTCCGCTTTGAGACTTTTAGACTTACCCCTGATACATTGGATGAGTATTTGAGGAGGCTTAGAGCTATTTACTTCAGGAGGATCTTCAGGGTCTCGGTTCTTGGTTTTGCGGATATTGGGTTGATAGATGGGGGTAACGCAGCTGATAGTTTATACGATAGGTTGGAAATGGTTATTAGAGATGATGATGACGAGGTCCTATTCAGATCGTACGCTTGGTAGAGGATGTTTAGGATAGATGAGCCTCTAGTTAGGGAGCTTATGTTGGAGTTTTTCAGTACAGTTCACTATAGAGAGGCTGATGTGGGATTGGATACTGCTGATACCCTTGTGTTCAGGTTGGGAGGAGTAATTAGGCAGATGTCGATGAGACAGTTCATTTTGGCTATGGGCTTGCACACGGTGGAGAAGATTGAGTCTGATGGTTTTGCTAGATATTGGGATGAGAGTTTGAGAGTGGTTCCTGATAGGGGGTTGCTAGGAGACTACTGGGAAAGGATCTCTTCAGGGGGTGATTCCACCACGGGCACCCCATCTTATACGTTGATCAGGGAGCCCATGAGGAGGTTGTGCCACCGCATGATAGCTTTGACCATTGCTGGGAGAGGTCAGTCACCCGAGAAGGTGACTACTCTTGACCTCTTCCTTCTGAGGAGCATGGACGAGGGGTTGTCGGTGAACATCCCCCACTTTCTGGCACATTACCTCCATCAGGCAGCTGCAGGGAGAGACAGGAGGAGTCAGATGACTGGCGGGCATTTTGTGTCTAGGCTGGCCTGCCATTTTGGAGTGATTGGTGATGAGATCCCTGCCGGTTTAGAGGTCAATGTGACTAGGCTGCCAGTTATTGACCAGGCCTTTTTGGTGAGGATAGGGATTTGTCAGATGACTTTGGGGGATTACTTTTGGGTGGCATTGGGGCCCGCTAGACCAGCAGAGCCAGAGGCGGAGCAGGGAGGTCCTCAGGGAGCTCCGGCTGCTGCTCCAGCCCATCAGGAAGAACCACAGGCACCAGTACCCCCGCCAGCAGCTGCACGTACAGTGGGGCAAAGAGTTGAGCTGGTCGAGGCTGAGGTTAGAGGTTTGAGAGCAGACCTCGCTAGTGTCAGGAGGGACTCGGAGTGGCTTGTTACGAGTATGAGCCGGCTTTTGGAGCATCAGGGTATTAGCCACACTCGCCCGGATGGTACTCAGGTTAGAGGGGTGACACTCGCATACACTCGCAGAGTCCGGGCCAGGACAGATGGTGCCAGCACTTTCGGGACCCGCCCAGACGACCCTACTGACCCATGATCTCTGGATTTGATGTGTTTATTGACATTGTTCCACTTGATATTTCTTATTATGCTTAACAAAGACTGGCATTAAGTTCAGCATGAGAGTACGAGAGGACGTGAGAGATAAACCGTGGAACGAGTCATTTTACAACAGACTGTTAACAGTCTGTCTGGTAACTACATGCGCCGCATCTGGTAAAACAGATGCGACGCATCCTATCCTTTATTTCGTTTTATTTTATTTTTATTCCAGGATCGATACGGCGTATCTTCTTCCATAAGATACGGCGTATCGACTGACCTGATGATTTTCATTTTAATTTTTAAGTTTTATTTTTTACTAACTACTAATGTATTATGCAAGTTTGAACCTTCTTAACTCAGGTGTGTTTAAGTCTTGATGGTATTATAGATTCCTGCAATTCCTGTGGATACATCATCTATGAAGCTTAAACGTTATCATCCACAAGAAAGATGATTTTTGCTCTTACACAAATAATGGAGGATCATACCGAGCAAATCTCAGGGGAGTTTTTCTGTTCTAATTCTTTTATTTTCCAGTTTTTAACCTTTGATACAAACAACGAGGACGTTGTTTAACTTAAGTGGGGGGATTAGAGAATTAGAACACTTACTTGTCCTAAACTTTTTCAAAATATGCTTAAAATGTGCTTAATATATCAAAATTTAAAATTTTTAGCATGTTTTTGTTTAAAGTCTAAATTACATAGCTGCACACATGACGTTATTTCAAAAATTGTGAACTTTTCAAAATTCACAAATCTATGAGTGTGCCAGTGACTTGTAAACTTTAGAACTTGGCTTGTATACTATTCGAGACCACCATAATAAGTATTATTTACATAATTGGAATGACTTGTCTAAATTGGTAAATTTCTAGGATTACACCCAAATAGCCTTTATATGTTATGTGATATTAGCTAACTACACTGGTTAGTTAACCCCCGTATAAACCCTTTTGTTACTCTCATTTTTAGAGTAAGATACCCCAAGAAAAACACTCAGAGCCATTCCTTTCGTTTCTTACACCTTTGTTATAATGTTTCGTTACACCCTTACACCTTAGCCTACCCTGTAGATTAAAATCCGTGGTTGGTTAATTGCTTTAGGCAAACTGTGTTTCCTTACATTACCTGTGTTCGCGTGCGTAATTCATTGTCTTTGGTTAGGTCAGGAAATTGCACATTGCAATTGGATTGAAAGTAAATATTGTATATCTTTGAGTTTATTTTTTGTGTGTTTACTACTTTCGCTATTACAATTATTTCTGAAAGTATGAAAAGTATGAAAAAAATTATCCGGAAAGAAAGTGATAGAAAAGTTGTGAAATTTTACACATCTATGTTTATGTTTCAAGTTTGGTGGGAAAAAAAATCGAAAAATTGAGTAAAGAAAAAGAAAAAAGGAAGAGTTGGATGTTTGTTTTAACCAACTTATGTAAAGTTTTGTATTAAGTGGTTGATATCACCACTAGTTGTTGTGTATTATATTTATGGATTGAATGGGAGTTGGACGTTATGGGAACGCCAACAAAGGTTATTCTTTGATTGAGATCTTATTGAGTATAATTCGTATCTACCTAAAGCGTGTGTTTCAAGTGTTAAAGCGTGAGTTATTCAATGATATGAGTCTTATTCATGGGATGGTTGGGATAGTGATTAACTACACTTAGGATTTTAATTTATCTATTTTGTTTATTTTTCATTTTACACCAATTTATATCCCAAATATTATCCATACCCTATATTATTCTTCATCCAAACCTTTGATTTATTGAGATTAGGGATTTGAGCAATCTTGAGTATCGTAGTCGTGGATTCGGCTATGTATTTATGATTTTGTCACCCTTTTTGATATAATATTATTGGTAAATATTACTTGGTCCTATCTTTGGCCTATTCGAGTTAAGGATTTGAGCAATTGCAAGTATCGTGTTCGTGGATTCGATCATGTATTTGTGATTTTGTCGCCTTTTCTGGAATTTGAGATCGATAGAGATTAAGAAGAATGATTAACCCTTAACCTACAAACCCTTTTACCGCTTTAGACTTGTTATTCCTTGGCTTTAGTGGAGGAGATGCGTATACTTGCCAAGCTTATGATAGAATATTCGTCACGACTGGACAGTTAAACGATTAGATTTGCTTTAATCAAAATATTTTATTTTACTTCTAATTCGTTAAGTGTTTGGTTGTGTGATTATGACAAAAAAAAAATGAATACATGCTTAAATATAAAAATAAATCCTAATATCTTTTAGGATACATTTTAATAAGATTAATTCTAAGGTTTACTTGGGGACAAGTAAAGTTCAAGTGGGGGGATATTTGATGAACTCAAATAAGTACATTTTATTACCATCATTTATCCTATTTATTTGACTTGTTTTATTATATTATCTGTGAGAATTGATACGTTAATGTTTACTTTTGTAATTCTCAGGTAAAAACAAGTATTATGTGAAACTTGGCGATTTTGGACTAATTATGGAGCAAAACAAGCAAGAAGTTAAGAGTCTACTGAAATGTACAAGATCAAGATCATTCTGCTCCAGATACGCCGCATCCTACTTCTTACATACGGCGCATCACTATCAAGATTTCACAAGCTACGATCCAAGACAGCAAGGACATGCGCCGCATCTAAGAATGGAGTTACGCCGCATCTTAAGGCGGTGTACGAATATTCCTGAATATATTAATCTTGGACCCCACGCGAAGTTAAGTCAATGCGCCGCATCTACTTATCCTATGCGCCGCATCTAGCCCTGAGACAGAAACTATAAATACCCCAAGGTCAGACGAATTTCGAGAGCCTAGTTTTAGAAAAAGACCGAAGATCACAAAACCCTAGGACGAATTCAGACGAAGTAGCAGCACAAGACACACCTTGAACGAAGATACAAGAGCTGTAAGAAGGTCCTGCATGTATTCAATTCATTAAGTAGTTTTGTTTTATTGTATTAGTACACTTTAATTCATCAGGATTGATGGGCTTGTGTCATTGATTTAATCATGCACTTCAACTCCCCTTAAAATTGCTTTCCCATTAATTAAAGTTTATATGCTGATGTCTTTGGTGACTTTTATTAGTGCATTGATAACCTCTGTGTCTAGCTGAGCATTGCTTGGGTCGCCATGCCCCTTCCTCGCCTATTTATTATATCGCCTATGCATTCTATCGTCTGTAGAAAAGTAGGAAGAAAGATAAATAGGATAGTCATAAGTAATCATTAAGGGTTTACTCGCCGATAAGATTAGAGCCAACGAGAAAGGGATTAATCTCGGTGCGTTGCATCAAACTAAACACTTCATATAAAACTAGCAATAAAACAAGTGACAAGCTACTTAACTATCAGGACAGGTCTTCTTATTGTCTCAAGTATTTATCTGTGTACGTGTGTGCTAATCGCTGATTCGTGCTTATTAGTTTAGTTTATATTTAATCATAACCAAACCGTGCCAGTCTCTCAGGCTGAACCCCCTTGCGATAGATTAGGTTGTATAGCTAACTTAAGATATTAAAATACTGATTAGGATAACTAGATAATACGTTCCACTCATAGTGATCGACACTCTACTTACCATTATATTCATACTGACCGGGTACACTGCTCGTTAAAGTGTGTGTTATTGATAAGTCGGCTAAATATAAATTTTAAACTAGAATACTGCTAAAACCACAACGACACAACACGCGCGCACCAAGTCTTTGGAGCCGCTGCCGTGGTTATAAAAATTAGATCAATACACACGCACATCATAGACTTAATGAAATACCCCAACCCAGTGTTTGCCAATCACTCAAATATGACAGAAATGAAATGCGTTCGTTTGACCAGTTGGTGCTACCAACCCGAACGGACGAGTCACCCTCAATAGATCTATCCACTCACTCTCGCTTACTAACAATATAACGGTTCATGATAATATAAGGGGACTTTAATCTGGTCAATGATGTAACTTAAGCAATGTAATGAGTTTGTATACTTTGGTCCGCATATAAAAATGGTGCAATGTATTCTCCCCCGAGAGTTTAGAAATCAATAAACAATTTAAAACGGGGCTATGAAAACTCACCTGATATGATATAGCAACAATGATCACAATGGATATGATGAGATGAGGCTCGGTTCTCAACCGCGACCTATCATGAATGATATGATCTAAGGTAAGCAAATGAAATGATGTTACTCATGCAAACACGTATGTTATCGATACCACTCGAAAGTTTTGAAAACAATGTTTATGGTCGAAAAATACATTTTGACGTCTTGTTAAGTTATAAACCACATTTCGCGTAAGTATGTTAAAACTACACTCCATGATCCTTGTTTGGTGTTCTATTGGCAAATATAATGTTTTCGTCGCAAAACAATACTTTTCATACTTGTGAAAATATATCCAAAACGGCCTCGCAAAACTAGTCGCGAATTAGTGCACGTTAAGTGTTGTGAATGAATTTGACGTCCTTGAAAATAAAACGTTGTTACAAGTTTTTCGTGTCGTGTTATTGGACTTTTGATCATACGTGTCTTGAATAGATAGAAAACCGGCTATCAATGTAATGGCTTGTAAAAATGTTAACGTATATACTTAGAAAAATACTTTCTATTAGGGCTTGACAAAATAGAATAGAGTTCGTCGGCTTCAAACGTGTATATCTCGGTCGTTATAAGCTCATTTTCTACGTTCTTTATATCCACGGATTCGTCATAACATGAACTAACATAATCTCAGTAGTTCGGCTCTCCTAGATCACGTCTAACGCCTCGTTTGGTCCTTTAAAGTTCGGCTAACAGCACGCTTATTTTCAGAAAATTAGTTTTCGTCGTCTAACTTCGAACGATCATATCTCCTTCGTTATAAGTCGGTTTTTAGTGATTCTTGCGGCCACGGTTTCGTTTTTGAAAGAACTTTCTGAATATGAAGGCCAAAATATGCCAAAAATTACTGAGTTTTCCAGTTTACACGATTTTGGACAGTAGGTATATATATGTTTTCAAAACTCATTTCTGTAGTTCTAATCTTGATCATAAAACCTCAAATCAACTCCACAAGTTCGCAAATCCTGCCATACACCTTCTTAGGGTGTCATGGAGTCCTAAACATCACCAACCTTGGTGGATCTCATGTGGTTATTAGTGAAACTTATAGATCTAGTGTTTGTGATAGTTTATAAACAAAATGGTATCAAAACATAAGTAACTTGCAAAAGTAACTAGTATAACCTTGAAAATACATGATCATATGAAGTAAATAAAAGAAGGAAAAGATCAAAAGGATGTTCTTGAAGTTTACTTACAATCTTGGAGTGATTTGACGAGAAAGGTGCAATAACTTGAGGTTTTGATCACAAGACTTTAACTAGGATAGTAAATGGAGTATGATTAGGCTTTGTTCTTGAAAAATCTATGGATTTGGATGGTGTTCATGGTTGTGGCCGATTGGGATAAAGATGGGATGAGAGGATTTGATCTTTGTTAGCTAAAATGGTTTATGGTGTATGTGTTTAAGTTAGTGGAGTATGGAATTAATTCATGGAAATTCAATTAATGAATTTTGGATGCATTAGACTAATTTGGGGGGTAGGGGGGGCGGCACACATGGGTTAAATGGGAAGGGTATGATGAAACTTTGCCAAGTGTCCCATTAGTGTAAGTGTTTAGTTGTTTTGTGTATACATTGAGTGTTATCGGGTACCGAGTTAACTAGAAATAACTCGTGACGAGGTGAAATGAGATACGACGAAGTTGTAAAAATTGTAAAATCATGTTCCTTGCAAGAATCGGGTGTTAGAATGATAATCGGATTGAAATTTCGTAAATCGACGGAGTTATAAGCGTCAAATGAAAAATGTAACGATTGGTTTAAAAACACCGGGTAAAGTAATAATATAATTTCTATATCATTATAATTAGCTTGAAAATGTATTAGGATCATTGTCTGGAGTATTTGGGTTTACTGTTGGTAGAAATGATTGAGTGGTAACGTTAATTAAACAATTATGCATACGTTAATGAAAATCACACAGACACATGCATGAACTGATATGGTACTGATATTACTGATGATATGCAGACTACTCTAGTCTGTATGATGTGTCCTTACTGATGAGGCATGAATACGCAGCTAAACCTAATTGGTTACGCGCATTTGAATACTCGTATACCTAGTTTACGACATGATGAATGATGCCCATGAATAGTGATTTCTTTCCGGGAATGAATAGTGTCATGTGAATAGTAAAATTTTTGACGACTTCTCAAAGTCTCAAACTGGCTTCAAAAATGATGAATATTGAAATGATGAATAGTGATTTATGAATAGTAACTCATGAATAGTAAATTGTCGGGGTTTGGAAAATGACCTGAAATTACGAGTTGTGACATATAAACTCACCTTTATTGGTCTGAACAGTGAATGCTGTGAAATTAGGGAGTGTACGGCACCAACACGCAACCTAGATTAAATAACCATGTCTTAGTTCAAGGATTAAATTCAAGTCCTTTCAGATTTTAATTTCAATGTTTTAGTGTATCTATGTTGTTGTCACTTTTGTGGCAGCAAGTGTGGTTACTAAGGTCTCTCCTAAGGGATGGTGAGGTGTACTCTATAATTGACCTAAAGGTATGGTAATGAGGGGTTCGGAACATCAAATGACCTAAGGTACGAATGAATTAAATCTAGTTGTGACATGTATTTATATATATATATATATATATATATATATATATATATATATATGTCATAGTTTTATTCGTTATGTCCGTTTATGTTGATTTTAAAAGTAAGACTTAATATATGTGACGTTTATTACCTAATAAGTGTATGGTTTGGGAAGTTGAATATGTAATGTTAACTTTTAGTAACTTGATTAATTTAACTAAGTCCTTGTTTTCATTAGAAATCATTTTTACACTATATTAGTATAGAATCACATGTATCGTTAAGTTTATTGAAGTTATTTTTGATGTACTATTAGTGGCATTTATCTTAATTGACTTAGTTTTCAAATTAATGATTATAAGTGTTAATATATATATTCCGTCGTGTTTTATGGTCTACCCTATCGTGAATTTGATTTGTTAATCTTTTGAGTGCCACATTTTACTACTCAAGTATATGCTAATATATATTTCTATTTTGCAAAGTGTATGTAATATTACTCGTATGACAATGTATATATATCTAGTCTAGTTGTTTTAATCGTTTTCGTCGGGTTTAACATTTCGACTCTTCAAGCTTTTTTTTTACGTACATATATGTAAATGGAATTCCGTTTTGTACTCGGCTATAATAGCTTTTTATATGCCTATATGTTGAATCATATTTGTGGACGGCTTATGTTTATTTTTAATTATTCGCCACAAGTTTCACAATATTTATTAACCGAATTGTTGCACTTCTATTATCTATTGGGCTGCGGCCCATTGCTCTCTAGGAGGGGGAAATATAAGTTCATTAATGGGTTGGATTAAATCTCCTACTGTGCACACAAGTCAGGTGGGCCGAATGGGTTGGGTTTTATTCTCAATCTAGTGGACCTAGAGGTGGGCTTACAGACCCATATTGTGAGCTGCGTTAAAGGCTGTTGAGTGGGCTCTAATGTTGGTCCTAGTTGGGCCTGGTCAATGGATTTGGCCTGGTATTAACAAAAAAGGAAAACAGAGGAATGTACCATGTTAACAACTTTATAATACATTCGTGGAACCCTTACTTCACGGCTGGGATTGGTTACAACCATAGTCCCAACTTCATTTCGTGGGCATTATTCGAGTACTACTCGACTTCGAGTCATTGGGGAGTCTACATGGCGTTAAGGGTTCGGGTTCGACTCAATCTATAGGTCGACAAGGGTAAAATGACCTCAAAAAGTGTCTAGTTTCCTTATGACTCATTGTTCCCATATTCACTTAACAACGAGGTATAATGTTGTCCGTCGTAAGTGAGTACTTTTATTCGAGGATTTTCAATCCTATATGGGTTGCGTTGAAGGCAATTTGGTGCTATCTTTTGTGGGTGGGTTCCTTCGTTAGAGTGAGTCTCCTCATATGAATCGAGGCATAACCCACATGGTGGGTCTAATTGTTGCTTATAAGCTCGGACCAAACTTCCTCTAAGTGAGTTGCTTTTCCCAGTCCATCCTGGCCACCATTGCGCCTAGCGTTGGTGGTCAATGGTTCGGTAAAGGTCATTATTGGTCATAGTGGGCCTTCACCACCCACTTAGCAACTACACGACATACCACCTAGCCCTCTTTTTTTAGCCACAACATTCCAGGTTCAAACCATGAACATGTGGTTCTTCGAGAGTCTTTCGAATACACTACAACAATGGGGACTAATAGCCTAAAAATCTACTCAACAATAATTCCAGGTTCAAATCCTGAACCTGGTTTTCCTGGTGACTTCGATTACAAACAACCATTAACAACTTAATTCTATCAAAGTGTTTCCTATGCCACTCTAATGACAACAACAAATAATAACTTTTCTCAATAATCACCACTCCTGGGAATCAATTCGACAGAAAACAAACGAATCAATACTTATCTTTATTCATTCATTCGACCTCTAATTACTTATCATGAATGGTTCTAAAAAAAATAACAAGAAGTAATTGAATCCGTATTAATATCAAACCTTACAATGAATTTTTTTTTTATGGGTGAACACTTAAGTGAACTTCAAATCCAAGAACCCACTGCTCCTCCAAATTGAATCACAACACTTCACTCTTATCCCTTCTTGAGAACTTCTCAGATCTTTGATGATATTTTGGTGATTTGTGATTCGATATCCTCTTGGAAGCGCGGATTTATGGAGAATATTGGAGAGTAACTCCATGGGACTTTCGGTTTTGGGAGGTATAATCTTACCCTTTGTGTGATATCTCTATTTCAATGGTTGTTTAACCTAGGTTGACTTGGGTGATTATCTAGGTTCGTGAAGAGGACAAAGGCTTTGGGTCAACAGGGATTGCATCTATTATGGTGAAGGATAGGGATGGATCGAAGGCTTATGGGGGAAGGGAGAGGCGGTCAAAAATAAGATGGGTAGGGTTTGCAGGTTTCAAAATTTGTGTGAGTGGAGGAGTGACAGTTTATTTTAAATATGTTAGTGAATATTTTGTTAAAGTGTGGTATATTTATACCCGCGTTTCGTTAAACTGTGTCAAATTTGGATCCTCCCTGGAACCGTCACAAATATGAGATATTATATCTTTAAAGTTTTAATGTAATACTTGAACATATTTTTGAGTCCTTAAGTATTCACTAATATTCCTGAGTTTCAGATTCATTTTTGATTGGCGTGTGGTGTCAGTCTGTATGAAATAATCACATATAAGATGTGATTATTTCACTATTCCTTGGTGAGAATTCCGGGTGACAATATGTGCATGTCTGTTACCCGTTTTAAACAGATAATGGTCTGGTCAGGTGTCCTATTCACAGAAAATGAATTGTCAATAATATAAATATTAGGGAAATTTTACCATTTGTCACACAACATGATCAGAAAAACCTAGGATAATCATGGAGTGATAAGGTGATTATGGTTAGGTTTATGTCCTATGATCCTCCAGAGCCGGAGGGATCTACCAAAGGATAATTCTAATAGATTAGAATTAGAAGTCCTTAGGTATGATTCTAAAAAGGAGTAAAGTGATGATAGGAGAAAGAATGGGTTGAAGAATTAAAAAAAAAAGTTTACAAAAGGGTGAAAAGAAATAGCCCTCCGTGAAAACTTAGGGCAGAAACTGAGTTAATACATCTGCTATCGGTTATCACAAAGATGATACCGATATTGAAGACAAGACGTCATGAACCCAGTGACGCACTGCACAACCCCTCCTAGCCACTCAGGTATCTCTTAAAAGATATTTGTTTCATTTCTCACGGAGAACCTTGCATAATCTATCGGCCTCTCACTCTGAGATTTGTTAATATTGATAAGGATGCCCTCTGCTCCATGCCTCCGACGACTAAAATCAAAATGCACTAATCGAGTCTAGAGCCATGAGATTCATCAAAAGATCTCTTAGGACACACTTTCCTATGCATACACATGTATTCGCAAAAAAGGACACAAGTTGTATAAGAGTCTTTATGGGATCTTCGGATCTTGCCACTTACATATAATGGTGGTTACTTTATGTTCCAAACGGTCTATAGTCATGGAGTGATACTTTGGTATACTTCAACGACTCACCTGAATTGTGGGTATACTTTGGTATATTTGTGTAAGCCTTCTTGAGGGTATCCAATTTAGGAACAACCTTTGTAAGGATTAGAGAAGGTTTTCACACTATGCTGTTAATTCTCTTGAAGTCTAAGCCTGTAAATGCTGGAAATCATGCCAAGGAGATTCCTTTCATGAATCGATTCCTAAAGACGTGGGTCTTTACAAGGATTTTATCCATAGTATTGATAACTGTCCCTAACGGGATTAGGACGACTGATGTGCCTGACCAAGGTGAATGAAATCAAGACATTCAACAGTAAAACAATAGTAGTGGCCTATTCTCTAAGAAAAGTCCACGATGGTCGATTGGTGATTTCAACTAACATTTTTATGCAGGCACTGAAGATAGTCCCTCGGAGGAAATGTCGTTTACCACCATCATTTCATCAACATCTTCACCTCCACATACTCATACTTATGAAGTTCAACCTCAACAAGCTCAAGTGAAGAACATTCAAGACAAAAAGATCAAGTTTAAGACAAAGAGCTACATCAAAGTCAAGAGCTAATCAAGAAAGTCAAGAACAAGTCCAAGTATCAAGTGAGAAAGACATAAGTATGAAGGTCAAAGTATTTCCAAGAAGTATGAGTATGATGGAGAAGGCGACACAACAAATCATAAGAAGATGTTTATCAAAGGCAAGAACGATTAAAAGTCATTAATCAAATATCACAAAGCATGAAGGAACAAAGAATCAAGAGTAATCTACGACGACACACAAATTTCAAGACCAAGAAGACAAAAGACCTAATCACGTGGAGCATCATTTGAATGACCACCCCTTAGGGGGAGATTGTTAGCATTAAAGTAGAAGTGATGGTCATTCACTTAATAGGAACTTTGTAATGTGTCGTAGACGTTATAATAGTGTAAGTTAAATGGGCTATGGACTTGGTTAATCTAATATTCCATAAGTTAAGTGTAGGCCTTCTGTGAAAAACTAGAAGGGGGGTTGAATAGTTTTACCGTTTTTAATTTTAATTTACTTTGAAAACTTTGTGTGAATTCAAGTAATGTAAATAATAAATGATAAGTAAAGTGCAAGTAAAGAAAGAAACGATCAAACCACAACACGAGGGTTTATAGTGGTTCATTCTACAAGGACTCCTTTTTCTTGCCCTACTCCACTCCCCGAGTATCCAACTCGAGAGTATCCTTCACTAATCAACGAGCTCCTTTATCTGGCGGAGAAAACCTTACGCGTCGCTTACACAAGATTTCTGACACAAAGCTAAATGTCGAGTTCTTTTACAAGGGTACAACCACTCCCGTCACACTATGTATTTTAAGGACTAAAATACTAATTGATCACTACAGAGGATTTATGATTGTTTGGTACAAACAATGATGTATGAACAACAACAATTCACACAGTGACAAACTAACAAGCCTTGCAACGTTTTGTTGAAGCTTGTAATGCTTTGATCTTCTTGCTACAAAGAAGTTCACTAAAATAAAATATGAATGAGTCAGATATGCACGAAAGAATATATGATGTTGTCTATGCTTGTAAGTGATGAGAAAACATCAATGTGTGGCTTGCTATCTATAGGCAAAACTATCTGAGCAACCCACGGATGGGACGGAACCAAATAGTGGGTTTCGTCCGTGTATGCGTTTGGTTCCGCCAGAACCTGTCAAAAAATCTTCAAGAATCTTCATCAAATCTAACCAAAATATTTTCATATCTTTCCAAGGATTCTTTGAGTAAAGATCTAAACAAGATATTCATGACATCTTCCAATGATCTTCAAAATCTTCCAAAGATCTCAAATATGATGCATGCCATGATGTTATAGTACATTTCCAATTTTAGAATAACTAGTTTATGAAAGTAAACTTTGTAAAATGTATATACTACCTAAGTGATGTTTAACTTGTGTTTATGAAAGACTTTATATGTAAATGACTTTAACCATATTTATGTGTTGCTAAAATAAAGTTTATAATTGTCGTTAACAAAATATAGCAAATATCGTAAAATATAAATAACGTTTTTAGACGATATTTGTATTAACACCTTCTTTAAGTCCATGTAAACCAAGTCTTTACCAACTCATATATGTGCTTAGACGATATATGTGCTTGAGTGTGTAAGTATGTGTTTCTTAATGAAATTCTCTCTTTATCTCTCTACTTTCTCTCTCTAGAAAACGCCGTACATATATACTCTTGTACCACCATTTTTGCTTAATATTGTGTAATAAGGTTAATAGATCTAAGGTCCTACACTAACTCATTAAGAGATAAAATAAAGTAACAACCTAGAAAATAAGAGAATGAATAGAAGGATATTTTATGCCTGTCGACCTCAACATTGTTTTAGAATCACACGTTCACACAAAAACAACTGAGCATCTAAACAAGTCATTTTATGAGGAATATATACCACTATATGGAAATAAAAACCATGTGCTTTGATAAATCAGAACTCATAAGACACCACGTCACCGGTATGTCTATTAGCATTATGATAAGAAATGCTGGAATTCCATAGATTGTTACTGGTTTATGTCGTATCCCGATCCAAGATTTTGAAAACAAAGATCTTCAAGTGAATAAATAAGAGCTTCTGAACTATATTTTTGAGGTAGAAAAATGAATAGTAATATCGTGAATGTGTTTTGTTATGTATGTCACGCCTGCTATCATTAAGAGGGTGTTAGGATTATGTTCTGGGAGTTATTATCTCATTTTTTCAATTAAAAAATGTAGATAATCAGAAATTAATGATTAGTACACCCTCTGAAAAAAGTGATTATATCTGTTTTCTTACAGAAAAACACATATTTGAAAGAGAAAAGAAAAACAGTTTTGTGACCTTTTACCATTCTGAAAACGTGATCCCAAGCACCCCTAGACCACTTGTTCGTGAGGAATTTTTCTTTTCACACCCGCATCTAGAAAAAAGCATCAAAAGAAAATAAAGATTGTGTTTGAAATCCTTTGTCAGGACTCGACTATGTATTCCTATTAATATTCGCACATATTAATAGAGACACGTTCCTTTATTACCTAATACCAAAGTAGATGTTGTAACATAGATCGTGTGGTCATGTGTCAAAATCCTAAAGATAAGGTGTAGAAGGTACAGCAAAACAAAAGCCATGACATCAAGCATGCCTAAGAAAATTAAACATGCGAGTTTGTACATATATTAAACTAAGACCTATATGCTTTACTTAGCTAACTTCATGACAAGTAGAAGTTCAATGCTTTTCAAGTAACTACAAATTGACATGCAAAGAACGATTGGCCAAAAACATGCACGCTAAAAGCTAAAAGAGTCGAAGAATATATGACAATGTAAGTTGGTGACCCAAAACAAGAGGCCCTTAGTTTTGTCTATGGCCAGTTCTGCAAGTAGATTTCGGGTTCAGAAGTCAGAACTTAACTTGTCCTTTGTTCTTTTCTTCCAATTTTTGGGTTGCTTATATGTCTCAATATCTAGCTAATACTAAAAATTAAATTATGTAAATAACAAAAGTAAGGGTAAGAATGGTAGCCAAAGTGCACCCAGCAAAGGAGGATTTCCTAAACCTACTGGGGGTCCTAAGTTTCTGTATCAACCTAAAGCTCCTCCTCCCGAAAGTGGTTAGTACGAGCGGGACCCAGATTGCTACAACGAATCCCTTTGATGCTCTTAATATGATCGATACTGATGAATGTGGCATTCCTACTGATGTCGTGGCTAAGGATGGGGCTGAGTTGGATTCTGGCAGTACAATGGAAGCTAAGGAAGTTGGTCCTACTCCTACTGTTGAGCAAATTGTGGTGCTTGAAAAGCTAATTATTGATGGGAAAGCTACTCTTGTGGATGATGATGGTCATCGTATTAAAAAGGTAGATTATCCGGTTAATAAAAAGGGAACTAAGGTGGATGGGTCTCAAAAGGCTGGTAATGTATCACAAGAACCGCTTGTGAGTGTTGTGAAAGATAAGGTGCAGGCCACGGCTAGTATGTCTAGTTCTTCCTTTTCTCCGTCTACTTCTTCTACTAAGAGGGTTAACCCATTCTCTAATGTGGGAGAGATTGTTGATTCCGACAGTGATGAAGAGGAGGTTGTGAACACTTTTGATGAGTCAGTGAACCTATTTGGTGGTGGTCACGATCGTGAAGATGATTATGATGACTATGATTATGATGACTACGCGAAGCAGGTCTACGATCTTCCAGGGAATTTAGATGCTTTTTATGACATTGGTATCAAGCTCCAAGGCCTTGGTAGGAAGTAATTTTATTTTCGTAGGAGTCTAAGGTTATCTTTTGAGTAGTGGTTTATTTTCTTGTTTAGAGAATAGAAAGTATCTTGTTATGTAAGCTTCTCCGCCTATGTAACGGGCTGAGATATTGGATTCACCCATATCCTTTGAACTTAAATGTTTTTTGGAGTAATATATTTACCGGGTCTTTTGACCTTTTACCCAAAAAAAATGGTTTTATACATTATCCTTCAAAGCATAAGACTGAAATAGCCCATGATTCTGATTTGACGGAAAAGAATAGGAAAGAGAACAAAAGTGAGAATATGAAAATGTCAACACAGTGGAGCAAGATAGACCTCAAGTTCTCTAGAGCAATCAGAGTGCCTACTTAAAAGGAATAAGATAGAAATTTACCACTAATTCAATGAAACGACAACTTAAACTGGATTTTGCTTCAAAATTTGTAGTGCTCAATGAGATATAAACTTTTATGATATATCAGTTTTCATCTTAGTACCAAAACATTCTAAACTGACAAGACTTCTCTTACTTTATTAATTTAATTCAATTGGACAAACGAATTTGTGGAGTGTCTTACCTGGCCTGTTACAAGTGCACGATGTATAGTGATTAAGCTAGCACAATGTGTACTTAATGATAAGCATAATATATTTGAGGAATCACTAAAAGATACAGAAATCTATATGAATATATGCAATACTTTCCATTCTACTTGTACGGATGCCATGTGATATAATCATCGCAAACATATGCTTTATCGTACCACAGATAAGCATATTTCTTATCCAAATATTATCTTTTTCTTGCCTGTCAGATTGTTGGATTAAGTTGAAGAGGCATCAGGCATAATGGTATGGGATTAAGGGTTGCCCCAATTCGATTGCGGAAGTACTTTGTCCACCGACAAAAGATGCCTCTTTGGTTCTTATACAGGAAAACGAGCTTAACTAAGAGAATCAGTTGGAACTAATAAAATTAAAGAGATAAAAGATTAAGATTTTTGAGGATATCAGTGACCACTTTTAAAATATTATTACATTGATTTGCAATCTTGTTCCAAGGCATGCCATATAAGATTTTAAAGGATATCAATCCAAAGGGTAATCTTGGAAACTATAGACACTACTTGTTCTCTAGGCGATTATATATAGCCCCCCATGGCAATTCAAATTTCTCAAATCAAATCCTCTACCTGGTCTCATTCTCATTACAAGCCTTCTTACCTTCACTATCTCCTTTCTCCTATACATATCGTACAGGTATCTCATAGTATAAATGGCCACTGTGTCAAGGTTGATAACGGACAAAGCTGTGGTTATATTCAGCAAGAGCTCTTGCTGTCTATGCCACAGCATAAAGACATTAATATGCAGCTTTGGGGCAAACCCAACTGTTTACGAGCTTGATGAACATCCAGAGGGTAAGCAAATTGAGAAGGAACTCAAAGCCTTAGGCCGTAAGCCAAGTGTTCCAGCTGTATTTATAGGACAGGAGCTGGTTGGTGGATCGAATGAGATCATGACCCTGCATCTCAAAGGCCAGCTTGTCCCGATGCTCATCAAAGAGAGAGCTATATGGCTCTAGTACACTAAGGTGTTATAGCCATAAACAGAGCAATTAGTTAAGCTCTGACATACTTGAGAACGATTATAAATAAGAGAATAAGTATTCAGCTGGCATTATCTCTTGCCATGCTATATATGTAACCTAAATGGTTTCAACCCTTTTTGTTAGGCTACAGTTTACTTAAGAATAACGGAAATCAGATAATACGTTGTAATTAAGCTGGCATTTTGTCTAGACATGCCATATATGAGATATTTATAACTCATCTGCTTCGGTCATCTTCCTTTTTAATCATGTGCAATCAGGGTATAAAGTCCTTAATGTTTAATTTATGATAGGGATCAATAAGTGGCGCTAAATATCTGACTTGCTCCACAATACTACTGCTCCAATGGCTGACTTTTCAGTATCAAAGTATTAACCAACAAGTGAATAAGAGATATCTGTATGCAGATGTAATGTGCATACTTTAACATCAACACGTCTATGTAAGAAATATTTTATGACTTTATATGCCCAGTATTATCACAAAGGCTCTCAGAACTGAGCAATAAACTTAGAAGGACAAAGTTGGTTCCTCATATATGACATGTTACCCATGATATACCATTAAATAGTATTGCAGATTAGCATCAAAAGCAGAACCAGAAAACAAACAAAGCCCCCTTTTCTAGATGACGGGTGAAATACACATTAAAATTCACCATGGTTTTCTACTATGTTTTCAGGCAGTAAAAGATAGAAGAGAACCTTCTCAGAAAATACAAATTGGCATTAGGACTTCCTATGAACATACCAAGCTCATTTACTTTTGAAAAATCAACCTCAACTAGCATAGTTTCGTCTAGAGCATAAATAAACTCCGTTTACAAGCACATCCTGTGTTTTATTAGAAAGACTACATGCCATTAGTTGTACAGTATAAAGTAATAAACGAAAAATATGTTGCTAAATAGCTTCTTGAGAACACCAAACAACAATTATTCATAACGATAATTGTTGGGCCAATTTAGTGCCTGTAGGACCCTTAATATCATATCATTTCACACATATTAAGATTAAAGAAGAGATTGAGATGAGAAGTAGAAGAGAAAATAGAATATTAGATTAAGATAAAGAAGGAGATGAGATACAAGAAATGGAGGAAACTATTGTTAGTTTTGATGGATAAATATTAAACGTGTATGTCTAGAATCGAACTTGGGACTACGGGATTGCACACATTACGTATGAGGAATTAATGTATAATAATTAATATATAAACCGTTATGTATTTAATTATTAAAACCCAAAAATAACGACTAACGGACGTTAAGTAGTTAACGGGATTTGACTAACGACCGTTAGGGAATAAAGGAAGGACTATAGATGAAATTAGAGGATCAAGAAGGTTCCGGAATCCCTTGGGGATTACAAACCGATCGGCATAGGGTTTCCATAGCCCAACCCATTGCCAAACTAGTTCTCCAAGATTTCAAGTCTATAAATACAAGACCTAGGGTTATTGTTTCATTACACTTGCACTCTTGCTATAACCCTAAATTCGTTTCTTCTCTTCTTCTTGTCTTGGCCGAACGAATACATAACCCTTAGGGTTGATCGATCCAAGTTTTTCATAAACAAAAGTGTTTGGTTTAATTTGTGTTTACTTTACTAGCATAAACATTAATTCGGTTATAGTACGTGTGTACAAGATTGTGGTATTAACTCATTATAGTTGATATTCTTGGATTGAGATACAAAACGGTAAGGGGTATCTCGTTAATCCACCTTTGACATTAAAGAAGAAGATTTGAAGTTTGATTCTTGTTCTTGCTAGAATCAAAATGTACGTTTCTTTATTTTTCGGTTAATTCTTTATATGTTAAAATAGATCATACGTTTCCACATATGTAATATGATTACTTGATTAATATATATGAACTAGTCATGATTATTATATTCTAACAGTGGCATCACGAGCTGTAGAGATCAAGATTCATGTATTTCGTGGTTCGGTCGGCCTTGGTTGGCTGTTAAAGATGAAGGTGTTCATCTTAGAGAGAGAGTTTAGAGAGAGGGTGGAGTGACTGGAAATGCTTATCTTTATTAAAAGATGAAAAACAATAAAACACACAAGTATCCACACCCCACATGGAGAGGCATGTGGGGTATTTATAGCCCTATTACATCACAACTTTGCCATTTGCACATAAGTAGTCCCTGCGTTTACTACTTATCCTAAATCTAGTCCAATTCACTAAGTGACGATATCTTTTATAAAAACGCGAGTCTAACAATCTCCCTCCAAGATATCGTCACATGTGAATGGTTACAATGAGACCTATAAACAATAGAAAGTAAATTACAAGAATAAACTTTTGCTGAAGTGCAGAGTCTCTGTAGTCTAGATCCTGAGGCAGACTTGAAGTTCTCTAATCCGAAGATCGCGGCATCGATCTTTGTGCTGACGGCACTAATACTTGTAGCTCTGAACTTCAACCGTAATGTACTAGTTAGGTTATTACTCCCTCCTAACTAGTGAGCCCTTTTTCTTTTCTGCTCCCTCCTGAAACGACAACTCTCTTTAGCCTTTTAAACACGTAGCGGAGACTGTAAGCATAATGGTTGTCGTTCGGGAGCATTAACATATCTCACAAAGTAATTGCATCCAAGTAGGTAATAAGCCGTACTTCTCTCTCCATTTCCTTTTCCCTCCTAAGGGCGTACTTCTCCCTCCTGATGATTGCGAGTCATCGTAATCATCATATAATAATGTACATGGCTTGGAGCACCTTGATCTTGAAGCAATACTAAATCCATGGTAGCACGTCGACAACCCGTCGATGCTTAATTATTGTGAGAATATGTTAAAAAATACTCTCAATACTTCTCTCAAACCAACCTTAAACTTCACCGGCTTCTAATAAATGACCACATGTGGAGACAACCCGATATGACCAATTTGAAAACGAAGTAAACGCCTCCCCTCAAATGTGACTTAATCTTGTACGATAATGTGACTAAGAACCTATACTGAGCACTACAACGTAACTCCTTAAAGCATAGGTCGTTTCATATACCCATCCATCCTTCCTTAATAGTATATGAACATCTCTTGAACTATCCACATCTTTGTGTGTCACTGAGTACTCCATCTCAGTTTTGATAGTTAACTAGGTCTTCGTCCATCCACCCCTTGACCTATGAAAACTAGATAATCCAAGACTTAATCACTACACCCATGAGAGCCCAAACAAGTATCTCAAAAAGTCATGCATCCATCCACCCTCTAGACTTTGAGATAAATAAGTACACATGCACGAAAAATGTCACTTCAAAATCAAATCAATAATACCATTCTTCTCCCGTAGTCATTCTGCTTAACCATATTAGCCGTGAATGATGTATCCCCGTGATTGTTGCGATGGTATCCCTATATATTTATATATTTTTTTTTTTTTTTTTTTTTTGACATAATTTGAAATACACTAGGAAATGCCGTTACAAGAAAGCTAGAAAAATTTGAGTATAACAGATTTTGACGTCAATTTTCACCTAAAAAATTCGAATTTTGACCAAAAATTTTGAATTTTGGGCCAAAATTTTCACTATTATACCAAAATTTGAATCTCGCGTAAAAATTGAACGTTTAATCACCTGAAAAAATTAAATTTTACTCGCGTAACAGTTGGCAATTGCGAGAAGGATTATACGTGAACATATTTCTCAATTACGAAAGAAATGAATTGCGAGAGTAACAGTTGGCAATTGCGAGAAATTGGTGAATTTCGATAAAGTGCCCCAATTGCGAGACCAATTGCGAGAGAACTCCCCAATTGCGAAACCAATTGCGAGAAACATCATCAATTGCGATAAAAGTCACCAATTCCGAAAGAGTCCTGAATTGCGAGAAAAAGTGCCAATTGCGATAGTTAAATGCAATTTCGAAATGAATTTCGAAAGAGCAATTGCGAGATAATTCTGCAATTGCGAGAGATATGACCAATTGCGAGATAATTCTGCAATTTCGATAAAATGAGCAATTCCGAAACTTTTTGCCAATTTCGAGACAATGTGGCAATTTCGAGATCTGCCAGCTTTTACCCACTCTTGACTTTTTCACTCTCTTATCCAATAATGCAGCAACTGTCACCACACATCCCACCTCCCATCAATAATTGAGTACACTAATGATAGTCCACTTTTCCGGCCATAAATTCCGACCAACTTTTCCGACCATCTTTTTGCAACCCAAATCTGATCCTAACACCCATTTCGAGCATAAAACTCGACCATATATTCATCAGATTTGACCATATTTCACGGATTAAAGATACATAAGACCACTACTAGGCCTGTTTTTTCTCGTATGAAACGGAAATAAATTCCGATGACCGGAAAAAAAAATTTCCGGTGACTAAAAAGAAGATAAAAACAGCCTAATACACATAAACGAACCACAAAAATCAGTAAACTCACCAAGAATCTCCCCCGGTTAGCTCTTGATACCAATTGTAGAGATCAAGATTCATGTATTTCGTGGTTCGGTCGGCCTTGGTTGGCTGTTAAAGATGAAGGTGTTCATCTTAGAGAGAGAGTTTAGAGAGAGGGTGGAGTGACTGGAAATGCTTATCTTTATTAAAAGATGAAAAACAATAAAACACACAAGTATCCACACCCCACATGGAGAGGCATGTGGGGTATTTATAGCCCTATTACATCACAACTTTGCCATTTGCACATAAGTAGTCCCTGCGTTTACTACTTATCCTAAATCTAGTCCAATTCACTAAGTGACGATATCTTTTATAAAAACGCGAGTCTAACACGAGCGGTTTTAACATGTAATTAAATTACCGAAACACAAAAAAATCGAATCTTGGATTAGGATTTATGTTACTTGATTTGTTAGGGTTTAAAAAATCGAAACCCTAATTTTTTTAGGGGGGCCAATGCCCTATTACTGAAAAAATTAGTTTTGTACCCTAAAATTGTAACATGTTTATGTGGTTAAAGGTTACGTTCCTTGTGACTTGCATTAATCCATGATGAAACATGCATGTTTATCGTGGATTAGATTTGAATAATTGTTAAGTTTATTTTTTCACATGTAATTTGATTGATCTAAAATTGGGGAAGACCTCAATTAATTATATTAATGAATCTACTTATGTTCTATTTGGTATATGTTTGCTAAGACTAACGCAATCGATTCGTCGATGCATGTGGCTCACCTACCATTGTAGGGGATAATCTTAGTTAAATATATCCATATTAAAAACATAGATAGATTATTAATAGGTTTTATCAACAAGTTTGCATGTGGCTACATGATTTAATTGTTAAGATTATGTGTACTTATTTGGTTATTTATTTTTATTGATTACTTGATTTTTTGTTTAAATTGTATGACAATATTGTAAGCAAAAAAGGGTAATTTCTTGAATAGAAAATAAATGGACTAAATAACTATGAAACTTTATGTGATAAATTATACATATTGCAAAGTCTTATGTGCCAATAGTGGTTCGCTTCGCATGGTAATTTGCTCCAAGGCGAGACTAGCAATATTATAGTTTATAACACGTTTTTTAAGACTTAAAATCATAAACTTTTAATTGAGTGATGAGTTTTGTACCAATAGTGTGAACGGCTCACCCAGTTTTGACAAACTATAAGAGGGGTATAAGGAGGACTGACATTAAATTGTCAAACCGAAAGAGACGCATTTTTAATTGGCATTTAGTGCTGACGTTTGTCTCTCCGCTCCTTTGTGCATCAAATTGGAGCCACCAAGTATTATGCCTATCAAGACTGCTGAAGACAAGGCACAAAGAAGGCTTGAAGTAAAGGCCAGAAGTACTCTTACGATGGGGATTCCTACTGATCATCAGCTAACCTTCAATCACATCAAGGATGCTAAACAGTTGCTAAAAGCAATTGAGACAAGATTTGGAGGGAATGCTGCAACCAAGAAGACAAGGAAGAACCTCTTGAAGCAATAATATGAAAATTTTGCTGCTTCCAGTTCTGAAAATCTTGATCAAACTTTTGACAGGCTTCAGAAACTCATCAGTCAATTGGCACTAGTAGAAGTATCAATTTCTCAAGAAGATGTCAATCAAAAGTTTTTGAGAAGCTTATCACCAGAAGGGAACACACACATTGTGGTATGGAGAAACAAGGATGATCTTGATACTATGAGTTTAGATGATCTGTACAACAATCTTAAAGTTTATGAACCTGAAGATAAAGGGTCATCTAGCTCATCAACAAGCACACAAAACTTAGCTTTTGTGTCCTCCTCCAACAACAGTTCTAGCAGTCCTAATGAAGTAGTTAATATTGCCCATGGAGTTAGTACTGCTGGCACAAAGTTAATGCTGCAGGGTCTACAAACCTTGATAACTTGAGTGATGCTGTTATCTATGCTTTCTTGGCTGGTCAATCTACTAGTTCTCAAATTATGCATGAAGATTTGGAGCAGATCCATCCAGATGATCTTGAAGAGATGGACTTGAAGTGGCAGATGGCAATGTTGACTGTGAGGGCAAGAAGATTTTTGAACAGGACTGGAAGAAATCTCAAGATTATTGGGAAGGATAACTTGGGTTTTGATAAATCCAAGATTGAATGCTATAACTGTCATAGGAAGGGTCACTTTGCAAGAGAATGCAGAGCTTCAAGAAGCCAAGATTACAAGACTGGAGAAAGCTCTAGGAAAGCTGTGGAAATAACAACCTCTACAGCTTTGGTGTCTCAATGTGATGGTCTTGGAGCATATGACTGGAGTGATCAAGCTGCTAAAGGACCTAACTTTGCTCTTATGGCCTACTCTTCTTCATCAAGTTATGATTCTGAGGTATCTAACAGTTCTAGTTGTTCATATAAGTCTTGTTTAGATACTGTTGAAGAACTTAAGGATAGGAATGAAATGCTAATGGAAGAGGTAAAAATGTTAAAATTAGATAATTTATCCTATAAGGTAGGTCTAAAATCTGTTGAGGAAAGACTTGACTTTTTCAAAGAAAATGAGTTAGAATATGTAGAAAAAGTAAACGTTCTTGAAGGTAAGCTTTTTGTAAAAGAACATGAAGTTAATGTACTTTCTAAAAGATTAGAAAAGGCTGAAAAAGAAAAAGATGCAGCTTATAAGGAATTAGAAAAACATCAGGTTAAGGTTAATAAGCTTGAGTTTGCATCTGAAAGTGTAAATAAGGCAATTGAGTGTCAGTTAATGAGGAGAGGTAGTGGCATAGGTTATAATGAAGTTCCACCTTCAATAACAGGAAAGTATGTACCTCCTATTCCAGAATTGTCTTGTTTAAGTGAGTCAAATGTTAAGTCTTTAGGAGAAAATAGTGAATCTAATAAGGAAAAACCTAAGACTAAAAGAAAGTATTCAGATGCACCTGTTATTGAGGATTGGGTGTCTGATGATGATGAGGAACAGGAAAAGGATAAACTTAAGGTTGCAAGTGTAACAGAAAAACCTAGTGTTGAGCAGATTAAATTTGTCAAACCTAGTTTTGGTACAAAAGTGACTAAGAAATTTGTTAAGTGCACTGAGCAACCTAGGCAGATCACAAACAGGCCTAGAGGTAACCAGAGGAGTTGGAATGGAATGATATCTCAAAAGTTAGGAAGTGACTTTGAAATGATCAATAAGGCTTGTTATCATTGTGGTAGTTTTGAACACTTACAAGAAAATTGTTTTTACTATCAAAAACAGTTTGGAACTATGCTAGGAGGGTGAATCATAAAAAATTTTCTAAGAATACTCACCCACATGCCAAAAGAAACATGGTTCCAAAAGCAGTACAAATGAGATCTGGTGTAGTATCAGTTACAACTGCTGATCAAAATGTTTCTAAACAAGCAGTAGTAACTAATACTGCTAGATCGGTTAGTACTACTAACACCAAAAGGACAGTGAATGGTGCAAATAAATTGTCAAAGTTTTCAAACAAAGCACATTTCACTGTAAAACAACCCATTCAAAAGCCAACAACTATTAGTGCTGCTAAGGCAAAAACAGTAGTTTCTACTGCTAAGCCAAAAGCAATAACTGATACTGTTTTGGGAAATTATTTTTATGTTGTGAAGTCCTCAGCTTGTTGGGTCTGGAAACCAAAAGTTAAAGTTTTAGATCATGTTTCCAGAAACAGCAGTGCATCTATAGTTTTAAAGAGATATGATTATGTAGATGCACAAGGCAGATCCAAGTCAGTATTGGCTTGGGTCCCCAAAATGATGTGATTTTCTTACTTTATGTGCAAGGCAATCCACAAATGAAATTGGAAGATAAAGGAGTATTTGACAGTGGATGCTCAAGGCACATGACTGGAAACATGTCCTATCTTGAAGATTTTGAAGCTATTGATGGAGGATATGTTGCTTTTGGGAGTAATCCCAAAGGAGGGAAAATCACTGGTAAATGTTGGGAACACGTCTTAGATTATTGAAGTATCGATCATATTTTGTAATAGGTTGCTTAGGTCTTTAGGTTAGTTTTATTCTACAGCCTGTGTAGAAGGCCCATGGGCTGTGGGCATTTATTATTTTGTTTAATGGGTTGCGCCCCATCTTCTTTCATTTCTTAATTAGGGCTAAGCCCATCACATTTTTACTCTATAAATACCCTCCCTATTGAAAGGGAAGTGTGTTGGTTAATTGCATAATTAAAAGTTTATTATTCTTAAGTTTAACCTACGATTCTTTCTCTCTAAATCCTCCTAGTAACTTGTGTGATATTACTAAGACCTATCAAGTGGCATCAGAGCCAAACAAGGATTTAAGAATTTTTTTCTTGGTTCGTTACTGTTCACCCGTGTTTTTCCGAGTTAGGAAAACTTGAAAATTTTCCGAGTTAGGAAAGTTTTCAAAAGTCCCGAGTAACTTGATATTTTCCGAGTTAGGAAAATTTTTCAAACGTCCCGAGTGATTGCCATTTTTTCCGAGTTAGGAATACTTTCCACTGTCCCGAACTTTCATAAAATTTCCGAGCTAGGAAATTGCCCCGAGATAACAATAATTCTAACTGATCTTTTCCGAGTAAGGGATTGTCAAGTTATAGAATTATCGAGCAAGAAAGTTTCCGAGTTAGGAAAGAATTCCGAGTTAGCTTTGTAATTTCCAAGTTTGGAAGAAACACTATTTCTTAGTGAGATTTAATATTTCCGAGTTAGGAAAATCGTGAATCTTCCAAGTTTAGAAAATTTCAAAAAATTCCGAGTTAGGAATATTTATATATCTTCCGAGTAAGGAACTATATTAAATATTCCGAGTAAGGAATTTTTTCTCAAATTTTCGAGCAAGGAACATTCTAAAGTTTTCCGAGTAAGGAAAAGTTTTATCTTCCAAAGTTAGTGTGATTTCTTCCGAGTAAGGCAGTCACCGAGCTAAAGGAAATTATTTCCGAGTTAGGAAACAAAGAGTGAACAAACGAACACAAATCTTATTTCCTTGGAACGATCCAAAATCCACAGGTTACAACGTGATGTCTCAACCACCATACAACTACTACTTTCAAAATCAGCAACAACAGTATCAACAGCAACAACCACAACAACAACAATATCCTCAACCATATTATCCTCAACCACGGTACCAACAACAACAAGCTTTCACACAACAACACCAGTTTTTCCCCCAACAACCAGTTCCTCAACAAGTTCCACAACAGCCGATGCAGAAATACCAGCAACTACCTCAAAAGCAGCCTCACTGGTTTGACAAAATGTGCGAGGCTATAAGCAGTCAACAGTCCCGACACGAGGCCGGATCTCTCGACACCCCACCTATGCTTACTCTAGGTAACTACGTGCAATGGTCAAGTCGTTTCCTTCGGTTTATTGAGCAGAAGAAGCCCCATGGTAAGTTCATGAAAAAGGTCATGAAGGAAGGACCATACCCACACCCTACAATCACGGTTGCAGGTGATGCCAATGCCATTCCTCCAAGAGCGGCAACCACTACCCCTGTTCCTGTTGCTCAGATGACCACAGAACAGGTACAGCAGCAAGAAGCTAATGAATTGGCAATGTCTTATATACTTCAAGGGATTCCAAATCCTATCTTCCAAAGCATTGATGCTCAAAAGACAGCCAAGGATATGTGGGAACATGTACACCTTCTTATGGAAGGTACTGAGTTAAATCAGGAGGACATGGAATCCAAACTATACATGAAATATACCAATTTCATGATTGAACAAGGGGAATCGTTGGAGTCATACTACCACAGGTTCACAAATATCGTCAACGACTTGGATCGTCACAACATCAAACTACCCAGGATTGCAGTGAACTCTAAGTTTCTGGGGTGTCTCGGACCAGATTGGCAAAAGTACGTGACATTTGTTCGACAAGCCAAAAAGATAAACGAAGTTTCTTATGGATTATGGTATGATTACCTTAAACAACACCAATCTGAAGTTGACAAGGACAGAGCCGCACGTGGAGGATTCGCACCATCACCAACCCCAAACTCACTTGCCTTGATGGCTCAGTCTCATTTTGCTCCACAACCACCACAGAGTTTTGTCCAACCACCACCAGGTCAAAGTTTACCCCAACCACAGCATCCGACAAATCCTCCCTCACAAACCACATCTAATCAACTCGTTCCATACGGAGGTTCATCACAACAAATGGTTCCATATGAAAATACCGATGCTAACAGTGATGACGACGACGCGTTCAAATCACTGAACGAAGGATTTGTTTTGATTGCCAAAGCTTTCAGCAATTTCTCAAACAAATCCAACAACCGTCTGAGGTCTTCTTCTAACACCAGAAATCAGGCAGTTGTTCAGGATGGTCGAGTTCAGGTACAAAACCGAGCTTCAGGGAGATCTGGATCGGATAGCTACATGAGTAATTCAGGTGGACAGAGGTTCAATTCCACTGGAAGTAACAGGGCACAAGTTGTTGACACAGGGAATTCTGGTATTGGAAACATCGGGATCAAATGCTACAACTGCGGGGGAAAGGGTCACGTAGCCAATGCATGCTTCAAGCCAAGAACAAGGGGGAGTGCATGTCACAAGGAAGCTCTACTTCTAGCCCTCAAAGATGAACGTGGAGGCACTCTCACTGAAAAAAAAGCAAAGCTTCATGGCGAATGCTTACTCAGATGACGATATAGAAGACCTGGAAGCAGCTGTGATGCTAATGGCTAATATGCAGGAAGTCAACATGGGTGAAACAGGCCCGGTCTATGATACCGATGGCTTGTCTCAGGTACCAAATTCAAAATGTCTAATTGATGAAATTGTGTCACCCTTTACATCTACTTCAACCGATGACAATCTTGGACAAATTGATTCATCCTTATCCTCTGAAGTCAGTGATCAAATAAACACCGTTGTTACATTTGATGATGATCAAATTAACCTCGTTGTTTCATTTGATGATCCTCTTTCTGATGATGATAATGAACAATAAGAACAAGAAAATCTTTTGCCTAACTCAGAGCTCATGACCTTACTGCTGACCACCAAGACATAGTTAGATGCTCATAAATCCCAAATTGATAAGTGTAATGAAATAAACAGAAATCTAAAAGCAAAAGTCGCATTATTAACTAAGGATAATGAGTGCTACAAGCAACAACTTTCAAATTTTGAAAACCAAGTAAAATGTGAGAAAAGCTTTGAGTCTGCATTCCAAGAGTCATATGTGCAAGTACAAAATTTAGAACATCAAGTTCGTGAATTGACAGTTTCCAAGAATGAAATAACTTTACAAAAAGAACAAGAAATATTTGACTTTAAAAAACAAGTTGACATTCTGCACTCTAAACTTAATCAAACAAAAACAGAGCTGTCTACTTATCAAAATGATTTTTATGAACACCGAGAAAGTTCAAGGAAACGGGTTGATTCATATATTGAGGAAATTCTTGTCTTGGAATCCAAACTTAAAGAATTTCATAATGTTGTTTATAAAACTTGCAAATCAATAACCACCATCCAAAAGCTAACAGTGAAACCATGTCCAAAAGGATATGGGTTTGCTATTGGCAGTGATAAACCATGTTTTCTACACAAAGCACTCACAGAAATTCCAAAGTTATATAGTGCTGAATATTTGTTTGATGATTCTGTTGTGCGTGTTGTTGTTTATACCAGTGAGGAGGAAATAGAACAGGCGGAGGAAACTCGATCTAAAATGAGTCAAAACCCTTATCATAAACCATATGATTATTTTCAAGTACCTCATATTAGCGAAACCTTTGTCCCGCAAAAATCACAACCATCATGGTTTATTGAACCAGATACATTTCCTTAAGTAGTCCTTGTAACCAATGAGGCACAAGTAAATATCTCTTCGCAAAATCTAGGTGTCATTTCTTCTATACCAAAACCACGTCGTGTCCTTCGATATTTTAATACCTTTTTGGAGGACATAAAATTTTTGGAAGACGCAATTGAATGAAATTCAGAAATAACAGTCTCTACTTTTCTTTCTCCTTATGAAAAGGAAAAGAGAGAGGTTTTTCAACAACAATTTTTACCACACGTTCAACACCTGAGACTTTGTGCTACACATTGGGAGCAGGAACTGCAATCGGATATTGTATCAATGATGAGCATATTCAAAGCAAAAGACGACAAAATCTTGAAACAAAATTTTCAAAAGAAAAATTTGGAAAAAGAAGTTGATCGACTTTTGGAAACTGTTCTATGTTCTGATGTTGTTTCTGTGATTATGGATTCTATTTTTGTAGATTGTAATGATATGACTGTTGATGCTCATTCTGTTGATATTAAGTTGTTGAAATTAGAGATAGAGAATTTGAGACAAGAAAATGAGAGACTTAAACAAGTCATTGATGATGTGAAAAACGATTTTTCAAAAGAAGTTTACAAATTCAACAAGAGGTTGCATTGGTGTCAAACTCAGAGTCTCACCTTTGAGTTAAAATTACAACACCAAATCACATCTCTGTCCCTTAAAAACAGTCATGCTTCTGATAATCTAACTGAGAAAGAAAATGTTGTTTTAAAACAAGAAATTTCCAAATATGAAAAGGACATCGATAATGTTTGTGAAAACCGAAATAACCTTCTTCGATTAAATCATGAATTGGATTCTAAAATTTAACAACAGAAACACATCATCATTGAATTGAGAGAGAAAATGAATATACGTGAAAAAGGGAAAAATGCAAACAAAAATGTGATTAAGCCAGGCTGTATAAAGTCGATAAGATACCTAAGAAAGCATCTTCCCAGACCACTAATGTGAATGCTTCTACTTCTACAGGACTAGGCACCTCTAAGGTTAGCAGATCCAAGGCTCCCGTGAAGAATAGTGTTCGGAAACCTAAGAGCAGCTCCCCTAAGGACCAAGAAGTAGAAGTTCACACTAGGACTTTGAATAAAAAGCAAGTTATATCTAGAGTAGAATCAAGTGTTAAAATGTGTAATTCTAATTCTGATGTAATGAATGTTGATACTTTGAATGTTTCGAATAATGGTCATATTGATGCTTATTGTGTGTTTTGTCGTACGAGTGTTTTATCTGGTAATCATAAAAGTTGTGTTGCTAAAACCCTTTTGTCTCGTAAGAAGAAACGTACTAATGGAATTTCCTTTAAGCCCCCTACCGCTGCCAAGTCAATCTTAGGGAAACCGCCAAAAGTAGTTTCTAAGAATCCCGTAGACAAGACCATAGGCCCTAAAAGAAAACTCCAAACACCTAGTGCCTTTACTAGGAAGAAAGCAGAATCCAGTTGGAATTGGAAACGTTGGCTTCAGAATAAACCTAGTTTTAATTGGTTACCTAAGAAGCTTACTAATTGTGCTATTAACCCAACGGGTTCCACCGTTACTGTCTCTCCATCTGCATTGTCTTCTTGTGATGCAGGTGATACAAATCATACTCTGGATTGTTGATAGTGGGTGTTCCCGACATATGACAGGCAACCTAAATCTTCTAGTAAACTTTGTCTCAAAGTTCATAGGAACTGTCAGATTCGGGAATGATAACTTTGCCGCTATCATGGGCTATGGGGATTACATCAGCGAGAACATCGAAATAAGCCATGTCTACTACGTTGAAGGCCTAGGACACAACCTCTTCTTCGTAGGAAACTTCTGTGACGGTGCCTTGGAAGTTGCTTTTCGGGAGAAAACCTGCTTTGTTAGAGATCTACACGGAAATGATCTTATGACAGGAAAACGCGGAACGAATCTGTACACAATTTCATTATCAGATATGACCGCCTCTTCTCTAATATGCTTACTCTCTTAGGCACAACCCACAAAAGCATGGTTATGGCATAAGCGTTTGTCCCAATTGAATTTCAAAACAATGACGGAACTTGTAATACCCAAAAATCTAAAACATGTAAAAAGACCAAATTGCCCCTACAATCTTGAAATTTGATTATTAAGCACATAAAGTACCGAATGAACCCCAAACTTCTGGAAATGATTAAGACATGAAGTAAATAAATTTCTACTACTACTTTTAGCATTTGTAAAGTACACAAAAATTATAAGAACACATGAAAGGGTCTAGTGAGCTGAGAATTGTAAGATTACATATTATTATTATTTTGTTTAAATAACTTTAAAACAAATAAAACTATAATAAGTGCAAAATAAAAAGGGAAATTATTCAAATCTTCAACTAATTGATTTTGCCCTTGTGAATGCCGGTTCTCAAGCCCATAAGCTCCCCAAAATACTCGGCCATTTACCCTACATAGCATAAAAACCCAATTATACCCATTTAAAGAATACCGAAACAATAGAAAACACACACAATAATTCCTATCATCTTCATACGATTTTCTAAAGGTCTTGGAGTATTTTTCTGGTGTTGTTCTTCATCCAAAGGAGTGGGGAAAAATAGCTTTGGGGTTGTAGAGTCGCTCGTTGGGTCGCTAGGGTTTTACTTGTTCGCTAAGTCATCCGAGAGGTATCTGGTTCAAATCATTCATTCGATCAATCTAAGCTCCATCTGGTATTTTCCCTACGTTAATTACATCACATATGATCCATAAAAAATTGGTCTAATCATATCATGCACGCTGGTTTAGTCGCTTGAATTATTAATGGCTAAAACACGTATAAAATATAAAATATGTAAAATGATTTTTCTGGGCTATGTATATAATTTTTCTAGGTTCCATGGTCATCATATAAGTCTGGAAAAATGTTGCTTTGATTTTTTATATCTTGGATCGATCGTGATAATTATTGATGTTTAAAACGCGTATAAAATCTAAAATACTCTATACCTATTTTCTGGGTTCAACACTTATTTTATTTGAGCTCTATATGATCTATATAACCCTGAAAAAATGTTCATTCGATTTATTATAGTTTAATTGGCCTGGTCGAATTATTGTTTCATATCGGGTTTTTAATATAAGCGAGAAAGAAATATAAAAACCCTAACGTGTGCATTAGGGTTTGTGTTCTTGGGTTAGATCTGGTAATTAATAATGATAAAAATGATGAATAAATGATTGATTGATGATTTGGTAAATTTAGGATTAGGGTTTGAAAATTAAAAGGGTTATACGGTTTGGTTTTAAATCAAAAGGGGGATGTTTTGTAATTAATGAAATGTGTGGGCTATTTTTGTAAGATAATATGGACCAGGGGTATTTCATATAAAATATAACTTGGGGGTGTTAGACTTGAAATATGGAACTTATGGATTAAACTTGTAAATCGTTATATTTAGTAAATCGATTTGAAATTAAATAAAAATAGAGGGGCTTGTTTGTAAATTCTGGAAGCTTAAGGGGCATTCGTATAACATATGAATTAAGGGTTTAACGTGTAAAATATGATACTTAGAGGTGTAATGTGTAAATATTGCTAATGAAGTAAATCGAATGGTACTTTTATAATTAAAAGGACTAAACTTGTAAATTATGAAACATGGGAATATAATTCATAGCCTATTTTAACTATAAGGTATATTTTGTAATTTCGTTAAAATGAGGGCTCGTTGTGTTAATGTTAAAATGTTCAAGGTTGAAATGTGATTTATTAAATTATAGGGTTTAAATGGTAAATTAATAAACTAAAGGGTATAAAATGTAAAATGGTCAAACTTGGAGTATTGAAATCGTAATATTTTTTAATTATGGATTTAAATGGATAATTTGTAATACTTTCATTTTAGACCTTTAACTTTGGGATAATTACGATTAAAACCCTAGATTATGAAAAGTTGTTATATTTAACCCTAAACTTCTATAACTTACTAAATAAGGAAACTTTCTAAAAATGGAAACTTACTAAATTTGGAAACCTGCTAAAAATAGAAAGTTACTTAAAATGGAAAGGCAAGCTAAAATAAGTAATTAAGAACCTATTGTAATTCTCTTCTACTCCTTTAGGTGTGAAGAAGGAGAGGTCTTGATCCTTGACAGTGCTTTCTATTTCTTGTTCTTATTTGCATTCGTAATAAGGTACAGATATTCTGCCCTTTTCAGTAAGGTGCCTTCATTTCCTTTTGATTTGATTCGTATTAGGGTTTCCTATACCATTGCTATGTTCCCTACATTTTGGTTCGTTTATTCGATTCATTTTGACTTTGATGTTCGATATGACCCTGTTTACTTTGAACCTTTGATATGAACCCTTTTCCATGAACCTTTGATTTTTGGACTTTGACTATGATTCGATGACTTAGACTATTTGAACCTTTGCTATGATTTGGACCTTTGACCTTTGACCCTTCAGTTTGATACCCGAGCCAAGTTCGTTTCCTAGCCATGAAGGTAACATGGTCGTGTCATTGATGCACCAGTGGCATGACTCACGTGTGGGTGAGTGATTTCTCACACCGTCCCCATCTTGTTCGTTCCATGCACATTATATTTATTATGGCCAATATTATTGTTCGGGGGATGTATGGGTTGCAATCCTAAGTTCGTGTCCATGTTCGTGGACTTAACATGATTTGATATTATATATTGTTCGGTGACTGATGCTGGGTGCAATCCACGTCTTTCACAAAGTTCGGGAGCTGATCACTCCAATTTGATACATGAGGACACCCCTCATATTATCTGGTTACTTAAGAGGTATCCCCTCTAGATTGATACAGGGTTACTATATTTGGTTCGTGTTCGGGCTCGTGGTGGATTACTGACCTTTCTTTTCCTTTTCTTACTTTGTATTCCTTTGACTATACCTTATGTTATCCCAATGCACTATATTATATCATGTTCGTTTCGTTTGCTTTCGTTTATATATATCTGTTCACTGGGCTTTTTAAGCTCAGCCGTATTTCTTTTCCTGCGGCAGGTATCTAAGCTAGGAGTTGGGATTTTGCTATGGGATTAGAGTAGAGATTAGATGGAGCTTTTACCTTAGATTACCACCTTTATTTATGTCATTTGTTTAGACTGGATTTCATTCAATTGTTCGTTTCCTTTGGATTGTTCGTTATCATTTGAACTTATGTATTTGGCTTAAGCCGTGTTGGCTTGACTTTCTTTAATGAATTTTGTTAAGACTTCCGCAGTGTATTATGTATGCTTTGATTTGTCACCATAATGTGATACTTCTACCCTTGCCGGGTTGGGGTGTTACAATTATGGTATCAGAGCCCAGGTTGCGACCTGTAGTACATAAGCCATGGCCTGTGAGTCTTATGGACCCTAGGATTTGACCCTTAAGACTTAAGTTTTGACTGGTGAGGATTTGGGTAGACATAGGTTCTGTTTCTTCTTTCCTTTCGTGCCTATTCTTCTCTATTTTGCTAATCGTTTTAATGATCGTTCAGATGGTGAATACGCGTTTTACCTAGTACACTGATGGACAGGATGCCCCTGATTTCGACGCCATGATAGCCGCTGCTTTGGCTAATGCTCTTCCTCAGTTGGTGACCCAAATCACCAATGACATCAGAAATGGTGCGGGTTCATCAGGAGGTAATGGTGCGGGTTCATCAGGTGGTGGTGGTGGCGGTGCCCCACCTACTGGTACTCATGTTTGGATCGAAATGTTCAATAAGCTCAAACCTCTTTCTTTTCGGTCTGCTGCCACTCCCACAGAGGCAAAGAATTGGATCACTCATATTGAGAAGCTATTCAGGGTCTTGGGTTGTGCCGATGAATTCAAGACATGTTTGGCCACATTCAAATTAGAGGGTGATGCGCTGAATTGGTGGATAGCGTATGTTCAGTCACAGGAAGAGGATTTCGCTGATACTTGTTCATGGGAGGATTTTTGTGTCATATTTTATAAGTAGTATATTTCGTTGTCTGAGCAGCAGAAGTACGAACGTGAGTATGGGTCTATTCGTCAGTTGGATCGAGAGTCATCTTGGGAATTCATGCAGAGGTTCATGAGGTTGGCTAGTTTTGTTGGACCAGAGGTTACGGGTAATGCTCATCGTCAGGCTAGACACTTTAAATGGGCATTGAGGAAGTGGGTATTGGATCGTATTGTGAACACTGAGTATGAGGATGTTGCTTCAGTTGCGGACGCGGCCCGTAACATTGAGTTGTTGCATGCTGATGGGGGTTCGAATAAGAGAGACAAGGATGGAAATCGTGTGGACTTCAGGGGACAGGTTCGTCAGGACCAGAGGCAGGATCATAGGGGTCGTCAGGACCAGGGATATGAGCAGAGAGGTCGTCAGGACCGGGGATATGATCAGAGGGGCCAGGATTTCAGGAGGCAGGATCAGCGGGTTTCGGGAAGGAATGACCGGCAGGGTCATGGTGGTAACAACCCGCGTCAGTACAGAGATCAGTCGACTCGGGGTTCTCAGCCGAGTCATCATTTGGTTTCTTCAGGTCAGAAGAGGCCTCTTGAGGCGTTACCTCCTCCACCTCTTTGTGCTACGCGTGGGAAGCCTCATCCGGGGGTTTGTCACAAGGTTACTGGAGGATGCTTCACTTGTGGGTCTACTACTCACAAGGTGAAGGATTGTCCACATGAGAAACGCGTTGCACCAGTAAACTCGTCTCGGCCAGCTCCCACTATGGGTCGGGTTTATGCTACGACTCGCGACCAGGCAGCGAACTCGTCAGGTACCATTACTGGTTTTCTTTACATTGGTGATCGTATTGTCTTTGCATTATTTGATACCGGTGCCACCCATTCCATAATATCTAATTTGCTTGCCAAGAAACTTAATATAACCCCAACACCATTAACTAATCGTATATCTCTCTCTACTCCAATGAAAAACCAAGTAATCATTGATCGTGAATATGTAAATTGTCCTTTACGTTTTGATGATCGTGTTCGTCCGGCAAATTTGCTCCCCATCGATATGATTGATTTTGACGTGATTTTGGGCATGGATTGGTTGGCTGCTCATAAGGCTACCATTGATTGCCATGCCAGAGATGTGATTTTTGGCAATATTCATCATCCCGACTTTGTTTATCATGATTCGCAACCTCTTAAGTCTGTTAAGATCATCTCGGCTATGAAAGCCAGAACTTTGATTTCCCATGGTTGCCTTGGTTTTCTGGCATCCATAAAAGATACCTCTTTGGAAGGTCCGAGCATCGATAGTCTTCCTGTTGTTCGTGATTTTGCTGAAGTGTTTCCCGATGAACTTCCTGGTATTCCTCCTGCTAGGGAAGTTGAGTTTAGCATCGATCTGATTCCGGGTGCCGAACCTATTTCCAAAGCTCCTTATCGTATGGCACCTATCGAGTTGAAAGAGTTGAAGGAACAGTTATAGGAACTCTTAGAGAATGGTTTCATTCAACCTAGTGTCTCTCCTTGGGGTGCACCTGTTTTGTTAGTTAAGAAGATGGATGGAAGCATGCGTCTCTGTATCGACTACCGCGAGCTCAATCGTATCACGATCCGTAATCGCTATCCCCTCCGCGTATTAATGATTTGTTTGACCAGCTGCAAGGGGCGAAGCACTTTTCGAAAATTGATTTAAGGTCCGGTGATGCGTGCGTGTGCGTATGCTCTAATTTATACCCAAGGTATGTCGTTGTGGTTTTAGCAGTATTCAAGTTTTAAATTTATATTTAGCCGACTTATCAATAACACACACACTTTAACGAGCAGTGTACCCGGTCAGTATGAATATAATGGTAAGTAGAGTGTCGATCACTAAGAGTGGAACGTATTATCTAGTTATTCTAATCAGTATTTTAATATCTTAAGTTAGCTATACAACCTAATCTAACGCAAGGGGGTTCAGCCTGAGAGACTGGCACGGTTTGGTTGCAATTAAATAATAAACTAAACTAATAGGCACGAATCAGCGAGAAGCACACACGTACATAGATAAATACTTGAGACAATAAGAAGACCTGTCCTGATAGTTAAGTAGCTTGTCACTTGTTTTATTGCTAGTTTTATGTGAAGTGTATAGTTCGATGCAACGCACCGAGATTAAGACCTTTCTCGTTGGTTCTAATCTTATCGGCGAGTAAACCCTTAATGATTACTTATGACTATCCTATTTATCTTTCTTCCTACTTTTCTACAGACGATAGAATGCATAGGTGATCTAATAAACAGGCGAGGGCAGAGGCATGGCGACCCGATCAACGCTCAGCTAGACACAGAGGTTATCAATGCACTAATAAAAGTCACCAAAGACATCAACATATAAACTTTAATTAATGGGAAAGCAGTTTTAAGGGAGTGCAACCTTTCCGTTGTCACATTACACAAGCCACCAATCCTGATGAATTAAAGTTTACTAATACAATAAAACAAAACTACTTAATGAATTGAATACATGCAGGACCTTCTTACAGCTCTTGTATCTTCGTTCAAGGTGTGTCTTGTGCTGCTACTTCGACTGAATTCGGCCTTAGGTTTCTGTGGTCTTCGGTCTTCTAAAACTAGGGCTCTTGAAATTCGTCTGGTCTTGGGGTATTTATAGTTTCTGTCTGAGGGTAAGATACGGCGCATTGAATAAGTAGATGCGGCGCATTGACTTAACTTCGCGTGGGGTCCAAGATTAATATATTCAGGAATATTCGTACACTGCCAGAAGATGCGGCGTAACTCCATTCTCAGATGCGGCGCATGTCCTTGCTGTCTTGGATCGTATCTTGTGAAATCTTGATAGTGATGCACCGTATGTAATAAGCAAGATGCGGCGTATCCGGAGCAGAATGTCTTGATCTTGTACATTTCAGTAGACTCTTATCTTTTTGCTTGTTTTGCTCCATAATTAGTCCAAAATCGCCAAGTTTCACATATACTCGTTTTTACCTGAGAATTACAAAAGTAAACATTAACGTATCAATTCTCACAGATAATATAATAAAACAAGTCAAATAGATAGGATAAATGATAGTAATAAAATGTACTTATTTGAGTTCATCAAATATCCCCCCACTTGAACTTTACTTGTCCCTAAGTAAACCTTAGAATTAATCTTATGAAAATGTATCCTAAAAGATATTAGGATTTATTTTTATATTTAAGCATGTATTCGTTTTTGTCATAATCACACAACCAAACACTTAACGAATTAGAAGTAAAATAAAATAATTTGATAAAAGCAAATCTAATCGTTTAACTGTCCAATCGTGATGAATATTCTATCATAGGCTTGGCAAGTATACACATCTCCCCCACTAAAGCCAAGGAATAACAAGTTTAAAGCGGTAAAAAGGGTTTTTAGTTTAAGGGTTAATCATTCTCCTTAATCTCTATCGATCTCAAATTCCAGAAAAGGCGACAAAATCATAAATACATGATCGAATCCACGAACACGATACTTGCAATTGCTCAAATCCTTAACTCGAATAGGCTAAAGATAGGACCAAGTAATCTTCACCAATAATATTATATCAAAAAGGGCGACAAAATCATAAATACATAGCCGAATCCACGACTACGATACTTAAGATTGCTCAAATCCCAAATCTCAATAAATCAAAGGTTTGGATAAAGAACAATATAGGGTATGGATAATATTTGGGATATAAATTGGTGTAAAATGAAAAATAAACAAAACAGATAAATTAAAATCCTAAGTGTGGTTAATCACTATCCCAACCATCCCATGAATAAGACTCATATCATAGAATAACTCACGCTTTAACACTTGAAACACACGCTTTAGGTAGACACGAATTATACTCAACAAGATCTCAATCAAGGAATAACCTTTAGTTGGCGTTCCCATAACGTTCAACTCCCATACAATCCATAGATATAATATACAACAACTAGTGGTGATATCAACCACTTAATACAAAACTTTACATAAGTTGGGAAAAACAAACTTCCATCGTTTTTTTTTCTTTTTCTTTTCTTATTTTTTCGATTTTTTTTTTTTTTTTTTTTTTTTTTTTTTTTTTTTTTGAAACTTGAAACATAAACATAGATGTGTAAAATTTCACCACATCACTATAATGATAACTCTGGATAATTTTTCCATACTTTTCATGACTTCAGAAATTAATAGTGAAAGTAGTAAACACACGAAAAATAAACTCAAAGATATACAATATTTACTTTCACTCCAATTGCATTGTGCAATTTCCCGACCTAACCAAAGATAATGAATTACGCACGCGAACATAGGTAATGTAAGGAAACACACTTTGCCTAAAGCAATTAACCAACCACGGATTTTAATCTACAGGGTAGGCTAAGGTGTAAGGGTGTAACGAAACATTATAACAAAGGTGTAAGAAACGAAAGGAATGGCTCTGAGTATTTTTCTAGGGGTATCTTACTCTAAAAGTGAGAGTAACAAAAGCGTTTATACGGGGGTTAACTAACCAGTGTAGTTAGCTAATAACACATAACATATAAAGGCTATTTGGGTGTAATCCTAGAAATTTACCAATTTAGACAAGTCATTCCAATTATATAAATAATACTCATTATGGTGGTCTCGAATAGTATACAAGCCAAGTTCTAAAGTTTACAAGTCACCGGCACACTCATAGATTTGTGAATTTTTGAAAAATCACAATTTTTGAAAATAACGTCATGTGTGCAGCTATGTAACTTAGACTTTAAACAAAAACATGCTAAAAATTTTAAATTTTGATATATTAAGCACATTTTAAGCATATTTTGAAAAGTTTAGGACAAGTAAGTGTTCTAATTCTCCAATCCCCCCACTTAAGTTAAACAACGTCCTCGTTGTTTGTATCAAAGGTTAGAAACTGGAAAATAAAAGAATTAGAATAGAAAAACTCCCCTGAGATTTGCTCGGTATGATCCTCCATTTGTATAAGAGCAAAAATCATCTTTCTTGTGGATGAGAACGTTTAAGCTTCATATTTGATGTATCCACAGGAAATGCAGGAATCTATAATACCACCAAGACTTTAAACACACCTAAATTAAGAAGGTTCAAACTTGCATAATACATTAGTAGTTAGTAAAAATAAAACGTAAAAATTAAAATGAAAATCATCAGGTCAGTCGATGCGCCGTATCTTATGGAAGAAGATACGCCGTATCGAGCCTGGAATAAATACGAATCAAAATAAAAGATGCGTCGCATCCTTAACCAGGGATGCGCCGCATTAAAATAAACTGACAAAAAGTTTTAAAAGTTAAAAATAAAAATGCAGAAAAATAAAGTAAGATATGACCAGTGCAGGAGATGCGTCGCATCTTGGGATTGAGATGCGCCGTATCTTCTGCGGGCCTGACTGACTCGACACAGAACAGAATAGTAAAAATTCTCCGGGTTGTCTCCCGGTCAGCACTTGTCTTTATTCCAGAGTCTTTAAGTTAGACTCACGTTCAGCTCTTTATTTTGTTCTATTGATTCCCACATTGCCACGTAGAATCCATTTAGCAACAAATTCGTCACGTATATATTCAGGTCCCAACTTCAACACTCCTTTGTAGAATCCTTCCATCATTTGATATGGGTACTCTATCCCTCTCTTCATGTCATCATCACCAATAAAAAGGAATGGGGAAAATTTGTAGCAGAACCTACTAGTAGCATGTTTAAACCCAGGGTGAGTTCGGGGCATCATATAAGTGATAACGTCGCTTCCACATTGAAAGGTGATCTTTCCTTCAAATCGTTTTGCATTAATAGTGATCTCCCTACAAAATGGTTTTCCAACAATCATGTCACCCATATCGCTGTCACAATAGGCATTCATGTCTTCAACAATGGCGAACTCAGTAACAATAGTAAAACATCCAACGAAGACCGGGACATTAATGAAGGCTCCAACTACATTCTTTCCCTTATACTCCACTTTTTTTCTTATAATAGAATTGTAAAAGCTTCTTGACATGACATTGATCGGTAAAATAGGAAAAAAATTGGCGTCAATACACTTGTACCCAATCATGCATGGGAATTTCAAATTGTAAGCACAATCGGCATGGATCCTTCTACCGTAATCCCAAGAACAATGATATCCCTCAAATTCATCGTAATTCCTAGTATTAATAACGTTGACTTTTGGACTATCCAGAATTTCTCCTTCTTCTAACTTAGATTCCGCATCATCCATGAACAGGTCATAGGATTCTAACGGTCCATCAAGGTCATTAAGTTCAATGTAGTCCGCATCGTAATGTTCGAGTGATTTATCTTGCACTAATATTTCATCCATAAATTTGGCTTAGAAGTCGAAGTCAATCAGTTCTCCGAATCCGACCATTTTCCTTCTGAAATAATCACGAAAGCATCAGTAGGGTATGTTCAAGAAAGTAATATATCAGAAGACCAACAACGAAAACGGAATACGAAAAATTAAAGTTACTGATATCTGCAGACGATGCGCCGTATCCAAAAAGTTGGATACGCCGTATCTTATAATCGTTAAAATTGAATCAGACTTTATTCAGAAAATAGATACGCCGCTTAGAATTTTGGAATGCGCCGTATCAGTTTAATTATCAAAAATCGATATTTATTTAAAATTAAATGCGTCGTATTAACAAAGGTTAATGCGCCGTATTTTCGTTACGTTTCAAAATACAAGATTTTTGATTCAGAAGATGCGCCGTATTGATAAAAATCGATGCGTCGTATCTGTTTAATAATTCGAAAACTATTTTTAATTAAAATAATAGATGCGCCGTATCTGCAAAAGCAGATGCGTCGTATGGCGTTATCGCTTAGAAAAATTTTCTTATTAAAAACAGATACGCCGTATCTTGGGGAAAGATGCGTGATGAGTGGCCTTTTACTCATCATTTTATACCCAAAAAACCCCACAAAAATGACCAAAAACACCCAAATGGACCATATATTATATCAAATATCCTTGGATTGTGTTTTAGTTGTTGCAGGTACAAAAAGGATTGAAAACGAGGCAAATGAGGCAAAACCGAGCATGGATTGGACAAGAGCTCAAAAGACGGGACCCGGGAAGAAATTCACGAGTTTGGTCGAGTTATTGTGCAAAAATCCCAAAGTGCCCTTGGATTATTTTTATTTGCCAAAAACTGGCCCTTATATTAACTTTGAAGAAATGGCGGTTTTTGTCCTTGAAGTTTCAACAATTACACAGTGGTACTTTTTAAAATCCTTAAACTAAACTATCCTACAAATACTTTAACACCCGGATCCACACCTAAACCCAACCCACACCTATCACTAACCGATCCACCCATCCAATTAAACCAACCCAATCCCATTTATCCCACTACCGGCCCAATCCCATGTTTAACACTAAAACCGACCCAACACCTTAACAACCCAGCCCGCTCAAAACTAGACCCGTCCAACCCACACACCTAAACCCGACCCACCATCTCAATATTAACTAACACCGGGTAATAAGAGGGTCAAACCCCTCTTTTGCTTGGTCAATATCCCAATCGGACAAAATCCTAACCCTTAATTAACCCTTGTTCATCATCTTTAACCTCCATCTCCCCGCCATTAAGCCTTAAACCACCCACCAGTCACCATCCTCTCCACAACAAGCCAAACAATCACATGGGTTTGTCCATGGTCCCCTCCATCCACCTCATCGATCCGAGGCACAAAAGAAAGATCAACGATCAAGGTTTAAAGAAAGGATGATCCAAGGGCCACAAGAGAAGCACAAGTAGCAAGAGGGGAACACACACACGAAAGAAACACACTTAGCTGCTAGGGTTTTTTTATTTTTTTTAGTATAAATATAGTCGAGTAGCAGATTTTTTTCTTTTTCTTGTCCACTTTTCATGTTTTAGAAAAGTTTGACCAATTTTATTTATTGTCTTATTTATTGTTTTATTAGTGTAATGTTTAAATTTTAAGTTGTAATTTCACTGTCAGTTTGCTATTTGAATGAAATTTCCAGTTTCTTGTTTGGTCAACGTGGTCAAAGTGCTCATTTTACTACTTATTTTCTTTCTTTTAATTGCTTGTTACTGCTTATTTTAGCTCTTGGTAGTTTATAATGGGTTAAGAGCTTTTGTGTTAGTTTTGCCCTTTACAGCCCATAGTTCTTATAGTTCTTGTTACTGCTTTTCTTATAGCTCTTGTTAGTTTTGCTGCTGAGTTTGTTTTGCATATGTGATGATTTTAGTGATTGTTAGGAGTTAATCAATATCAGTAGGTAAATTGGTGTTTGACTTATTTTTGTTAGTTCTAGGATTTAAGACCTGCACTTGTTCCTTTTTGCCCTATCTGCCCCTCTTAGATCTCTGCCTTAGTGTAGTTTAAGTAGGTTTTAGATTTTGATATTTGCTTTACAAGTAGCTTGATAGTTAGTCTTAATCTGTTTGTGCTTGTTTGGAAGTTTAGAGTGTATTAACCTAGCTTAAATTCTAGTCCAAAGTGGCCTCATTGACCTGATCTCCCCTGATATCAGCAGGCCTCTGTAGCCTTTTTGGCTTATTTTGTAAATTTAAGTGCTTAATGCTTGCATGATTCTAGCTTATTCTGTGTTATTTTTATCTTATCAGTAGGTAGTTAGTTTATTTCTGTCCTTAGGTAGCTTATTACTAGTTTATTTACCCTTTTGCTTCATACTTAGTTTTTACCCCCCCCCCCCCCCCTTTGCTCACTGTTAGCTTATTCCAACTTATTTCCATTAATCCATTTCTGAGTTTTTCCCATTTTCTGCTTTTTAAGCTCATTCTATTTATGGTTTTAAAATGTTTCTCAGTTTCACAAGTACCCATTTGTTGTTGCTTAACAAAGTTGTCAAAAGAAAGGTAAACCAAAAAAAATAAAATAAAGAGTTTTAAAAAAGTGACACAAGTGGGATTCGAACCTGGGTCTCCTGGGTAACAAACCCACAGCGTGACCAACTGCTCTAAACCCTTTTGTCAGTTACCTGTTGCACTTGTTTTTATTTAAGTCTTTTCATTTTAAACCCTTTAAGCTTATTTTAAGCTGTTAAGCTAAGAAACAGCTTATCCCCTTAAGCTGTTTCAATTTTCTTATTTTTCCTAGTTCCATTTCAGTTTAAAGTATTTACTCAAAAATTCCCATATTTTTCTTACACGTTTTAGTATTTTTAATCTCTTAATTTCTTTTAAAATGTTTTTAATTCATAAAAAAAAATTTATTAAAAAGTCAAAAAATATTTTTCTTTTTTCCAAAATTTTCTTTTTATATTTAAGTCGTAGGAAAATTATTTTGATACACGTAGGATTAGTTTTTCAAATAATTTACGTTTTTACTCGTTCGTAGTTTCCGTTTTACGTTATTTGTTTTTTTTCGTTTTAGTAGATATTAAAAACCAAAGAAACTCTTGTCTTTTCAATCACTTTAATTACGAACCGAAAACGATATTCTCAATTTCACGCCTCGTTGGGACCTCGACCCGGGTATACACTTATCCGGTTATTATAACTTGATTTTTGCGTTGAACCGTTCCTCGTTGACTTTTCTTCGTGAGAGGTTGACTTGCGAGTTGTGTTTCGACCGAGCTAATCAGTTTTTGGCGCCGCTGCCGGAGAGGTGTGTTGCGACAATATCGTTACGGTTTGACGATTAGTGACTTGAAGATCCTTCCTCGTGAAGTTTCGTATATATCTTGTGAATATTTTTTATCCAAAAATCCAAAAAAAAAAATTAAAAAACTTTGAAAAACCCAAAAAGATTTTCTTTTCAAAAATTATTTTCCTTTTTCTTTTAAATGTTTCAAAATTTTAAAAACCCAAAAATATTCTTCTTATTCCTCTTATCCGTTTAATTCTTTATCTCTCACCCTCTATTTGTTTAATTCTATCTTGTTAACCCTCATTAATGTTTAATTCTCATGTCGTCACTGGGCTATACTTGTTTTGATTGTAAAAGCCCGTTGATTGACAGTCTTCGTTGTTCAAAGTGTGCGTGTGAGCGGTGTGGAAATCACAACCCAAGAGGATCTTGTTATTGGTGTGAAGTAGCCCTCAAAGAGCTTAATTCCATCGATAATTCTCAAAGTTTTTCCGAACACCCTCCACAAACCCCAGCCATCCTCACTCACTCAGCATAATTGCTTTGTATGTAGAGATCCGTTGGGGGATGATTCACACTGTGAACGATGCTTCTGCAAAGGATGTGGGTTTACCCATGGACTTTGCGTGTGTTGCAATTCTGAAATCGAAAATACAAATCCAGATTTTCAAAACGATTTCAACCCTCCTCAAGATTCATTTTGGCAAGAACCATGTTATCAAAACTTCAATGATACATCATTCCAAAATATGCCAAATGATCTTTGTGAGTGTTTTGGAGGTCCTCATAATGGTGGGAATTGTCCCGGTTGTAGCATGGTGGAATCGGGAAACGGGTTTGTCTATGACCAAAATCCTTATTCTTACCATGAAACAACCGACTTTTTCGACCAGCCCCCACAACACCAGATGGAGACATATTCTTGTGAATATTGTGGAGGTAGTCCTCACCCGGGTTTTGATTGTCAAACAGGGAACACGTTTGTCTATGAGCAGGTTCCATGTTATCAAAACTTCGGGTATGACCATTATCCATATAATTCACCGAATCAGTCACAACAATCATATTGTTGTGAGTACTGTGGAGGTCCTCACTATAGCTCTGATTGTCAAACGAGGAACCCGCTTGTCTATGAGCATGTCCCTTGTGACAATTATGACTATTCTTATCATGACCAACCTCCACAGTACCAAATGATTCAGCCACCACCTCAGCCACCGTCTCAAGAACTTTCAGAAGATGTTCTTCATATTCTTGATTTACTACAAGAAGTCAGGGATTTGGGTAAAATACATACCCAAGAAAATCCTCATGAAGAGTCTTGTGCAGAACTTCTAGCCAGAGAACGAGGAGCAAAAATGCGTTCCATATTTCTCAGGGCTGCCCTTCTTGATGACGATGATGAGGATGAAGAAGACGAAGAGGAGAGTGTTATTCCTTTAAATGATACCATTTCTCTTTCCATCTCAATCTAGACCCGAGGACTCTCTCATTATGGGGGATGAGCATCTTAGCACTATTCCTGAAAAGGAATCGGACGAATTCATAAAGTCTAGTGTTGAGAACCTTGTCCCAACCCCAAGTGAGTCTGAGGAGATTTTCGACAGAGAATGTGATTCTCTAATTTTTGGAGAATCTCTTGACATCTCTGAGGTTACTTCCGGGATTTTCTCTAACACTCTTTTTGAATTTGATGACGATTGCTTTTCTAGCAACGTTAATCCGCTGTTTATTGAAGTGTTAGAGAACGATGAGGTCAAAGACTCTAATGTTTTTGAAAATATGACCTCAATTGTTAATCCTGAGAATCAAAAGAATATTCTTGCTCCGACATATGTGACATTGCCTTTTGGGGATCGCCCTTATATTGACTTCGCATATGTCGTTCGAGTTTTTCTACCTTTCTTCTCCTATAAGGTAGATTGTCCTTTCAGTCACTCGTTCGGGAGTGAGGACAAAATTTTTTACCCCGGCATCTCTCCTTCTTTTAAGCTGGGCCTATCTCATCGGAGTGGAACTTTCAAGCGCTTCAATGTTTATCCAAACATATTGAATGAAAGTCCGATGGAGATTTTCTCTTCCACTTGCTCCCCCAAGAACAATTAAATTCGGGGCGAGTCTAAGCTATACGACTCGATCAAAAACAAGCGCTTCGTGGGTGGCAACCCATGTCTATCTTCTATCTTCTTTCTTATTTCTAACACTAAGTGTGGGGGAGTTCCTCTACTTGTGCTTTGTTGTGTGTTTGCCTTTGTTTTCAGGATTCCCGTAGATTGTGATGATTGACGCGCCTGTTTTCAATCCAGCTGCCCAATATCCTATCTTTGTGTTTATGCTTATCCAGGGATATCTTAAAAATCCTTTTTGTGAAAACCAATATTTCTTTTCCATACTTAGATTGTAGTGTTTCCTTTTTACGTTCTATAGTGTCGGCTTAGGCAGGTACTTTGAATATTGAGGGCAATATTCAATTCTAAGTGTGGGGGAGGGATTCTTGCGAATTTGACCCAAAATTTCAAAATTTTGAAAAATTTTCACAATTTGTACCTTCTAGTCTCCTAGCACCCCCGTTTTGACCAAAAAATTTTAAAATTTTTATCGTATTTTTCGTCTAAAAGAAGTGCTTTGCACATTAAAAATAATTTGCTATACATTAATGCTTCGGTATTAATGAAAGTTTAGACTTGATTAGGCTAGAACAAGGGGAATCCCGACTCTGCTAGAGTGTTGATCTAGCTGCTACCCTTAACGTTTAGGCTAAGTTTTTACGAATTGTGCAAATGAAAATGCTAAGCGTGGAGTAGTTGGTTCTCTTTAGAGCTTATATAAGTAATCTATGGCTTTTCCCTCCCAGAAGATCCTAATATGACTAAAATTAGTGTTATTTTCAAACTTTTGAACGCAAAAACCGTTTTTGTTAAGCAAATAAATTTTTATGCAATCTTGATTTAGAATACTAGTTCAAAGTTTTATTTAAATTTTGGAACAAGCATGCTTTCTTACAAACCCAATAAGAATGCAAAATGAAAGTGAGTAGTTGCTTGAAAGTTGCAAAAGTTAAAGTTTTAAGTATGAATAAATAAGTGCTCTAAGCTACGGATTCGAGATCGGGCCTTGGATCCTTATTTCCGAAAGGCGTTTAGGTCTTGGCTACCCTCTTACACCGGCCCTTGGACCTCTAGTTCAGGAATGTGTGAGGTCTTGGTCTAACCACCTTGGATCCTCATTTCAGGAATGTCTAGAGTCTTGGAGCACTCCGTTGTAACGGCCCTTGGATCCTTTATTCCGAAAGGTGTAAGGTCTTGGAACTAAACCGTGAAGCTCCGTCGTTTACGGTACGCAAGTAAAAAGTTAAGGTAAAAAAAAAAAAAAAAAAAAAAAAAAAAAAAAAAAAAAAAAAATAAAAAAAAGTGAAAAAAAGTGATGAAAAATGAAAAAAAAAATGTTTATGTTTGTTTATGAATAAGTGTGAGAAACTTGTTTCTTCTTAAATTTAAATCGAAAGTTGAACTAGTATTCGTCAATATTGTCTAAAAGTTGGACAGTGATGTAGAAATTGTTGACTTCAAAGATCCCGTGAGCTCCGATACTATTCTCGAGGGTGTAAAAACCTAGCCTCCTAAGTTTACTAAGGATAAGCTGAGAAGAAAGTCGCTACATGGAGTGATCTCACCTTTGAATCTCTAATTTCTAAATCATTGTCGGTTTTTTAACCCTAATAAATGTCGATTTTTACGATCAAAACTTTGAAAACAAGCACACACACCTAACTTATGAATAATTGGGGGAGTGAAAAGTTAAGTCTCGGCTTACATAGGTTGCTAATATAAGTAGTGTTAGCATTTTACGAAAACATTTGCACAAGGGTTTTAGACTTAGTTGGGAAGTATAAAAAGAGGATGACGATTACAATTCCCCGGAGTCACCCATTTTGTGTGATTCCCGTTCCATGATGCCACTTTTGAAAATCAAGCATATTATTTACGTTTGTTCTCGTTTAAATTATTTGCATTTTATAATAAAGTCAAAACGGGATAGCCTTGATATTTTTTATCCTTTCATTACTTTATATGATCGGATTGCTAGGGACTAGCAATTGCTTAGTGTGGGGGATTGATGAGTGGTCTTTTACTCATCATTTTATACCCGAAAAACCCCACAAAAATGACCAAAAACACCCAAATGGACCATATATTATATCAAATATCCTTGGATTGTGTTTTAGTTGTTGCAGGTACAAAAAGGATTGAAAACGAGGCAAATGAGGCAAAACCGAGCGTGGATTGGACAAGAGCTCAAAAGACGGGACCCGGGAAGAAATTCACGAGTTTGGTCGAGTTATTGTGCAAAAATCCCAAAGTGCCCTTGGATTATTTTTATTTGCCAAAAACTGGCCCTTATATTAACTTTGAAGAAATGGCGGTTTTTGTCCTTGAAGTTTCAACAATTACACAGTGGTCCTTTTTAAAATCCTTAAACTAAACTATCCTACAAATACTTTAACACCCGGATCCACACCTAAACCCAACCCACACCTATCACTAACCGATCCACCCATCCAATTAAACCAACCCAATCCCATTAATCACGAAAGCATCAGTAGGGTATGTTCAAGAAAGTAATATATCAGAAGACCAACAACGAAAACGGAATACGAAAAATTAAAGTTACTGATATCTGCAGACGATGCGCCGTATCCAAAAGTTGGATACGCCGTATCTTATAATCGTTAAAATTGAATCAGACTTTATTCAGAAAATAGATACGCCGCTTAGAATTTTGGAATGCGACGTATCAGTTTAATTATCAAAAATCGATATTTATTTAAAATTAAATGCGTCGTATTAACAAAGGTTAATGCGCCGTATTTTCGTTACGTTTCAAAATACAAGATTTTTGATTCAGAAGATGCGCCGTATTGATAAAAATCGATGCGTCGTATCTGTTTAATAATTCGAAAACTATTTTTAATTAAAATAATAGATGCGCCGTATCTGCAAAAGCAGATGCGTCGTATGGCGTTATCGCTTAGAAAAATTTTCTTATTAAAAACAGATACGCCGTATCTTGGGGAAAGATGCGTGATGAGTGGCCTTTTACTCATCATTTTATACCCGAAAAACCCCACAAAAACGACCAAAAACACCCAAATGGACCATATATTATATCAAATATCCTTGGATTGTGTTTTAGTTGTTGCAGGTACAAAAAGGATTGAAAACGAGGCAAATGAGGCAAAACCGAGCATGGATTGGACAAGAGCTCAAAAGACGGGACCCGGGAAGAAATTCACGAGTTTGGTCGAGTTATTGTGCAAAAATCCCAAAGTGCCCTTGGATTATTTTTATTTGCCAAAAACTGGCCCTTATATTAACTTTGAAGAAATGGCGGTTTTTGTCCTTGATGTTTCAACAATTACACAGTGGTCCTTTTTAAAATCCTTAAACTAAACTATCCTACAAATACTTTAACACCCGGATCCACACCTAAACCCAACCCACACCTATCACTAACCGATCCACCCATCCAATTAAACCAACCCAATCCCATTTATCCCACTACCGGCCCAATCCCATGTTTAACACTAAAACCGACCCAACACCTTAACAACCCAGCCCGCTCAAAACTAGACCCGTCCAACCCACACACCTAAACCCGACCCACCATCTCAATATTAACTAACACCGGGTAATAAGAGGGTCAAACCCCTCTTTTGCTTGGTCAATATCCCAATCGGACAAAATCCTAACCCTTAATTAACCCTTGTTCATCATCTTTAACCTCCATCTCCCCGCCATTAAGCCTTAAACCACCCACCAGTCACCATCCTCTCCACAACAAGCCAAACAATCACATGGGTTTGTCCATGGTCCCCTCCATCCACCTCATCGATCCGAGGCACAAAAGAAAGATCAACGATCAAGGTTTAAAGAAAGGATGATCCAAGGGCCACAAGAGAAGCACAAGTAGCAAGAGGGGAACACACACACGAAAGAAACACACTTAGCTGCTAGGGTTTTTTATTTTTTTTAGTATAAATATAGTCGAGTAGCAGATTTTTTTCTTTTTCTTGTCCACTTTTCATGTTTTAGAAAAGTTTGACCAATTTTATTTATTGTCTTATTTATTGTTTTATTAGTGTAATGTTTAAATTTTAAGTTGTAATTTCACTGTCAGTTTGCTATTTGAATGAAATTTCCAGTTTCTTGTTTGGTCAACGTGGTCAAAGTGCTCATTTTACTACTTATTTTCTTTCTTTTAATTGCTTGTTACTGCTTATTTTAGCTCTTGGTAGTTTATAATGGGTTAAGAGCTTTTGTGTTAGTTTTGCCCTTTACAGCCCATAGTTCTTATAGTTCTTGTTACTGCTTTTCTTATAGCTCTTGTTAGTTTTGCTGCTGAGTTTGTTTTGCATATGTGATGATTTTAGTGATTGTTAGGAGTTAATCAATATCAGTAGGTAAATTGGTGTTTGACTTATTTTTGTTAGTTCTAGGATTTAAGACCTGCACTTGTTCCTTTTTGCCCTATCTGCCCCTCTTAGATCTCTGCCTTAGTGTAGTTTAAGTAGGTTTTAGATTTTGATATTTGCTTTACAAGTAGCTTGATAGTTAGTCTTAATCTGTTTGTGCTTGTTTGGAAGTTTAGAGTGTATTAACCTAGCTTAAATTCTAGTCCAAAGTGGCCTCATTGACCTGATCTCCCCTGATATCAGCAGGCCTCTGTAGCCTTTTTGGCTTATTTTGTAAATTTAAGTGCTTAATGCTTGCATGATTCTAGCTTATTCTGTGTTATTTTTATCTTATCAGTAGGTAGTTAGTTTATTTCTGTCCTTAGGTAGCTTATTACTAGTTTATTTACCCTTTTGCTTCATACTTAGTTTTTACCCCCCCCCCCCCCTTTGCTCACTGTTAGCTTATTCCAACTTATTTCCATTAATCCATTTCTGAGTTTTTCCCATTTTCTGCTTTTTAAGCTCATTCTATTTATGGTTTTAAAATGTTTCTCAGTTTCACAAGTACCCATTTGTTGTTGCTTAACAAAGTTGTCAAAAGAAAGGTAAACCAAAAAAAAATAAAATAAAGAGTTTTAAAAAAGTGACACAAGTGGGATTCGAACCTGGGTCTCCTGGGTAACAAACCCACAGCGTGACCAACTGCTCTAAACCCTTTTGTCAGTTACCTGTTGCACTTGTTTTTATTTAAGTCTTTTCATTTTAAACCCTTTAAGCTTATTTTAAGCTGTTAAGCTAAGAAACAGCTTATCCCCTTAAGCTGTTTCAATTTTCTTATTTTTCCTAGTTCCATTTCAGTTTAAAGTATTTACTCAAAAATTCCCATATTTTTCTTACACGTTTTAGTATTTTTAATCTCTTAAATTCTTTTAAAATGTTTTTAATTCATAAAAAAAAAAATTTATTAAAAAGTCAAAAAATATTTTTCTTTTTTCCAAAATTTTCTTTTTATATTTAAGTCGTAGGAAAATTATTTTGATACACGTAGGATTAGTTTTTCAAATAATTTACGTTTTTACTCGTTCGTAGTTTCCGTTTTACGTTATTTGTTTTTTTCGTTTTAGTAGATTTTAGAGACACAATCAACTCTCGTCTTTTCAAGCATTTTAATACCAAACCAAAAACGATATCCTCAATTTCACGCCTCGCAGGGAGAACGACCCGGGTACACGCTTGCCCGGTTATTACAACTTGATTGTTTTTGCGTTAATGGTTTTAAGTTGACTTTTCTTCGTGAGAGGTTTGACTTGGGAACCGTTTGACCAAAACTAAACAATCAATGCGTCGTATCGAATTAATTAAACGCGTTGTATTTTATAAAAATTAAACGCAATACGCCGTATCTATGAAAATAGATGCGCCGTATCGTTTGAATAAGCTCAGTACAACGATAGCAGAACACAGAAAATACGAAAAATAAAAACAAATAAAAACAAACGAAAATAAACAAAAATAAAAGAAAACAAATAACACACAAAACAGAAAATATGCAAAATAATACAATGAATGCAATTTAACCTAATATACAACAGAGTTAGCAGTTAGATTAAAAATTAAAAAGAAAAACCTAATTAAAATACTAATCAAATTAACAGATAATAACAATTCACTCCCCGGCAGCGGCGCCAAAAACTTGATGCGTGCGTATGCGTATGCTCTAATTTATACCCACGGTATGCCATTGTGGTTTTAGCAGTATTCATGTTTTAAATTTATATTTAGCCGACTTATCAATAACACACACACTTTAACGAGCAGTGTACCGGGTCAGTATGAATATAATGGTAAGTAGAGTGTCGATCACTAAGAGTGGAACATATTATCTAGTTATTCTAATCAGTATTTTAATATCTTAAGTTAGCTATACAACCTAATCTAACGCAAGGGGGTTCACCCTGAGAGACTGGCACGGTTTGGTTGCAATTAAATAATAAACTAAACTAATAGGCACGAATCAGCGAGTAGCACACACGTACACAGATAAATACTTGAGACAATAAGAAGACCTGTCCTGATATTTAAGTAGCTTGTCACTTGTTTTATTGCTAGTTTTATATGAAGTGTATAGTTCGATGCAACGCACCGAGATTAAGTCCTTTCTCGTTGGTTCTAATCTTATTGGCGAGTAAACCCTTAATGATTACTTATGACTATCCTATTTATCTTTCTTCCTACTTTTCTACAGATGATAGAATGCTTAGGTGATCTAATAAACAGGCGAGGGCAGAGGCATGGCGACCCGATCAACGCTCAGCTAGACACAGAGGTTATCAATGCACTAATAAAAGTCACCAAAGACATCAACATATAAACTTTAATTAATGGGAAAGCAGTTTTAAGGGAGTGCAACCTTTCCGTTGTCACATTACACAAGCCACCAATCCTGATGAATTAAAGTTTACTATACAATAAAACAAAACTACTTAATGAATTGAATACATGCAGGACCTTCTTACAGCTCTTGTATCTTCGTTCAAGGTGTGTCTTGTGCTGCTACTTCGACTGAATTCGGCCTTAGGTTTCTGTGGTCTTCGGTCTTCTAAAACTAGGGCTCTTGAAATTCGTCTGGTCTTGGGGTATTTATAGTTTCTGTCTGAGGGTAAGATACGGCGCATTGAATAAGTAGATGCGGCGCATTGACTTAACTTCTCGTGGGGTCCAAGATTAATATATTCAGGAATATTCGTACACCGCCAGAAGATGCGGCGTAACTCCATTCTCAGATGCGGCGCATGTCCTTGCTGTCTTGGATCGTATCTTGTGAAATCTTGATAGTGATGCGCCGTATGTAATAAGCAAGATGCGGCGTATCTGGAGCAGAATGTCTTGTTCTTGTACATTTCAGTAAATTCTTATCTTTTTGCTTGTTTTGCTCCATAATTAGTCCAAAATCGCCAAGTTTCACATAATACTCGTTTTTACCTTAGAATTACAAAAGTAAACATTAACGTATCAATTCTCACAGATAATATAATAAAACAAGTCAAATAGATAGGATAAATGATAGTAATAAAATGTACTTATTTGAGTTCATCATCCGGTTATCACCAGCTTCGAGTGAAGGAGCAAGATGTTCCCAAAACTGCTTTTTGTACTCGATATGGTCATTATGAATTTCTGGTTATGCCCTTTGGTTTGACCAACGCTCCTGCTGTATTTATGGACCTTATGAATCGAGTATTCCATGAGTATCTCGACAAGTTCGTTATTGTCTTCATCGACGACATTCTTGTTTATTCGAAATCTGAAGAAGAACATGAGCATCATCTTTGAATCATTTTGGAGATTCTCAGGCAGCAGAAGTTGTATGCAAAATTTTCTAAGTGTGAGTTCTGGTTGAGTCAAGTTGCTTTCCTTGGTCACATTGTATCGGCTGATGGTATAACCATGGATCCAACTAAGGTTGAGGCTATCACCAAGTGGCCAAGACCTACCACTGTGACTGAAGTTAGGAGCTTTCTGGGGCTTGCTGGTTACTACAGACGTTTTGTTGAGGGTTTCTCGCGTTTGGCTTTGCCATTAACGCAATTGATGAGGAAAGGTGAGAAGTTTGTTTGGACGGAGGAACGGGAAAGTAGTTTTGAAGAGCTGAAACAGAGATTGGTTTCCGCTCCTATTTTGACTCTTCCATCTGGTTCCGGTGGTTTTCAGATTTATAGTGACGCGTCGAAGAAGGGTTTGGACTGTGTTCTTATGCAGCATGGAAAGGTTATTGCTTATGCTTCGAGGCAATTGAAACCTTATGAGGAAAATTATCCGATGCATGATTTAGAGTTGGCTGCTGTTGTTTTCGCATTAAAAATCTGGCGTCATTATTTGTATGGCGAGTCATGTGATATCTTCACTTACTACAAGAGTCTCAAGTATATCTTCACCCAGAAGGAACTTAACATGAGACAGAGACGGTGGTTAGAACTTTTGAAGGATTATGACACGAACATACAGTATCATCCGGGTAAAGCTAATGTGGTTGCTGATGCTCTTAGTCAGAAATCCGGTATGATAGCGAGTCTTGAGATTGAGCCTCATATTCTTAAGGATTTGGAGACTCTTGATGTTGAGCTTTGTATTCGGGGTTACGACGGGTATTGGGCTAGTCTGAAGGTTGAGTCCAACCTTATCCTACGGATTAAGGAAGCTCAGAAGGATGACGGTGAGCTTTGGTCTGTGGTTCAGAATGTTGAAGAGGGTAAACAGACGGAGTTCAGTGTAGATGATTTTGGCGTGGTATGGTTTGAGGATCGTCTTTGTGTTCCTAATGATCCTGAGTTGCGAGAGGCTATTCTATCTGAGGCTCATATTTCCCCATTCACTATTCATTCTGGTTCCACCAAGATGTACAGGGATCTTAAGCAGCATTTCTGGTGGAGTGGTATGAAGCATGATGTATCTTCTTTTGTAGCTAAGTGTATGACTTGTCAGCAAGTCAAGATCGAGCATCAGAGGGCTAGTGGTTTGTTGCAACCTTTAGATATGCTGACCTGGAAGTGAGAGGAAGTTTCTATGGATTTTGTATCGGGGTTACCTCTTACCAGAAGAAAGCATGATGCGATTTGGGTGGTTGTTGATCGACTAACCAAGTCTGCTCAATTCTTACCGATTCGTATGGATTGTAGTGTTAGTAAGTTGGCGGAGATTTTTCGACAGGAGATTGTTAGACTTCATGGTATGCCGACGGCTATTGTTTCAGGCAGTGATCCGCGGTTTACTTCTCGTTTTTGGAAAGGGTTACATAATGCTTGGGGTGCACTTCTCAAGTTTAGCACGGCTTTTCATCCGCAAACAGATGGTCAGTCAGAGAGGACCATTCAGACCTTGGAGGACATGTTGAGGGCATGTGCTTTAGAGTGGACTGGAAGTTGGGATGAGTATTTGTGCTTGGTGGAGTTTGCCTACAACAACAGTTGGCACGCTAGCATCAAGGCAGCACCGTATGAGCTTTTGTATGGTAGGAAGTGTAGAGCACCCATTTGTTGGAATGAAGTGGGTGAACGTCTTATTGAGGGTCCAGAAATTATTGAGATCACCAACGAGAAGGTGGACGTTGCTAGGGAGAAACTGAAGGAGGCTCGTGCTCGTCAGAAGAGTTATGCTGATAAGCATCGTCGTGATTTAGAGTTTCATGTTGGAGATCGTGTGTTTCTTAAAGTATCGCCGTTTCGTGGGGTTAAACGTTTTGGAATCAAGGGCAAGCTTAGTCCTCGATTTATTGGTCCGTTTGAGATTCTCGATCGTATTGGAGAGGTTTCTTATCGTTTGGCTCTACCTCCTCAGTTATCGCATGTTCATAACGTCTTCCATGTATCTCTTCTAAGGGGATACAATTATCATCCTTTGCATGTGGTATCCTATCCTTTTGATCAGATTCAGCCTGATATGTCTCTTCCGGAGGAGCCGGAAGCTATTTTGGATCGACAAGATCGAGTCACGAGAAATAAAGTTATTCCGTTCGTAAAAGTTCTATGGAAGAATCACCCAGAGCGTGAGGCTACCTAGGAAACCGAGGAATCGATACGAGCCAGTTATCCTCATTTCGTGTTTTGATCTGGTATGTTCTTGTTTTGTTTTCGTTCTATTTCCTTTCAGTTCTTTGCAAATTTCGAGGCCGAAATTTTCTTTTAGAGGGGAAGAAGTTGTAATACCCAAAAATCTAAAACATGTAAAAAGACCAAATTGCCCCTACAATCTTGAAATTTGATTATTAAGCACATAAAGTACCGAATGAACCCCAAACTTCTAGAAATGATTAAGACATGAAGTAAATAAATTTCTACTACTACTTTTAGTATTTGTAAAGTACATAAAAATTATAAGAACACATGAAAGGGTCTAGTGAGCTGAGAATTGTAAGATTACATATTATTATTATTTTGTTTAAATAACTTTAAAACAAATAAAACTATGATAAGTGCAAAATAAAAAGGGAAATTATTCAAATCTTCAACTAATTGATTTGGTCCTTGTGAATGCCGGTTCTCAAGCCCATAACCTCCCCAAAATACTCTGCCATTTACCCTACATAGCATAACAACCCAATTATACCCATTTAAAGAATACCGAAACAATAGAAAACACACACAATAATTCCTATCATCTTCATACAATTTTCTGGAGGTCTTGGAGTATTTTTCTGGTGTTGTTCTTCATCCAAAAGAGCGGGGAAAAATAGCTTTGGGGTTGTAGAATCGCTCGTTGGGTCGCTAGGGTTTTACTTCTTCGCTAAGTCATCCGAGAGGTATCTGGTTCAAATCGTTCATCCGATCAATCTAAGCTCCATCTGGTATTTTCCCTACATTAATTACATCACATATGATCCATAAAAATTGGTCTAATCATATCATGCACGCTGGTTTAGTCGCTTGAATTATTAATGGCTAAAACACGTATAAAATATAAAATACGTAAAACGATTTTTCTGGGCTATGTATATAATTTTTCTGGGTTCCATGGTCATCATATAAGTCTGAAAAAATGTTGGTTTGATTTGTTATAGCTTGGATCGATCATGATAATTATTGATGATTAAAAAGCGTATAAAAGCTAAAATACTCTATACGTATTTTCTGGGTTCAACACTTATTTTATTTGAGCTCTATATGATCTATATAACCCTGGAAAAATGTTCATTCAATTTTTTATAGTCTTGAAGACGTGAAATATGGAACTTATGGATTAAACTTGTAAATCGTTATATTTAGTAAATCGATTTGAAATTAAATAAAAATAGAGGGGCTTGTTTGTAAATTCTGGAATCTTAAGGGGCATTCATATAATATATGAATTAAGGGTTTAACGTTTAAAATAAGATACTTAGAGGTGTAATGTGTAAATATTGCTAATGAAGTAAATCGAATGGTACTTTTATAATTAAAAGGACTAAAGTTGTAAATTATGAAACATGGGAATATAATTCGTACCATATTTAAACTATAAGGTATATTTTGTAATTTTGTTAAAATGAGGGCTCGTTGTATTAATTTTAAAATGTTAAAGGTTGAAATGTGATTTATTTAATTATGGGGTTGAAATGGTAAATTAATAAACTAAAGGGTATAAAATGTAAAATGGTCAAACTTGGAGTATTGAAATTGTAATATTGTTTAATTATGGATTTAAATGGATAATTTGTAATACTTTCATTTTAGACCTTTAACTTTGGGATAATTACGATTAAAACCCTAGATTATGAAAAGTTGTTATATTTAACCCAAAACTTCTATGACTTACTAAATAAGGAAACTTTCTAAAAATGGAAACTTACTAAATTTGGAAACCTGCTAAAAATAGAAAGTTACTTAAAATGGAAAGGCAAGCTAAAATAAGTAATTAAGAACCTATTGTAATTCTCTTCTACTCCTTTAGGTGTGAAGAAGGAGAGGTCTTGATCCTTGACAGTGCTTTCTATTTCTTGTTCTTATTTGCATTCGTAATAAGGTACAGATATTCTGCCCTTTTCAATAAGGTATCTTCATTTCCTTTTGATTTGATTCGTATTAGGGTTTCCTATACCATTGCTATGTTCCCTACATTTTGGTTCGTTTATTCGATTCACTTTGACTTTGATGTTCGATATGACCCTGTTTACTTTGAACCTTTGATATGAACCCTTTGCCATGAACCTTTGATTTTTGGACTTTGACTATGATTCGATGACTTAGACTATTTGAACCTTTGCTATGATTTGGACCTTTGACCTTTGACCCTTCAGTTTGATACCCGAGCCAAGTTCGTTTCCTAGCCATGAAGGTAACATGGCCGTGTCATTGATGCACCAGTGGCATGACTCACGTGTGGGTAAGTGATTTCTCACACCATCCCCATCTTGTTCGTTGCATGCACATTATATTTATTATGGCCAATATTATTGTTCTGGGGTTGTATGGGTTGCAATCCTAGGTTCGTATCCGTGTTCGTTGACTTAACATGATTTGATATTATATATTGTTCGGTGACTGATGCTGGGTGCAATCCACGTCTTTCACAAAGTTCGGGAGCTGATCACTCCAATTTGATACATGAGGACACCCCTCATATTATCTGGTTACTTAAGAGGTATCCCCTCTAGATTGATACAGGGTTACTATATTTGGTTCGTGTTCGGGCTCGTGGTGGATTACTGACCTTTCTTTTCCTTTTCTTACTTTGTATTCCTTTGACTATACCTTATGTTATCCCAATGCACTATATTATATCATGTTCGTTTCGTTTGCTTTCGTTTATATATATTTGTTCACTGGTCTTTTTAAGCTCAGCCGCATTTCTTTTCCTGCGGCAGGTATCTAAGCTAGGAGCTGGGATTTTGCTATGGGATGAGAGTAGAGATTAGATGGAGCTTTTACCTTAGATTACCACCTTTATTTATGTCATTTGTTTAGACTGGATTTCATTCTATTGTTCGTTTCCTTTGGATTGTTCGTTATCATTTGAACTTGTATATTTGGCTTAAGCCGTGTTGGCTTGACTTTCTTTAATGAATTTTGTTAAGACTTCCGTTATGTATTATGTATGCTTTGATTTGTCACGATAATGTGATACTTCTACCCTTGCCGGGTTAGGGTGTTACAGAACCTGCACGTCACAAGTTAGTCGACGATCTTCCTAGATTTTGGTGTGCCAAAGATCACCCTTGTCCAGCATGTGAACAAGGTAAAAGCACTCGTGCTTGTTTTCCTCCAAAAACAGAGCACAGTACAGATCATGTACTCCAGCTTCTTCATATGGATTTGTGTGGACCAATGAGAGTGCAAACAATCAACGGGAAACGTTACATTCTGGTAATCGTGGATGACTTCTCTCGATGGACTTGGGTCTACTTTCTTCGCAGCAAAGATCAAGCTCCTTCGATGATCATCACCTTTCTCACCAAAATTCAGGTTCAGATTCGCAACACAGTTCGTAAAGTCAGAACTGACAACGGAACCGAATTCAAGAACCACACTCTCCATGAGTACTTTGAGAAAGTCGGTATTAAACAACAAACATCTATTCCTCGCAGCCCCGAACAGAATGGAGTGGTTGTAAGACGAAATAGAACGTTAGTCGAAGCTGCAAGGACGATGTTGATCAACGCTCAGTTACCTGATTACCTTTGGGCTGAAGCTGTCTCCACTGAATGCTACAGCCAAAACCGTTGCATGATCACCAAAAGACACAAAAAAACCCCGTATGAACTTGTTTACAAACGAAAACCGAACATAAATTACTTTCATGTATTTGGGGCCCTCTGTTACCCAAATACTGAACCATTTCATGATTTCCCAATGGAGTAACATGAAGCTGATATTGCTCCTCCCAAGTTCACAACTGTTACTGCACCACCAGCTGATGCAGCTTTGTTTCCTGCACCCGAATGGGTAAACCCCAAAGCTACGAAGCAAACATGGTTGGAACAACTGGTGGATGTGCATCCTGATACTCCTGAAGATGTTCCTCCTACCTAATCTGTTGTGGATTTTACCAAGCGTCTTAAGAACGTAATGCGGGTTCCGCAGTTAGAGCTTTCCGACATTGTCAAGGTTCGAGAAGCTGGCTTTACTAAGTTCAAGACTGTCACCACATCACATTTGGAGTTCAAATATAACTTTGAACAGGTTGCAAGGGCAATGTCCGAGAATGTGAATTGGGATCCTACTAGCTCCTCTAATCTCCGTGATTATTCCAAACCCTTACCTCTCATCGGACCCTCTCACAACCTACAGATACCCAAGCAGTTCTTCTTCAATAAGGACTTGGAGTATTTGCTCTATGGTAATACGGACCCTGAAAAGCGGCATGCTACATCCCTCACTAAGTGTCCGGCAGCTTCCTACGTGATAGATGGTTTTGAAGAACACATGAACGAGTTGTTTCTCAACAAAGTTGAAGAATATAACGACGATGCCCTTCTCGGTATCTATCATTGGCCAGATATGCGTAAGTGGTTCTATAAGTGGAAGCTTTCGAAACCGACAAAAACTGATGTGTTTCATAAGAGTTAGATACTATCTATCGTCAGCGCTGAAACTGAATCCAAGTATGGGTATAACTTCCTGATGAACATCACCGTACGATGACAAGATGGAAAGGAATACACCTTCAAAGAAGCTGATTATCCATATCTGAATCTCAACGACATTGAAGATATGTATCTCCTTAAGATTCAAGGCAAGCTTGAGCATGTACCGGGTCGTCTTCAGTACGAAATCATCAATTCTCTTCTGATTTACATCCGCAGTATTGTAATCAAACAAAGAGTTGAGGATGTTCACCTTGGGGTAGAAAGCTACCAGCGGCAGTTAAATCTAGTCAAGCCTAATTTCGAACCACCGGGGATCGTAGAAATGACACCTTATACTTTTCGTGAAAGACCATTTGGGTTCGTATATGTCAGGAATCAAAGGTTACCAAGGTTCATGGGGTTTCAGGATATTCACAAATTCGGCGATGAGACTTTGTTACGTGTTAAGTCTGACCTTAAAGGGATTTTGGAAAACCATAGAAATGAGCTGAGGGTAGGATGGTTGAGGCATATGTGGTGGAAAAGAAGAGACGTCAGTCAAGCATACAAGTTCATCGACCGCAGGCTTAGGTTTCGTGCGCAGATGAGGAGATTTAAAAGTTATGTCGGTGGGCGTCCAAGAATTCCGAACATTCTTACCTTCCGACGTCCTGCATTAACTAATGGTATCCTTGGTTTATATTCATTTCAATCTTTCATCATTTGTTAATTTGACTATGGGTTGTGCACAACCCGTACTTGTTAAGAAAGGACCCTGAGGTATGCTTCAGTGCCTCAATCCTAATCAAAGGAGCGAAGGCTTCTTACTTATGAGTAGAATTAACCAGAATTTTTCAAAGTCTTTCAAAATTCTGCTCATAAGGACAAGTATTCCCTCGTTAAGGGGGAGTATTTGAAACTAAATCTTTGTTCTGAATACCACAGTTCTTGCAATTCTTCTCGTAAACCTCAAAAAGAGCATATTTTAATCAAATGCTTTCCGAAAACAACATGAGTATGTTATTTTTGAGGGGGAGAATAAGTGATGATTAAAATATGGTAAATGTTAAGTTGCAATCTCATATGAGCTCGACTCAGAATTGACCCTCGAATTGACGATAACTAATGTCAGTAGTCGAAAAGACATGTCCGGGACGGGTAATAATTTCAAGCCAGTTTATCTGGTGATGTAAGCGTGTCTCACAAAGGACGTGTCTGAGTAGAATGTATCGATTTTGAGCGATTTTCCTTGAATCTGATCTGGACGGGTAATAATTTCAAGCTAGTTTAACTAGTGATGTAAGCGTGTCTCGCAACGATCAGGTTCATTGAAAATCAATCAATTCAAAAGTGCTAACTCTACCCGACATGTGCAAATTTACCTTAACTACTGATGAGCACATGTTAAGGGGGAGTATTTCTGAAAAATAACAAAACTCTCAAAGTGTTTACAAAATATGTTCTTACAATCATAAGCACTTTGAGAGATTTTTCAAAAGGTTTGGTTTATGGCGATAATAGGTTAGTCATGGAGTAATAAGGTGACTAAGGTTAGGAAAAACCGTCCTATGATCCGCTAGAGCCGGAGGGATCTACCCAAGGACAATCTCAATAGTTTAGAACTAGAAAGTCCTAGGTATTATGAAAAAAAAAGATTAATGAAATGAAAGGAGAAAGAATGGGTTGAAGAATTAAAAAGAAAAGTAAAGAAAAGGGTGAAAAGAAACATCCCTCCAAGTTGTTCAACCTTAGGGAAGAAACCGGGTTCAATACATATGCTACTGGCTGTTACTACGGTAACACCGGTATTGAAGACTAAAGTCATCATGGACCCAGTGACGCACTGCACTAAACCTTCTAGCCACTCAGGTGTCTCTCAAAAGACATTTGTTTCATTTCACACGGAGATCCCTACATAATCTATCAACTTCTCACTCCGAGAAGTGTTGATATTGAAAAGGAGGCATTCTGCTCCACGCCTCCGACGACCAATCAAATGTGCACTGAATCAAGTCTAGAGCCAAGAGATACAGCAAAAGATCTCATAGGAACACTTAGCATTACACTGGATGCTCTATATTAATGGACACCAGTTGTAAAATTAGGAAGTGTCCTACGTAGATCATAGCAATCTACCGTGAACATTCTTGAGGGAATTCACAATTGTGATTCTCAGTGATTGAATGGAAATCCTGCTAGGGTCAATATCAAACAGCCTTGACAGCAGGTCACTTCGGTAACTCCTTGTGGGTTACGCTTAGTGTTAGTTCCAAACGGTCTACAGTCGTGGGGTGGTCTCCAGCGACTCACTGAATCGTTGATGCACTTCTGTGTATCTCGTAAGCTCTTTCGGGAGTATCCGGTTCAGAACGGCCTGGGTAAGGATTAGAGAAAGTCTTCACACTATGCTGTTGACGATCTCGAAGTCTGAACCTGTAAGTGCTGGATGGATTGCTAACTATGTACCTGCGGCAAATCATGAAGACCTGGAGTTTCATAACCACCATTCCATCATGCTCATATCTTGAAGATCCGTTCTCATAAAGATGTAGAAATAACAAAAGTTCAAAGATGCTAAAGAAAAGTCAAAGTTCAAGCGCTACAACCTTTCACAAGTCAAAGATTGAAGATGTGAGAACCAGTTGAAGATCAAAAGTCAAAAGAAATATGAGCAGGGTGGAAAAGATGTAAAGACACCAGAATGAAAGAACGTTGGTAGACGGCAGATCAAGTACTATACTGTATCATTTCACGATAAGAATGAAGAACAAAGATTCAAATGACGTCGAAGCCAAAGAAGCAAAGGTGACGTCAAGCAACCTCGATGATCAATACTTAGGGGGAGATTGTTGGGAACACGTCTTAGATTATTGAAGTATCGATCATATTTTGTAATAGGTTGCTTAGGTCTTTAGGTTAGTTTTATTCTACAGCCTGTGTAGAAGGCCCATGGGCTGTGGGCGTTTATTATTTTGTTTAATGGGTTGCGCCCCATCTTATTTCATTTCCTAATTAGGGCTAAGCCCATCACATTTGTACTCTATAAATACCCTCCCTATTGAAAGAGAAGGGTGTTGGTTAATTGCATAATTAAAAGTTTATTATTCTTAAGTTTAACCTACGATTCTTTCTCTCTAAATCCTCCTAGTAACTTGTGTGATATTACTAAGACCTATCAGTAAAGGTACAATAAAGACTGGTAAATTAGATTTTGATAATGTGTACATTGTCAAAGAGCTTAAGTTTAATCTCTTCAGTGTCTCACAAATGTGTGACAAAAAGAATAGTGTTCTTTTTACTGACACTGAGTGTATTGTCTTATCTCCTGACTTTAAGTTTACTAATGAAAGTCATGTTCTACTTAAAGTTCCTAGAACAGAAAACATATATTTGGTTCAACTTGTCAAGAGTTATGCGATGAATTTTCAAATCATGCATGATGAGTTTGAAATGAGTATGATGGGGGAACTAAACTTTTTCTTAGGTCTCCAAATTAAACGATTAGAAGATGGGATATTCTACAACCAATCTAAGTATATCAAGGATATGCTTAAGAAATTTGGTCTTGAAAATTCCAAACCCATGAAAACACCAATGTCTTCCGAAACCAAACTCACCAAGGATGATGAAAGTGAATCTGTAGATAGCACTAAATATAGAGGGATGATTGGTAGTTTACTCTATCTTACGGCTAGTAGACCGGATATTATGTTTAGTGTCTGTCTATGTGCACGCTTTCAAGAAGATCCCAAAATATCCCATCTTGAAGCCGTTAAACGGATATTTAGGTACATAAAAGGCACTACACATCTAGGATTATGGTATCCCAAAGGGACGGGAATGGAAACCATAGAGTATGCTGACTCAGACCATGCTGGTGATTATGTTGATAGGAAAAGTACAAGCGGTATTTGTACTTTTGTAAGACATTGTCTCACCTCATGGTTTGCTAAGAAACAAACAGCCCTCGCCATATCAACAACTGAAGCCGAGTACATTGTCTCACCTCATGGCTAAAACTAAGAAGTGGTCCCATATTTATATAATTTACATTTTAGACCCAAAACTTTGCTAAAATGACACTTTAAACCCTAGACTGTTATAAGTTATCATATTAAACCCTAAACCATTATGTTGAACATATTAAACCTTTGAGTTATTTAAATTGTCATTTGTAACCTAAGTTTATAAAACTTACTAATAATGGAAACTTACTAATTCGGGAAGGTTACTAAAGATGGAAAGTTATCTGAGAAGTAATTAAATATGGAAACTTACTAAATATGGCAAGTTACTAAAAATAGAAAGATTTTAAAAATGGAAAGCTTCTAAAAATAGAAAGAAACCATAAATGTGGAATCTGAATAACTATAAGCAGTAAACTTATAAAATGAGCTTATAAGTAATACGTGATCATTAATTTGTATAGGTCCTGTGAAGAAGGAATAGTTCCTATTTTCGAGTACTTTCCTATTTTGTTGATTTGCTTTGCATAAGGTACAGATATTCTACCCTTTCTCAGTAAGGGTGTCTTCTCTCATGACTTTTCGATCCTTGACTTTAATTCATTTGCCTTGCTATGATATGATCTTTTGCTATGATCCCATTGATATGATCCTTTGCTATGATTCCGTTGATATGATCCTTTGCTATGATTCCGTTGATATGAGCCTTTGCTATGATTCCCTTGATATGATATTCGTTGCTATTTATTTGATATGATCCTATGACTTGATATGTTTTGTTCTGTTTAGTTTCCCGAGCTAACTAGCCATGGAGGTACCATGGCCATGTCATTGAGGCACCAATGGCATGACACCATCTGTGGCAGTGTAATCAGTCCACGGCGTCTGCTTTTGATATGATATGATATGATATGTGATCACTTGGCCATTTTGATATATGTGTATACTTGTCTAGTACAAGGTACATATATGATTTTTTTTGTAGGGGGCTTGTAGATGCATCCTAGGTATATGTTTTGATATGATTATGATATGATTTGGTGACTGGCTTGTGTGTGCCCTACACCCCACTCACTATTTGGTACTTAGAGGCCTCCCCTCTTTGTGTACTTATGATTTGACGGATATGTATATGTGATTATGTGGTCTATTCGAGTGTCTCATTTAGACAGGCTCGTGGCTATTCTGTATATGTGATTCTTTGGTCTATTCGAGTGTCTCGTTTAGACGAGTTCGTTGCCTTTCCTATTTGATTCTTTGATTCATTATGATTATCTGATTCGTATTATCTTATTTCTCCATTTTATTTGACTTATGATATCTATGCCTTTGATTCGTATGATTCATCTTCGTTTACTTATACTTATTACCTATCTACTTTGTATATATATCTGTTCACTGGACTTTTTAAGCTCAGCCGCATTTTTTTTCCATGCGGCAGGTAATAAGCGGGATGAAGGGCATGAGCGATGAGAGTAGGAGTTAGAAGAATGGATCGTTCACGTATTGAAGTTGTCGGTTTTCACATATGTGAAACTCATATGCGCTAACAATGTGGGAATTAAGATATCACACAATAAACGAATTGTGAATACAAAGAATTGTGATTTCACTCTCTCTTAAACAATGATGCAAATGATGGTAACAAACATAAATTGTTTTTAATGTTTTTAAAGCGTTGTTGTATGGTTTAACTAATTCAAAACTGTTGCCTAGCTAATTTAAGGCTCGATATTATGAACAATTATGTGTGTGGCTATTCATATACCTTAACCTCCATAACATTTCATCTTTTGTATTCCCTCAATAATGGTTGTGCTAAATACTTTTATTGTAAGAACCCTATAAATAGAGGTTCATTTGTAGTTTGTGATTATCTGAAAATGCATTCCACAATCTCTCTATTCTTCTAGCTTATACTTCTTGTCGATTATCATTATTTCGTAACACGTTATCAGCACGATAGTCTCAAAGTACAATCCTCGATCTTGATCGGTATGTCTTGATCTCTATTTAATTATTACCGATTAATAGGGTATGTGTTATATGCGTGGTTTCTATACACGTGATGTTCATTGTGTTATGTTTGTCTTTGTATGAATTGCATGCTATGTTCACTTTTGCTTGTAGTTGATATCTCGTAGATTTATGCAATAGTTATGTTCTTTGATATCAAATTATGAGTGTATTATTATGCTATATATGTAGTATAAGTAATCAAATTTATATGTGGTGTTGTTGAACAATATTTTTTTATTAAACTTTACATAATAAATCCTCCTATATGATTATTGTAGCGTACCAATGTTCGTGTGTTGTGTTTGTTATTAGCAATGCATATATGTATTCTCTGTATTAAAATAAACCTTGCTATGATCACTATTGAATTGTCTTATATGTTTTATCTCTAGTTGTTGTAAATTAGATGTTTCATCAAATTATTCATGTCTTTTCTTAAAATGCAATTCGTTATTGTTTACTGCCATTTGGATCATGTCTACTTTTAAAATGCAACTGTTATATAGTTATTGTGTGCTTATTTTATTAAATGGTATGATTATATATTGCGTGTTTGGTTCTATTTATGTGTGGTTGTATGTTATTCAATAATGTGTTTGTACATAATAAAATGTGTTGTATTGTTATATTCTTATAGTTACTGTGCTACTACATTCTGTTGTGTGCTGTCATATAATATCTAATTTGTGTTTATAATTCTGAAATTCATAATTATTCTTGTGTGTTGTTGTTTGTGATCTTGATATGTCATATAGTTAATGTGTACTCTTTTAATGAGTATGTGTTATACGTTGTTGTGCAATACTAATAAATATTTTTAAAATGTTGTATATTGTTATAAATGTCATGTTGCAAGATTATATGTTTTCTTTTCAATTAATTGATATTCTATGATTTACTTGATCAACGTGTTTCGTTATGTATGTATCTAATTACTTCATAATGTATTTCGTATTTAACAATTAACAAAATCTTAGTAACATGGCATACTGATGAGTTATTTTGCAAATTGTGTGAATGTTAACTCGCATATATTTAACAATATAGCTAGGCATGTCGAATCTTGCAAAACTTGAATTTTTGGCTTTGGACATAAGTGGACAAAACTATTTGTCTTGGGTTCTCGATGCCGAGATATACCTTGCTGCTAATGGTCTTGGTTATACAATCAAAGCGGGAAAGGAAACAACTGTTAAACAAAAGGCTAAGGCAATGATATTTTTACGCCATCACCTCCATGAGAATTTAAAATATGAATATCTCACTGTTAAGGACCCACTTGTCCTTTGAAATCATTTGAAGGACAGATATGAACATCAAAAAATAGTGATTTTACCAAGAGCCCGCTATGACTGGGTTCATTTAAGGTTCCAGGATTTTAAACAGTGAGTGAATATAATTCTGCTGTGTTTAAAATTACCTCCCAATTAACTTTATGTGGAGAAAAGATCACTGATGTAGAAATGCTTGAAAAAACATTCTCTACATTTCATGCCTCTAATTTACTATTGCAACAACAGTACCGCGAAAGAGGCTTTAAAAAGTATTGTGATTTGATCTCGTGTTTACTTGTCGCGGAACAAAACAATGAATTATTGATGAAAAACCATGAGTCACGTCCAACCGGATCCGCTCCACTTTCGGAAGCAAATATGGTAAATGGAGGTCGCGGTTGTGGATCTGACCATGGACGAGGACGTGGCCATGGACGTGGCTGTGGTCGTGGACGTGGCCAAGGGCATGGTTTTGGTCGAGGTAATTATCATGGTTTTCAGTTCGGAAATACAAGTGGTCACAAAAAGTGGCAAGATAAAGGTAAGATGATAAAAAATGATGGAGGTGAAAAAACAAAAGGTGCCATAGAAAGTGTATGTTATCGTTGTGGCGGTACTAATCATTGGGTTCGTGCATGTCATACACCCAAACATTTGGTGGAACTCTACCAACGACCCCAAAAGAACAAAGGAAAAGGGGTCGAAGTTAACTTTGCATCTGATGAAGGGAAACTTGATAGCCTTGATATCGATAGCCTCGGTATTGACAACATTGGTATTCTAGAAGACCCAAATGATAACACTCATTTGGATGTCAGTGATTTCTTGGTAAATGAGTGATCCATAAAGCCAATAATAAAAGTGTCAATAAAGCCAAGAATAAAACGTCTTCACGTTTATGATGATCTTGTTTTTGTTTTGTTTAAAGTTTACCTATTGTTAGGATCTCTGGGAAATAAGAGTTTCTCAATGATGGGAGGATTGTTGGGATATGAGAAATAAGGAGTTTCTCATTGCTGTCGATAGTGAAGCTGGTTCCTGCCGATAGTGTTGCATTGCTGCTGCGGTTGGTTCCTGTCGATAGTATTGTTTTGTTTCTGCCGATAGGGTTGATTGTTGCGGATAGTTATTGTTTGTTATCCGTATGTTTAGTATGGTTGTTAGATTTATTTTTAGAAGAGATTGATCTTTATCTCTTCACACGTTTTCTTGTAAGACGGGTTAGGGTTAGGGTTTCTTATTGTTATAAAAGAAACATCCCGTTCATATGTTTGATACACTTTTGACGAACACAATATTCAATAACACAATTCTTAGTTCATAGTCTGATCCATAGAGGATCATTGTCCTTTATAGCTTTCTTCTTTATTATACTTGTTGTTTAGTTTCCGCATAAACACTTGTATTCCATACAGAGGTTCTTGTTTAACCAAGCTCAATCTAGCTCGAAGTACTCGATCCTACAAGTGGTATCAGAGCCTGGTGAGGATCTCTGATAAAGAAGGAAACTTTGTTGAAGTGTCTCTCTTGAATCTTTTCACAATGTCGCTATCAGGTGATAGATTTGAAATGTGTGCAAGGAAGATTAGGAGTTTGTTCCATAATAAGTCTATGGAAATGCTGACTGATAAAGATGAATCCTATGAAACAAAAGAAAATATGGAAGAATATGCTCTGTTGGGATTCCCATCTCAGGTACAAAGATGTAATCCTGCTTGTCAAGAATTATACTCAACTCTTAATAATGAATACGATGACATGAAATCTAAGTATAATGAATACTTTATTAAGGTTCAAGCATATGACAATGCAGTCAAAACATTAGAAAAACAAAAAATTTGGTTTCAAAATAATCAGTTAGCTTATGAAGAAAAGATAAGGGTTTTAGAGAGAGACTTGAAAAACACCACTAATGAACTTAAATATACTGAGTCTCAAAAAGCTAAGGTGGTGTTAGAGAAACAGGATTTGCAATCTAAACTAGATAATGCCTTGGCTAGGTTTGATAAATGGAAAGATTCATCTAAAATCCTAAACAAGTTAGTCGATAGTTCTATGTCTACAAAAACTAAAAGAGGTTTAGGTTATGGTAACCTGATAGGGCCAAATCAATTTTATGACCCTAATGAGTACAGTGTTTTTAACCCTGAACCTGTAGACTACCAAATACCTGTTAAGTATGTAAAAGAAGGAGGAATGAATGTTGTTCCTCCACCTATCAGAGGAGTCTTTAAGCCTGTCCCTGTTCATTCAGACTCTGACATTGACTCAAATGAGTCACAAATGGTTTATGGTCAAAAGTTAAAAGATTTACCTGAACCTAATGATTGTGTCTCTTGCTCTACAAGTGACAAGTCCTCAGAAGCAGAGTCTAAAGACTTTGTTTCATGTGACTCAAGTGAAAAATTAACCACACCCAAATATCATAAGCCCTCAAGTTCAACTGATAATAAATCTGCTTCTAAATCAGTCTTTTCAGATAACAGCTCAATTAATTCTGTTAAAAGCAAATGTGTCTCTAGTTCCACTAGTGATAATGGTGTCTACATTAAGAAAAGTTGTAGTAAGAACAAGTCTGTTAGGAAGAAGACATGTTTTGTGTGTGGTAGTCAATATCATCTTATCAAAGATTGTGATTTTCATGAGAAAAGAATGAAAGGTGGGCAACAACAAACCAGATCATTGTGGAAAAATGTTAAACAAATACCACCATATGTTCCACAAGCAGCAGGAATGAACTTTTATAGGGCTCCCTTTCCTGCTGGTAGACCTGTTCCTGCTGGTTCCTCTGTTTCTGCTGATATTCAGGGAACCATTCCTGCTGGTACCTCTTCATATTTTCAGAGGGATTTCAGGCATGCCTATTCTAATCAAATCTTTGGAGGGGGAATGGCTTATTCTCCATGGTATCCTTGGTAATTGTCCTGTTTGGTTAATCATGTTGTTGTAATTATGTTTGCTGGTGTGAAGGGTGTCATTAGCCTAAGGGGAGGCTAATGCTTGTATTTTTGTCTTGTTTTTCATTCATGATTATGCTTGTGTTTCTCTAATTTTGTTTTGCAGGTTTTTTAGTGTCTTTTGTTAGTTAACTTTGTTTTGCAGTTTTCTTTATCTTAATGCTTGGAATTTAAACTAAAGACAGTGATCTTCATTCATCAAGAGAAATTTAAGGACATTCAGTTACAAGTTTCAAAAGCTACTTATCAACATCATTCAAAGCATCATACCAACCTTCATACATCAATCTATCTAAACCCTACCACCTATTCCATCTTCCCTTTACCCTTACCCATATTATCAGGCATGAACCTCCTTCCTCTCTGGCGACAGATCTCTTCATAAACATGGGGGACTGGAAGTGCCAATATCACTGGAAGTGGCTGTCTTGGTTCAGGGGATGGAATTGAAGAGCTTGAGGTAGTTGGCCTTTGATGTGTTCTGGAGCGTGTCCTTGCAGTTGGATGACTTGGTTGTGGAATAGGGTTGCTTGATTGTGGAGCTGGCTGGGTTGGCTTAGGAGTTGGTCTGATGGGATTCTTCCTTTGTCTTGGATCTTGGCCTTCACGTTGTCGATTGTCTCGACTTCGAGGGTTTGGTTTTTCTCGGCTAGAGCCTTCTTGAAAATTAGCCTTGCCTTTTGGTACCTGATATGTGTCGTTTTACACATATCTTTTCGTCCAATTTTCGAGTCAAAACAACCAAAAACACTTTAAAACGATCAAATAATGTTAAAAATATCTTTGAGATGTGTTTTTGTGTATTCCATATGCAAAATGATTGAAAACGATTGAAAAACAAACAAAATTTGCAAATGGCAAGTCTAGTCCCTCAAGCTTGAAGAAAATATAAAAAATAATAAAAAAAAATAAATTTTTGGTCCTCGGAATAATAAGCTTGGCATTTTTGGTCACTTGGAATATTTTGGTGAAATGTCAACTCAGGTCCCTGCAGTTTCAAGATTTACAAGAATGGTCCTTGAGGTTTCATAAAGTACAACTTTGGTCCTTGGTATCTATCCTAAACAAGAACTAACAACCGGATCCAAAAGAGAGTACACAAGCCAATAAACCCTTTACCCAATCCCATTTATCCCTATAACCGGCCCAACACTAAATTATCCCACCAGCCCACCTAAACATTAAACCACCCAAGCCCACAACACACTTAAATCCTACCGACCCAACAAACCTAAACTTTACCCGACAACCTTAACTAAAAGCGGGGAGATAAAAAAGGTCAAATCCCTCTTTGGTTGGTCAAGATCCCAATCAACACCAAAATAAGAACCCTAAATCCCTACTTCGCTCTTGTCTTCTTCCCTTATCCCGCCAAAACACAATCACGAGAAACCACCATCACTATCACCACTTCTCCCAAAACTTTCACCTTTTCCACCCCTCCTCTTCCCCATTTCTGAAACCATTCCCCATTTAACCTTCTCCCTCATCCATGTCATCAATCCGTGGGATTTAGTGGCGCCAAGACCAAAATCAAGAGCTGAGATCATTTCTTTTTAATCCTACGGCTGGGAAAGAGTCAAAGAAGCACAAATCGAAGTTATCAAAGGATTACTCTCACGGAAGAAACACAAGAGGAGACCGGAGTATTTTATTTTTTTCTTAGTAGTATAAATAGAGTAGTGAGGTTACTGTGGTAACCAGGTTTATTTTAGCTAGTTTTTTTAAGGTAATTTGTACTTTTAATTCGGTTGTAATTTTTACTTTTTATCTTAATTTAAGTCGAGTTTTATTATTTTACTGCTTAATTTGTTGAAGTTTATTTCAATTTAAGTCGAGTTTTGAAGTTTGTTTTCTTGTTGCTTTCTTGTTGTGCTGCTTCAAACTTGTGGTTATTGTTTGTGTTTGTGGTTAGTTTGGTGAATCGTTTAGTTACTGCTTATGTGAGTTTAGTGTAGTTAGTTTAAGCTTGAAAAGAAAAAAAAATATATATATATATATATAGAGTTACTGAATATAGTTGTTCTTAGTTGTTCTTAGTTTAAGTTGTCTTTGCTTCGATTCTGCTTAAGTTGTTACTGAATATAGTTAGTTTGCTTGTTACTAAATAGAGTGGTATTTGCATTTTGTTAGAAGTAAGTTTGTTATTGTCAAAGAAAGAAAAAAAAAATATATATCAAATAGCAGACTTAGTAGGATCAGTTTTATTAGTAGGATTGTTGAAGTTTGATATAGTTAGATTATATGCTTTTAGTTACTTATTGTTTGTGTTTATTGTTTAGCTTGCTTATTGTTTCGATATTGTATATTGTTTATTGTTTAGTTGCTTATTGTTTTGATGTAAGCTAAATTTTAAAACAATAACAAATTTTATGGATTTTGAAGTTTATTGTTTTGTGGTGTTGTTATTTAGCTTGTTTCTGCTTAGTTAGACTGTTTTGTCCATGGGTTCTGGATTTCGGTTGAGGTTTTGTTTAGTTGTTTTTGAGGTTTTATTTGACTTGTGATTTCTTTGTCCAAAAAGTGTCAGTCCTGGGGTTCGAACCCAGGACAGCTAGAACACGAACTCAACAACCTCAACCACTGGACTCCTAATCCTTTTTAGTTAAACTTTACAAAATCTTATTTAAAACCCTTTTTACTTTTTTATCTTTTTTTTAGCTTATTGTGAGCTATTGCTTAATTTTTAGCTTATTTAAAAAAGCAACTTCACTTTTTATATTTTTCATAGCTCAAGATTAATATTAAGGAAAAAAAATTTCAGATTTTTAAAATTAGTTTTAGCATTTTTAGAAATTTAAAATAGTTTAAATAGTTTTTAATTTATAAAAAATTATTAAAAAGTCAAAAAAAAAATATTTTTCTTTTTTTCCAAAATTTTCTTTTTATATTTAAGTCGTAGGAAAATTAATTCGGTACTCGTAGGGCTAATATTTTTAGAGTTCACTTTTATTTTTGCGCGTTAACATTAATTAAAACGTGCATTTTTAGTTTTAAATATCTTTTGCGTTTCATTGCTTTGTGTAATATTACCACAACACCAAATAATCTCCAAATCAAATCATCAAGCATTTTAATTCCGAACCTAAAACGAAATCCTCGATTCACACCTCGCTGGGACACGACCCGGGTGATCACTTGCCCGGTATCACACACATCACATTCACGGGTTTTGCAAGTTTTACTTTTCCTAAGGTTTGACTTGTCATTTCCCAAAGTATCACGTGTGCACGATACTATATTTATTTATATATATACTACACACGGATCAAATTTTGGCGCCGCTGCCGGGGAGGTTGTGTTGCGACAATATTGTTTAAGGTTTAAACGATTAGTGACTTGAGATCCTTCTTCACGAAGTTATCACTTCCAAAAAAATTATAAAACACAAAAATATTTTTCTTTTCTTTTGTATATATATTATCATATAAAAACAAAAATACAAAAAGATTTTCCGTTTTTCTTGTTAAATTAATAAAACAATAAAAAAATTACCGTCGAAAACCAAGACAGAATACTACCTAACTGGGGGTATGACCATTAATAAGTTCCCAAACAAAAGATTAAAACTTGCCTTTATGTCGCTTGCGAATTCGGCTCACCTTTGATTGATAAACAACCTAATCAAGTGGTTTAAGGTAGGTCTTGACATTAAATTGCAGACCGAAGAGAGATCCATTCTTCTCTCCCGCCACTCTGCGCGTTTATCTTTTGAAGAGCTACCGTACGCTTGTTTGATTTAAGGTTTAAGTTCACTTGTGTTTTGCCTCGGTCTTGTTTTAATTGAAATTGTTTTTGTTAGTGCATGCGCACTCGTTCTTCTCCGTCAACAAGTCCGTTACGTGAACTCGTGCATACCTCGAGAAGACGTAATCGAAGACGTAATCGTGGGCATTCCGCCCCAATAGCCGGACCCGAGATTCGTGCTATTCCCGTTCCTCCCATTGTCACAATGGCGGAGGAACGTACCATGTGTGAGCTTCTCCAAGCACCCACCGAGGGTTACGGAGATGCTATTGTTGTTCCGGCAATCGTTGCCGATAGCTTTGAGCTTAAGACCGGGTTGCTATCCTTAGTAACTTCGAGTCAATATTTCAGATTTGAGAGGGACGATCCTCATTCCCACATTCGATGGTTTAACAAGATCACCTCTACCATCAAATACCGAAATGTACCACAAGATGCAATCAAATTGCTTCTTTTTCCTTTCTCTCTCGAGGGTTCGGCCCGAACTTGGCTAGAAAAACAACCCCCTCGTTCTATTTTAACATGGGAAGATTTGGTGTCAAAATTTGTGAATGAATTCTTTCCTCCATCAAAAACCACAGCCCTTAAAAATGAAATCACCAAATTCACTCAAAAATTTGATGAATCCTTTAGTGAAGCGTGGGACCGTTTTAAAGAATTACTTCGCAAATGTCCTCACCATGGTTTCTCCGAGTTACATCAACTCGATACCTTCTACAATGGTTTGAACCATTCCGATCAAGACTCTCTAAATGCCGCCGCCGGTGGTAATCTCTTGTATCGGACGACTAAAGATGCTTTAGCCATCATTGAAAATAAGTCTAAGGTTCGTACTTCACGAAGCAAGCAAGTTGTTTCTCAAGTGAATGCTTCACCTTCTACTTCATCTCCCGTGAGTTCTTCTAGCACCGATGCTAAGATTGACAAACTCACGGAGGCTATTCAAGCTTTGGTTCTTTCCAAGCATAAGAAACAATCTTCCCCACAAACTTCTTCACCTACTCAAGTCAAAGCGGTGGAAGAAACTTGTGTCACTTGTGGTGGTCCTCATGCATATTACAATTGTACTGCCACCGATGGTAGTCATTGTGATGTCAATGCGGTATCCGGGTCTTTCAACCAAGGAGGTAATCAATACCGTCCTCAAGTTGACCCGAACTATCGTGTTAGCAATCAAAATGGACCACCCGGATTTTCTCAACCCAACAATCCAAATAGATTCAATCAAAACCAACCGAGAGGGCAAAATGTTCAAAATCAATTTCAAGCCCCGATCAATCAATACCCAAATCAAGGTGGTAATTTTAATCAAGGCTTTCAAGCTTCGAATTACCAAGCCCCAATTGCTTCCTCAAACGAACTTGCTAATTACATCAAAGCAAATGAAGCAAATATGAGGTCAATGCAAAGTCAAATCACCACCTTGAAAAATGATTTTCAAACTTCAATTTCAAAACAAGGTTATGAACTTAAAAATGAGCTTAAGAATACAAATCAAAAGATTGATCAATCTCAAAATAAAATTGAGAACATGTTTGCTAGTCTCATGTGTCAATTGAATCAACCTTCAACTTCGGGAACCCTTCCGGGAAATACCATTCCAAACCCGAAGGGTGAGTTGAAAGCTATTACCACTCGTAGTGGTAAGACAATCGATGGACCCTCGATTCCTACTCCTTCTCCGGTGAAGGAAGTGGAACGAGAAACCAAGGTGACAAAGGACAAAGTGCACATTACTAGCCCACAAAGTACCGCAAACGTCCAACCTTCGGTAGTCCAACCTCCAATTCCGGAACCCGATGTTCCGAAGACAAATTCTAAGCCCTCGATTCCTTATCCTTCGAGGCTTAATGAACAAAAGCTCCGTGACAAAACTAATAGTCAAATGATGAAGTTTCTTGAAATCTTTCAAAAGATACACTTCGATATTAGTTTTGCAGATGCTCTTCTCTACATGCCAAAGTTTGCTTCAACATTTAAAAGTCTCCTTAGCAATAAGGAAAAATTGTTGGTATTGGCAAAAACTCCATTGAATGAGAATTGTTCGGCGGTGATTCTTAAGAAGTTACCCGAAAAACTAGGAGACCCCGGCAAATTTCTCATTCCTTGTGACTTCCAAAAGCTTGATGAATGCTTAGCCTTGGCCGATCTTGGCGCAAGCATCAATCTAATGCCTCTTTCCGTATGGGCGAAGCTTTCTCTACCGGAACTTACTGATACACGAATGACTCTCGAGCTTGCAAACCGATCGGTTACTGTTCCGAAAGGTATCGCCGAAGATGTCTTCGTGAAGGTTGGCAAGTTCCATTTTCCTGCTGACTTCGTAGTAGTCGATTTTGATGCCGATCCCCGTGTCCCCCTTATTTTGGGAAGACCATTCTTGAAAACGGCTCGTGCATTAATCGACGTCTACGAAGGTGAAATGACTCTTAGAGTCTGTGATGAAAAATTGGTCTTAAATATTGAGAGTACTTCAAAATATCCTCTCAAGCATGATAGCGAGTCAATTAACCAAATTGATATCATTGATACTACATGCGAGGAATATTTTCATGAAGTGCTAAGTGGCAATCCCACTTCTTCGGACCATACCAATGCTCTCTCTTCCCCTTCTCTCACTCCATTTGAGGGAAGTGACTTCATTTTGGAGGAGATTGAAGCTTGTTTAGCTTGTGATGTAACTCAATCGGAAATGGATGAAGGTGTGTTTGACATGGAAGGAGACCTTCGTCTAATTGAGAAGTTACTTAATGAAGATCCATCATCTCTCCCTCCGAAAGAACTTCATAATGAGGAAATCACATCTAGTGAGAATCCTATTGATCCACCGGAGGTCGAACTTAAGGACTTACCGCCTCATCTCGAATATGCATTTTTGGAGGGTACCGATAAATTACCCGTCATAATTGCTAAAGATTTAAATGATGAGGAGAAAACCGCTCTCATAAAGGTTTTAAAGTCACACAAGCGAGCCATCGCTTGGAAACTTTCCGACATTAAGGGTGTTAACCCGGAATTTTGTACACACAAGATTTTAATGGAAGATGACTTTAAACCAGCGGTTCAACATCAAAGAAGGGTTAATCCAAAAATTCACGAGGTTATCAAAAAGGAAGTTCTTAAACTCCTTGATGCCGGCTTGATTTACCCTATCTCGGATAGTCCTTGGGTGAGCCCCGTTCATTGCGTACCTAAAAAAGGTGGCATTACCGTTGTTACAAATAATGAGAACGAGTTGATTCCAACTCGATTGGTGACGGGATGGCGTGTTTGCATTGACTACCGAAAGTTAAATGACGCCACCCGTAAAGACCACTTCCCTCTTCCATTCATGGACCAAATGCTCGAAAGACTTGCGGGAAACGAGTACTATTGTTTTCTCGACGGTTTCTCGGGTTACTTCCAAATTCCCATTGACCCGCAAGATCAAGAAAAGACCACTTTCACTTGCCCTTATGGAACGTTTGCCTACCGACGCATGCCTTTTGGCTTATGTAATGCTCCGGGCACGTTCCAAAGGTGTATGTTGGCCATTTTTCACGACATGGTCGAGAAAACTATGGAGGTCTTTATGGATGATTTCTCGGTCTTTGGGGATTCTTTCACCACATGTCTCTCCCATTTGGACAAAATGCTTCAACGTTGTGAAGACACTAATCTTTGTCTAAATTGGGAGAAAAGTCATTTCATGGTCAAAGAGGGCATTGTCCTCGGCCATAAGATTTCTAAGAGTGGGATTGAGGTCGATAAGGCTAAAGTTGATGTTATCGCTAAGTTACCTCATCCCACTACCGTCAAGGGTATTCGGAGTTTCCTTGGTCACGCCGATTTCTATCGTAGATTCATCCAAGATTTTTCGAAAATCGCCCGGCCGATGACCCGTCTCCTTGAAAAGGAAACTCCGTTCGTTTTCTCACAAGAGTGCATTGAAGCTTTTCAAACTCTAAAGAAAAAGCTTACTGAAGCACCGATCTTAGTTGCCCCCGATTGGGACCTACCTTTTGAACTCATGTGTGATGCAAGTGATTTTGCCATAGGTGCGGTCTTGGGGCAACGAAAAGCAAAACATTTTTAGCCTATACACTATGCTAGCAAAACTATGACCGAAGCTCAAACACATTACACCACGACGGAAAAAGAATTATTAGCCGTGGTATATGCTTTCGAAAAATTTCGGCCATACTTAATCTTGTCTAAAAGCATAGTGTATACGGATCACTCGGCTCTCAAATATCTCTTTGCAAAACAAGATGCAAAGCCGAGATTGCTCCGTTGGGTTCTCCTCCTACAAGAATTTGATATCACCATCCGTGATAAAAAAGGAGCCGAGAACCTTGCTGCTGATCATTTGTCCCGATTAGAGAATCCTCATCAAAGTGCGCTCGAGAAAAAGGAAATAAATGAAACATTTCCTCTTGAGACACTTAACGTGGTATCTTTTCGTGGTGATTCTAGTACCCCATGGTTTGCCGATTTTGCAAACTACCATGCGGGAAACTTTGTTGTGAAAGGGATGTCGTCCCAACAAAAGAACAAATTCTTCAAAGATGTGAAGCATTACTTTTGGGACGACCCCTACTTGTTTAAAATCTGTGCGGATCAAGTCATCCGGCGATGTGTTCACGGCCAAGAAGCCGTTGAAATTCTTAAGGCTTGCCACAATGGACCCACGGGGGGACATCATGGTGCCAACTACACCGCCAAAAAGGTGTTTGATTCCGGTTTCTTTTGGCCCATAATCTACCGTGATGCCCATGACTTAGTCAAATCTTGCGACTCTTGTCAACGTCACGGGAAGATTTCTCAAAAAGATGAAATGCCACAAAACGTCGTTCAAGTTTGTGAAATCTTCGACGTTTGGGGCATTGACTTTATGGGCCCGTTCCCGTCTTCACGAGGGAACAAGTATATACTCGTGGCCGTCGATTATTTGTCTAAATGGGTTGAAGCGAAAGCACTCCCCACCAACGACGCCCGAGTAGTGTGCAAATTTTTGAAAACTCTCTTTGCTCGGTTTGGAACTCCACGTGCTATCATTAGTGATCGTGGTACGCACTTTTGCAATGATCAATTTGCAAAAGTCATGCTTAAGTACGGTATCACTCACCGTCTTTCTACCGCGTATCACCCACAAACAAGTGGACAAGTGGAAGTTTCAAACCGTGGTTTAAAAAGAATTTTGGAAAGGACCGTAGGTGAAAACCGTGCGTCTTGGTCGGATAAACTAGATGATGCACTTTGGGCCTTCCGTACAGCTTACAAAACACCCATCGGGTGCACTCCTTACAAACTTGTGTACGGAAAGGCGTGCCATCTACCGATCGAGCTCGAGCACAAAGCTTATTGGGCCTTGAAGCATGCAAACTACGACCTTCAGTCCGCGGGTGATCACCGCAAAGTTCAACTCAATGAATTAAATGAACTTCGTGATCAAGCCTACGAGAATTCTTTGATCTACAAAGAAAAGAAAAAGAAGATCCACGACTCCAAGATCAAAAACCGCGTTTTTAACGTTGGTGATCGAGTCCTTCTTTTTAACTCTAGATTAAAGATTTTCTCGGGCAAGTTAAAAACCCGATGGACTGGACCATTCACCGTTGCCAAAGTTTTTCCTTATGGTACTGTCGAGTTATCTCAAAATGACGGACCAAACTTCAAGGTGAACGGTCATAGGTTGAAGCATTATTTTGGAGGGGACATACCATCCATGGTTGTCCCGGATCTCCAAACTTTCCCCATGGACCAATGAATTCGGGGTCGAGTCAAGCTAGTGACTCGGTTATCAAAAACATTAGCAAAACATGGGTTCTCACCCGTGTCTCTGTTTTCTTTCTCTTTTCTACCACTAAGTGTGGGGGAGATGGTCTCTTCCACTCACGTCCCCGTAGACTTTTTAATTGATTTTTCTCCCGGGCTGTTCAGGAACCCTTTGTTACAGTTGGCCGTTCACAAGCGGTTAGCTTGCGTGACAAACCTGACTGTTCGGGAGAAATCAACTCAATTCGGGGTCGAGTCAAGCTAGTGACTCGGTGATCAAAAACTCAAAGCACCATATGGGTTTTCACCCATATTTCTGACTTCTTTCTATTTTCTACCACCTAAGTGTGGGGGTGATGCCCCACATGTTGTATATATGAAAATTTTTCAAAAAAAAAAAAAAAAAAAAAAAAAAAAAAAAAAAAAAAAAAAAAAAAAAAAATGTGTATATAAAATAAAATGGCTATTCTTATTTCCCTTTCACGTTCTAAGTGTTGGTTTAACAACCAGTACTTTGAATATTGAGGGCAATATTCAGTTCTAAGTGTGGGGGGGAATTCTAGCGAATTTAATCAAATGTACCATCTAGCACCCCCATTTTAGCCAAAATTTTAAAAAAAAAATTTTCTCACTTAGAACGAAATAAAATGGTTATCAGTCCACCATGTCTAACACACAAAAGGATTGGCTAATCCAAGAGCAAACGGCTCTTGGTAAAGATATATCAAATCCGTTTACGGCTTACAATTTGCCAAAAATTGTATGGTATTCGACTCACCATATCCTAAAAAGATGAAGAGTTGGCTAGCCCGCAAGATTATGGCTTGTGGTAAAGGCAGTTGAAAAACCATAATTGGTCATCAGCTCACCAAAGATAATAAGTGGTTTTATCTAAGAGTTGGCTAGTCCAGAAGCAAACGGCTTCTGGTAAAGACAAACCAAATCCGTTGGCAGCTGGTGATTTGCTCAAAATCATATGGTTATCAGTGTACCATAGTTCTTACTTGAACTGAAACATTTGGCTACTCCAGAGGTGATGGCTTCTGGTAAAGAGATACATCCATCAACTTTTCATAAAAAAATTGCTAGGGACTAGCAATTGCTCAGTGTGGGGGATTTGATATGTGTCGTTTTACACATATCTTTTCGTCCAATTTTCGAGTCAAAACAACCAAAAACACTTTAAAACGATCAAATAATGTTAAAAATATCTTTGAGATGTGTTTTTGTGTATTCCATATGCAAAATGATTGAAAACGATTGAAAAACAAACAAAATTTGCAAATGGCAAGTCTAGTCCCTCAAGCTTGAAGAAAATATAAAAAATAATAAAAATAAATAAATTTTTGGTCCTCGGAATAATAAGCTTGGCATTTTTGGTCACTTGGAATATTTTGGTGAAATGTCAACTCAGGTCCCTGCAGTTTCAAGATTTACAAGAATGGTCCTTGAGGTTTCATAAAGTACAACTTTGGTCCTTGGTATCTATCCTAAACAAGAACTAACAACCTGATCCAAAAGAGAGTACACAAGCCAATAAACCCTTTACCCAATCCCATTTATCCCTATAACCGGCCCAACACTAAATTATCCCACCAGCCCACCTAAACATTAAACCACCCAAGCCCACAACACACTTAAATCCTACCGACCCAACAAACCTAAGCTTTACCCGACAACCTTAACTAAAAGCGGGGAGATAAAAAAGGTCAAATCCCTCTTTGGTTGGTCAAGATCCCAATCAACACCAAAATAAGAACCCTAAATCCCTACTTCGCTCTTGTCTTCTTCCCTTATCCCGCCAAAACACAATCACGAGAAACCACCATCACTATCACCACTTCTCCCAAAACTTTCACCTTTTCCACCCCTCCTCTTCCCCATTTCTGAAACCATTCCCCATTTAACCTTCTCCCTCATCCATGTCATCAATCCGTGGGATTTAGTGGCGCCAAGACCAAAATCAAGAGCTGAGATCATTTCTTTTTAATCCTACGGCTGGGAAAGAGTCAAAGAAGCACAAATCGAAGTTATCAAAGGATTACTCTCACGGAAGAAACACAAGAGGAGACCGGAGTATTTTATTTTTTTCTTAGTAGTATAAATAGAGTAGTGAGGTTACTGTGGTAACCAGGTTTATTTTAGCTAGTTTTTTTAAGGTAATTTGTACTTTTAATTCGGTTGTAATTTTTACTTTTTATCTTAATTTAAGTCGAGTTTTATTATTTTACTGCTTAATTTGTTGAAGTTTATTTCAATTTAAGTCGAGTTTTGAAGTTTGTTTTCTTGTTGCTTTCTTGTTGTGCTGCTTCAAACTTGTGGTTATTGTTTGTGTTTGTGGTTAGTTTGGTGAATCGTTTAGTTACTGCTTATGTGAGTTTAGTGTAGTTAGTTTAAGCTTGAAAAGAAAAAAAATATATATATATATAGAGTTACTGAATATAGTTGTTCTTAGTTGTTCTTAGTTTAAGTTGTCTTTGCTTCGATTCTGCTTAAGTTGTTACTGAATATAGTTAGTTTGCTTGTTACTAAATAGAGTGGTATTTGCATTTTGTTAGAAGTAAGTTTGTTATTGTCAAAGAAAGAAAAAAAAAATATATCAAATAGCAGACTTAGTAGGATCAGTTTTATTAGTAGGATTGTTGAAGTTTGATATAGTTAGATTATATGCTTTTAGTTACTTATTGTTTGTGTTTATTGTTTAGCTTGCTTATTGTTTCGATATTGTGTATTGTTTATTGTTTAGTTGCTTATTGTTTTGATGTAAGCTAAATTTTAAAACAATAACAAATTTTATGGATTTTGAAGTTTATTGTTTTGTGGTGTTGTTATTTAGCTTGTTTCTGCTTAGTTAGACTGTTTTGTCCATGGGTTCTGGATTTCGGTTGAGGTTTTGTTTAGTTGTTTTTGAGGTTTTATTTGACTTGTGATTTCTTTGTCCAAAAAGTGTCAGTCCTAGGGTTCGAACCCAGGACAGCTAGAACACGAACTCAACAACCTCAACCACTGGACTCCTAATCCTTTTTAGTTAAACTTTACAAAATCTTATTTAAAACCCTTTTTACTTTTTTATCTTTTTTTTAGCTTATTGTGAGCTATTGCTTAATTTTTAGCTTATTTAAAAAAGCAACTTCACTTTTTATATTTTTCATAGCTCAAGATTAATATTAAGGAAAAAAAATTTCAGATTTTTAAAATTAGTTTTAGCATTTTTAGAAATTTAAAATAGTTTAAATAGTTTTTAATTTATAAAAAATTATTAAAAAGTCAAAAAAAAAATATTTTTCTTTTTTTCCAAAATTTTCTTTTTATATTTAAGTCGTAGGAAAATTAATTCGGTACTCGTAGGGCTAATATTTTTAGAGTTCACTTTTATTTTTGCGCGTTAACATTAATTAAAACGTGCATTTTTAGTTTTAAATATCTTTTGCGTTTCATTGCTTTGTGTAATATTACCACAACACCAAATAATCTCCAAATCAAATCATCAAGCATTTTAATTCCGAACCTAAAACGAAATCCTCGATTCACACCTCGCTGGGACACGACCCGGGTGATCACTTGCCCGGTATCACACACATCACATTCACGGGTTTTGCAAGTTTTACTTTTGGTCAAAAGATGTAGATTGGCAGGGACACCTCAACCCTGTGTACCATAATGGTACCCATCAACCCTACCCAGCAAAGGTTTGATGCCTGTGAAATACCTCCACCCAATACCCAACCATGCTTGCGGAACGGAATCGAACTCGCGTCCATCATTTGGTCAAGACATCACATGGTTGGGCCCGGCTTCAAAGGTAGCTGGTTGATATCATTAGAGCTTATGGTCCCCATGTGAGGACTTCCTAAGGTTTGACTTGTCATTTCCCAAAGTATCACGTGTGCACGATACTATATTTATTTATATATATACTACACACGGATCAGTACCGGTACTTTATAGAAGGCAGCAGTTGTTCTCTCCATCTCTTCAGTAAGCAGAGCCACTGTTCTCTTCATCTGTTCTTTGTGCTCATTTGTTAAGGGAAAATTAGGAGGGAAAGTCTCCCATTCACCCTGACAATAAACCAAGGACTTCAACTCTGATGAATCTTCATCATCAGAGCTAAAGTACTCAAATGAAGAAGGGGTAGATGGAAGAGGATCAGATGAATCCTCCTCAACCTTGGCCTTACCTTTGTTTTGAGAGGATGATGTTGTTTTGGGAAAGTAGTTTTTCCATCCTGAGTCACTGGAGGAGGAAGAATCTGATGAGATTTCGATGATTGGATGTTTGGATGAACTCATGTTTTTGCTTGATTTTGATGATTTTTGGTTCGGTTTGTGATAACCAAGTTCTGTGATTTGAGGGTTATATAATGATATGGAGATTAGTGCAAATTTATTGGTGGTTGGTATTGTGAATTAATTCGGGTAAGTTATTCTTAATGACTAAGTTCGGAAGGTTGACTTTGGTCAAACCACCTCATTCCTGCCGATTGGTCAAACCTCTTATTGCTGCCGATTGACCAAGTGTTACTGCCGATTGGTCAAACCTTCTTAAGTTAATTGGTCAATGTTTCGTGCAAAGAATTGCAGCAATTTAAAGTGATATTTTTGGCAACCAAACATATAATTGCACTTCTCTCATCTCAATTTCTCAAAAACCTATCAAACCCTAATTTTCTCATTACAAACCCTAAATCATTCCTCCAACACAATGACAACTCTTCGTTACAAGGATGATCATAACAAGGTTGCTTATTTAGAGTCTTCTTCAAGAAGTGTTGGTTATGATGAGGTTCTAGCATTTCTTCGTGGGTTATCTATTCGTTATGCCCTCACGTATTGCCCAGTGACAGTGTATGATTCATTGGTCAAGCAGTTTTGGGGAACAGCTAAGGTAAGACACATTATGGGAAGGGAAGATGATATTGTTGCTATCATTGATAACCAAGAAGTGATTATTACTGAGGAGTTGATTCGGGTACAGCTTTAATTTCCTGAGGAGCAAGGGTAATATGATCTTTCAAGGCAAGATATTACTGATGGTATGGCAGCTATAGGTTATCCTGTTACTGGCAGTTGTACTTTCTTGAAAAGTAAGTTGTCTCCTCAATGGAGATTTTTGATTCATACTTTACTCCAGTGTATTAGTGTTAAGACAGGTGGTTGGGATCAATGTCCAAGTCCTATTGCATCTGGTCTAGTTTGTTTATCTCAGGGTAGGATCTTTAATTGGGCAAAATATATTTTTGAGGGAATGATTGAGAATATCAGTAATGGTAAAAACAGCTTTTTGATGTACCCTAGATTTCTTCAAATCATCTTAGGTGTACAGACCATTAATACATCCCCTAAGATTGTAAATCGGTTGACTGCCAAAATGTTTGCCCTGATGAAGATGAACTTTACTGGCCAACATTTGCCTTTGTTGCCTCCTATGTTACACAACCCTGATCCTGCTGACAACCCAGATCCTGCTGATAATGTCAGTATCCCACCATCACCCAATGCAGCTGATGAAGGGACTTCAGTTGCTGCTGATGCATCTGCATCTGTTGCTGCTGATGAACCATTACCTCCATCACCTAGACCAGTGTCACCCACACCTGAAACTAATGACCCTGTTAAGCCCAATGATCAGCCCATTTCAGATGATACACCTGTTGTTCAGCCAACTCCTTCTGTGGACTTACCTTCTTCTTCAAGGCTGTCAACTCCTAGTCCTATTAGGCAGACTTTCAGTGAAGACACACATGAAAGGGGGGAATTTCATATATCTCCTCCTAGATCCAATGAAGCACCTAATACCTCAGGTATTCCTACTGGTGGAGCTGAGGATGCTGCTGATCTCACCTCTATGTCCCAGTTACTTGACAGATCTGTGAAGAAAATTGAGGCATTGGAGTTAGAACTTAAAGAGACAAAAAGGGTTTTTGGTGAGAAAGTTGAAAATTTGGAAAAGGAGCTCAAGAACACTAAAGATACTTTTGGTGACATTCTTCAAAACCTAAATGATAGGATCAGTTCTTTGGAAGGTCAATGTCCTCAGAAGAAAAGAAGGGTTGTAATTTCTGAGTCTGAGGAAGATCAGGATGATATGTCATTTGATGGACTTAATGTGCTGGCATCTGTCTCTCTTGATAGTGCACATACTGAAGTGCCTACCTCCTCTGAGCATACTATCACTACTCAGCCTCAGCCCTTTACTGGAACAAGAATCATTGCTACTGATGTCTCTTGTGTTCCTGCTGAAGTTGTTAGTGTTTCTTCTGAGTCTAAGGTTCCTGCTGCTACTGTTGGTAGTTCATCTGTTGCTGCTGATAGTAACATCATTCCTCCTGAAGCAACTCAAAATGATGAAGAGATAGCTGAAAAGGTGCATGCACAGGAAATTGCTGCTGAAGAAGCTAGACTAGCTCAGGTTGCTCATGATGAGGAGCTTGCAAGGAAATTGTCTGTAGAAGAGAGGGATATAGCTGAGACTACTTCAGAAGAGTTTAGTGAGCAAGTTGAATACTTATTGAATACTGACATGATTATTCGAGCTCATGGCTTTATGGTTCTTCAACATTCAGAGTTGGATTCGGATGAAAGGTCAGATCTGCTCAAGGCTTTTATCTTAAAGAAACATAATGTAGCCAATTGGAATGACTTGATGCAGAGGATCAGTGAAAGACAAAAGTCAGGATTTAAGATGCCTACAAACAGAGATAATGTCAATTTTATGAAGGTGTATCTGAAGAATGAAGCTAACTACAAGCTAAGTGACTTCAAAGGTTGGACTGATGCTGCAATCCAAAAGTTGTTCCTTGATACCTATGCAAGGATAAATTCTTCAGTTCTGACAGATATTTTACAAAGGAAGAAAAGAGAGCCTTCATTTTTAGAATCTGATGTTGCAAAGAAAATGAAGTCTGGAGAGACATTATCTGATGCATCCTTCTTTGTTCCTGCTGAAGGTTCTCAGACAGCCACATTCATTTCACCAAGTCATAATGAAGATGCATCTGAGGTACCACAAGAAGGTCTTGTTTCTGCTGATATTCCTGCTGCTAATGTTTCTATTCCTGCTGAACCATCTTCCTCTGTTCCTATCCTTCAATATGGTCTAAGGACAAGGCAGAAGAGTCATTCTCACTACTCTTCTTCTGTGGATATTTCTGAAGTGGATGATCATGATTTGATTAGGGTTGATTCTGAAAGTGATTCAGAGGGTGATTCCATTCATTCTTGGGGTCATATTGCTCATTGGGAGCTTAGATCTACTTCTGAAGGTGAAATCAATGTTTGGTTTTCTCTTGATGGGACAGTCAAATTCTTTACATTTCTGAGGGAGATCTTGAATAAGGTTGAAAGAAAAGATTTGGAGCATCTTTATAAGATAGTGGATAATCATTATCAATCTCATACTCCTACTGGGATTGGCCTACTGCTTTGGGGAGATTTACAAGTCTTGATGAATACATTGGATGGAGACAAGGCTAAATTGGTGTGGGGAAATCAATCTACCTGGAGAGTCTTTTCTTGGAGGTTATATCCATCTTCCAATGTTCATGTTGTAGAGCTCATCTCTGGCAAGTTCCTGACTATGTTTGTGGATGTCATTTATCCATTATCTGAGGGACTTTTGAAAAGAATGCTGACACAGAAGGTTAGAGTTCCCAAGCATACAATTGGCAATGATTTAACTACAGCTGAACAATTGGTTAAATTCATCAAAGATCAACTAGCAACTAAAGGATCATCAGCTTAAGGGGAGGATTGCAGATTAAGGGGAGGATGAAGCTCAAGGGGAAGATTGTTCTTGTTATTGTTGTATATTTTTCTATCTTTCTTTCTTTTGGTTTCTTTTCTTATTTTCTTATTTTCTTTTGGTGTGTTTCTGATTTCTTTTTCTTAGTTCAAAAAAAAAATCTTGTATATTTTGTGTGCTAATAAGTTGGTTTTGAGCAACACCTTGCAGGTACAGTGTTGGTGTTTACACCTGCACAATAAATGGTGCTCAACTCACCATGTCTTGCAGACAAGAAAGAGTTGGCTCACCATGAGGGTACGGCTCTGGTGTGATAATCAAATCCGTTGATAGCTGTAATAGCTTGCTCAAAGCTATAGGGTACTTCAACTCACCCATGATTTATTTCTGAGAGTTGAAAATGGTTCTCAATTCACCATGGATGTAACCCTTATGGGATCCAAAGGATTGGCTAGTCCACAAAAGTATGGTTTGTGGTAAAGACACTTGGTATCCATATTTGGTATTCAATTCACCAAGGTTTGTTGTAACCAAAGAATTGGCTAGTCCTGAGCAAACGGCTACAGGTAAAGACAAGTCAAATCCGTTTATAGTTGCTGATTTGCTAATAAATCAGATGGTTATCAATGTACCATGATCTAACACATCTAAACATTGGCTACTCTAGTAGTGATGGCTATTGGTAAAGAGACATCAAATCCATTAATTTTCAATGATTCACCTCTCACAGGAGTTAACACACCTGGATGTGATGAGAATAGTATGAAACTTAAGTGATTTGATGTACATATTGTCATAGTGGCAGCCAAGTTCAAGTGAATATCATGGTGACCAGTATATATGTTTTGAAGAAGATTTCATATTCCTGCTGAACTATTGAAGTTGCTGCTGGATGCTATAGAGGTTGGAATCTTGCAAGTTATGGATGTTGCTGCTGGTTACTACTTATTGCTGCTGCTAAGTCGCAGTCCTCAAGCCTGAGAAGTTAAAGCTCTATCACATTGGAATCTTGCAGGTTAACCTAGTCAACCTCAAGATTAGGGGAGGATTGTTAGGATCTCTGGGAAATAAGAGTTTCTCAGTGATGGGAGGATTGTTGGGATATGAGAAATAAGGAGTTTCTCATTGCTGCTGATAGTGAAGCTGGTTCCTGCCGATAGTGTTGCATTGCTGCTGCGGTTGGTTCCTGCCAATAGTATTGTTTTGTTTCTGCCGATAGGGTTGATTGCTGCGGATAGTTATTGTTTGTTATCCGTATGTTTAGTATGGTTGTTAGATTTATTTTTAGAAGAGATTGATCTTTATCTCTTCACACGTTTTCTTGTAAGACGGGTTAGGGTTAGGGTTTCTTATTGTTATAAAAGAAACATCCCGTTCATATGTTTGATACACTTTTGACGAACACAATATTCAATAACACAATTCTTAGTTCATAGTCTGATCCATAGAGGATCATTGTCCTTTATAGCTTTCTTCTTTATTATACTTGTTGTTTAGTTTCCGCATAAACACTTGTATTCCATACAGAGGTTCTTGTTTAACCAAGCTCAATCTAGCTCGAAGTACTCGATCCTACACCTATATTGTCCTATGAGACATACTTTATCTATGATTATTCACTTGGCTTAATAAAACATGTTATTTCCTTTTAATTATTTCGTTAAACACTTTACTTAAAATATATGTTTTATTTTGAAGAATATGGATCGTGTAGCACAACTTATTATTGATGATGAAGACATATGTCTAGTAGATAGTGCAACCACACACACGATACTCAAAAAGGAGAAATATTTCTCACACTTAAACATAAAAGAATCAAATGTGAGTAATATCTCGGGTAGTGCAAAGCTAATAAAATGTTATGGAAAAGCACATATATTATTACCCGAAGGTAGAATGTTTAAAATTGACAATGCACTATTTTCCCCCAAGTCTCAAAGGAATTTATTAAGTTTTAAAGATATTCGTCGAAATGGATATCATATTGAGACTACAAATGAAGGACATGATGAGTACCTTCATATTACGAATGTGATTTTAGGTAAAAAAAAGAAAGTGTTAGAAAAAATTACCTGCATTTTCATCCGGGTTATATTATACTAAGATTAATATTGTTGAAACAAATGTGGTCATAAATAAAAAACTTATTGACCGAGAAAATTTTATCGTTTGGCATGATCGGCTAGGCCATCCCAAATCATTAATGATGCGAAAGATACTAGAAAATTCAAAAGGACACCCATTAAAGGACCATAAGGTTCTTGAAACAAAAGATATTACATGTGTTGCCTGCTCAAAAGGAAAATTAATCACACACCCATCACCAGCTAAGGTAGGGAATGAATCCCTTAATTTTATGGAAAGAATCCAAGGGGATATATGTGGGCCCATACATCCACCTTGTGGACCATTTAGATACTTTATGGTTTTAATCGATGCATCGACTCGATGGTCACATGTGTGCTTATTTTCAAGTCACAATATAGTGTTGGGAATTAAATATTCAAGAAGTTTAATATCAGGTTCTACTCAAAGAAATACTCTAAGTATGATTCTGCTGCTAAGAGCATTTGATTCTACTGCTAGCGTTAACATTCTGCTGCTGAATGATTCTGCTGCTAGCGTAAACATAGCTGCTGGTGATTAACTTTCTACTGCTAAGTGGATAAGTATGAAAAGATATTCTGTGTATTAAAGTCAACAATATACGGTAGATAATATCTTACCCCATGTGATCAGTCATAATGTTATATTCACAGAACAAGTCATAAACATAGATACAAGTTGTATCTTAATGACTGACACTCTCAAAGCAAGCGTTCAATAAGACTTGACAATATTGTAAAGATCTTTCTTGTGTTATAAAAGAAAGATCTTAGACTAGTGATAAACATAGACATATACGAAATAGGTAATAGTGTGAGAATTATTAAGTGCTTAGAAAATAACTCTCAAGAACATAGAACCAATATCACAAGTCATAGAAAACATAAGATTCAAGGTCTTTGTAACCCTAGTGATATTAAAGATCATTCGTATTATCTTAAATAATATTGAATCGTTTGGTGATAACATTGCATGTTCTTTGTTCTATATACATAAGCATAACTGTTCCATTTCCACAACACAAATAACCTTCTAAGTGTGATTAAGTAAATTCCGCGTACTTGATCATATTAACTCAACTTATCACATACACAATGCAACGAAGGTTTAACCACCTTATCAGTGTTTCGATCAACCTCTCATCAATTGGTATCAGAGCAAGGCTGATATAGTTGATTTAGAAGATGAAGAAGAAGAAATGGACGTTGAATCTATTCAGACCAATGTTGCTGCAAAAATACCCATGCTCAAACAGAATGAGTTTGAGATGTGGAGGCTAAGGATAGAGCAATATTTCCATGTGCAAGACTATGCACTTTGGGAAATCATTGAAGATGGAAACTCTTACCAGCCTACAACCATTTCATCAACAGTGGACGGCAAAGTGGTGACAACTCTGCAGACAAAACCAACAACTGCAGAAGATAGAATAAAGAAGAAAAATGTCTTAAAGGCAAGAAGCATGCTGATGATGACCATACCCAATGATTAACTTTTAAACTTCAGCAAGTTCAAAGATGCCAAGTCATTATTTGAAGCTATAATTTCCAGATATAGTGGAAATGAAGCCACCAAGAAGACCCACAATGCACTGCTCAAGCAGCAGTTTGAAAACTTCTCCTCTACATACAATGAATCTCTTGACCATATGTTTAATAGGCTTCAGAATATTGTGAGCCAACTTGCTATTCTTGGGGTTGAAATACCTCAAGAAGATTTGAACTCAAAATTTCTGAGAAGCTTACCAGAAGAGTGGGCTATGCATGTTGTTGTTTGGAAGAACAAGCCAGACCTTGATACAATGGAGCTGATAGATTTGTATAGCAACTTTAAGATTGTAGAGCAAGATTTGAAGAAGAATGGAGGTACTAGTTCTAATACTGGGAACATGGCATTTATGTCAACTCCTAGTACCTCAAAATCAAGTGAAGAGGTGAAAGTTATTGATGGTGTTGGTGCTGCTAGTTCATCAAGCAGTACCATGGGTATTTTGGATGAAAAGACTTGTTGTGCCTTTCTTACAAGTCAAAATAATGGGTCCATGCTCACCTATGAAGACCTCTGATGTGTCGTAAGTGAGTACAAGTTTTAAATTTATAAAGGTCGAATTACCGAATCTAGGAACAACACATACGAGCAAGTGAACTCATCTGTTATAGCAAGATTAAAATGGTAAGTCGGGATCGTTCGCAGGGATTTGTGTAGTGAATCGAATTGTAAGCTACTAGAAGTAAATTCCTTAACAAGTAATGAAAAATAGAATAATTCAAAGGATTAAAACTACACTTCCTTAGACTAGTATACTACTCTTCGATAAGCATGATTGTGATAACTTTGGACAGCATATTGGTTATGATAATTAGTTTTGTGAACTAATCTATTGTTTCTACAAATTAAACATTCATCAAGATTTTAGTTCATAAAAACAAGCATTACGTTTAACCACTCAATTCAAGATCAATTCAAGGTTCATAAGTTGGTGTACCTTAAACACAAAAATAGTCTTTTGTTTTATCAAATAGGCTTAGGAAATGGTCAATACAAAAGGTAACCGATCATAGACAAAAGGTCACAATCGATAGTAAACTATTAATCTTTCGACCCTTGAAATGGTTTACCATCAATCCTATTTTTGATAGACAAAAGCATTCTCATTACAACCACAATTAACTTTCTTTGTTTAATCAAGAATAATGGGTAAAAACAATCATTTATAGACAAATGATTATAACTAGTTGAATAACAATAGTTCTTTCGACCCTTAAGATAATTATCAACTAGTTAAACTTGATTCAACAAATGTCACTACGAAACTTAATCACTATTGGATCTTAGAATCAACTTGAAATTGAATTAAAACATGTTATCACAATCATACGCAAATCAATAAGTAATACACATCATCTAAGCAAGTGCACAAAGGCACTAGCCACTCATAGCAAACATGAACATAATCTCAGAACTTTGAACATTAGAAACCATAATTGAAAGTCTTACAATGATTGGAAATAGATTACAAATGATAAGGTAATGATACCCAAAGTATTGATGTTGACTTCTTGATGTTTTGACTTCCAAATGTTGACTTCTTGACCCTCCAAAACTTCCTGGACTTTTAAGGACGAATTTGAGAGTATTTTGATGAGTAGTTGATGATTAAGAGTTTATTGATTAAGAATAGCACACCTGATACTCCACAAATGGTCCTATTTATACTACTCCCAAGGGTCTTGGTTCATTAATGCTTCCCTTGGCCTCCAAGTAGAATAGAATAGACTAGAAGGATCAATGGAAGGCTTTAGAACCGGATGTATGAAGTGGCAAAACTTAATGATGAAGTTTGGCAAATCAGTCGACTTGCAACTGATCGGTATTATGTCCAACCGATCGGTTGGTCTTCAGTACTAGCCTCCATCCGAATCAGGTGCGGGCAGCCTCCGATCGGATGGAGTGCTGCTGTTTTCTCTTTTTGTGGACTCTTGTTGTTTGGCTTGTTACTTCCTTTTGGTCCTTGGTTCTTCATCCAAACTTGATCTTTTCATTATCTTGGGGCTTGTCAACTTGAATACTTGAATCTTCATTCTTTGAAATGCCTTTTTGATTGGATCTTGACAAGAAAATCCTTGCACTATCATAAATATTTCCTTCTTCCTCATTTTTGTATCTTTTACTTCCTTTTTCCTGTTTTTGGTCACATATACTTTGCAAACACACTTTGGTACGATTTAGTAACAAAAGCATATAAATATAACCAAATAACATGTATAAAAACATGAATAACACTACTAAAAACATGCACAATTTGACTGTTATCATATTCCCCCACACTTAAACTTTGCTTGCCCTCAAGCAAATCTAGAAATAAAAACAATTATCCACATGGTACACAGATATGTTTAAAAAGATGTGATGCAAATCTATCAAGTACGGGTACAAGTTAGATTCATCATTTTAAGCTTTTATGGTTGAAGCATCGAGATGTTTGACAATACCCAAATGATTTTCTTGCTTGATATACATTACTAAACACCTCACGAAAGGAAATGAAATATACTTCACTCAAAACACTCATTTGTATGGTTGGTGGAGTATATAAGAGAAATCACACTCATTTGCTCAGTCATGATTTAAATATTACCATAAGCTTGTACAAGAAACAAAACTACACCGAAATGGTGTGAGCACCAAGTATAGATATCAAAGAGGGCTTTTATTCGGGTTTAAGGTTTCAAGGGTTAAGCAAGACTGATGTGCAACTACCTTATGCAAAACATAATAGATTGCTAACAACGAATTCTCGCATCACCAAATAACGGATGGTCACTAGGGTATATCTTAGATCGCTGACGCACTATTCTCATAACGGATGGTCACCAAAATACACACTAGATCGCTAGCAACGTTATCTAATTCCTCAAGAAATCGGATGGTCACTACATGTCTATACACTTGATAATTTCACAAAGTCAAAAGGGTAGGGATAAGGCATGGGATATGTTTTAGAAAAGGTTGATAATAATGAATATACAAACTAGTCAAAGTTTACTGCCCAGATGTTACTAGCTATTTCGAACCGCTATCATGCATTCTTGAAAAACTCCATACTTGATTGCACTATACATTATTTCATAGCTCATTGGCTATTTTTGTCACCTTATTGTTGCGATGACTTATTCTCTTTTCTTCTCTCTCTCTTTTTTTTTTTTTTTTTTTTTTTTTTAACAGGAACTTGTCATCTTATAGTTGCGATGATTTCATTTGGATAACTACTTTTGGAGTTTGCAACTTTCTTCGTACTTTCATGATTTCCCACATAACATCCATCTTGCCAAATAGCTAGCAACCAACCAAGACTTGACTAAAGGTAAGGCTAGGCTAAAGTGTAAAATATTTTTGTATTTTTCTGGATTTTATCAAAAGAAAAAGATAGGCTCAGAGGGTGTAACTAGGGGTATCTAGCGTTAAAGATAAACGCTAACAAAAGGGTTTATACTGGTGGTTAACTAGTCAGTGTAACTAGCTAAATATCAATTTGGAAGGCTTATTTGGGTTAAATCCTAAAGTTGCCTCTTATCACGCATATATACTTATATCATAAATGAAAAACTGATCTCACAATGGTCTCGTAATGATTTACAAGCACAAGTTCTAGAATAAACAAAATCACCGGCACACTCATAGCAAAAAGATTCAAGCATAAAAGATGTATGCTATATACGAAACAGGCTTAAATCCTCACATTATAGTGAAAAAGGCTATAATATGTGCTAGCTAATGTTATCGATCCCATAATGGATTGCAATATTAATCGGGACACATCTCAATTTTTCAAAATTTACAGGTTTTACCAGTGGATAGATCTAGTTACTCTAAACCTTAAAATGACAACTATCTAGATCACAAGGGCAAACAAAATTTAAAATTTAGCTCGGAATTTACAATTTATCCTTATTTTCCTATTCACCCCCCCCCCCCCACCCCCACACTTAAGTTAAGCCTTGTCCTCAATGTGATAAACGAATTTCAAGGAATGAAAATAGGGAAATAAGAGAATAAACCATATTTTCCTCCTCCAGATGATTCTTTGATCCAAGTGTCCATACTTTGTAATCATTACCTACAGTAATCTTAAAAACAAAAGAAACACACGAAATATGTCTACGTTTTATTAAAAGTTAGTGATACACCCCCACACTTAAGTTTAACTAAGGGATTAGAGAAACTTTGGGATACAACCACTTTTGAAAAATAAACTAAGAAGTAAAATCGCAAATAGAAAACACACAGGTTGCCTCCCGAGGAGCGCTTGTTTTATTAACGAGTCATCAGCCGGACTCGAACTTCCTTCTTGCTACGTTGGTGTAATTTTTGGTTTCTTCTTTGAGACTTTTGGAATATACACCATGTTTTCTATCACTATTCCTTCTCCAGTTTCATCTATGTCCTCCAATTTGATTCTTTCCCAAGGTCTAGGAAGAACATCATATATATAACCAGATTCTTCAGCCCAAGGAGTGTTTTTCTTATAATCGGCCGAAACGGGTGCCATGAATGTTATTGCTTCATAGTCTGATTCAGGCAGAATCTCTTTGATAGAAATCTCGTTCATTTGCTCCTTATCATAGTATAATTTAATTCGGTGACCATTAACAATGAAACTTCCACCTTGTTTGTCATGTAATTCAACATACCCAGATGGAAATCCATGTTTCACTATATACGGACCGAACCATTTTGGTTTTAGCTTAGGTGCTTTGAACTTGTATTTCATATTAAAAAGCAGAACTTTGTCTCCAGCTTTGAATTCTTTCCAGATTCTAAGTTTTCTGTCATGATACGCTTTGGTTCTAGCTTTGTAAAGCTTGGAGTTCTCGTAAGCTTGGAGTCTTAGTTCATCAAGTTTATGCAATTGCAAAAATCTCTTCTCTCCAGCTATTTTGAGATCAGGGTTACAGCTTCTGAGTGCCCAGTAAGCGCGATGTTCGATTTCGAACAGCAAATGACAGGTTTTTCCATACAAAATTTTGTATGGTGTTGTACCAATTGGAGTTTTATAAGCAGTACGAAATGCCCACAGAGCATCATCGAGTTTTCTTGACCAAACGGCAGGGTTGTCTTTGACCATTTTTTCAAGTATTCTTTTTAGGGCTCTGTTGGTATTTTTGACTTGACCACTGGTCTGAGGGTGATAAGCTGTGGTGAAACGATGATGTACTCCGTATCGTTTCATAATTTTCTCCATTTGTTTGTTACAGAAATGGGTTCCTCGATCACTTATTAAAGCTTCGGGAATTCCATAACGAGCGAAAAGCTTTTTGAGAAAATTGACAACAACTCGTGCATCATTTATGTGTAGAGCTTCTGCTTCAGCCCATTTGGAAAAGTAATCAATAGCAACGAGAATATATTCGTATTTGTGCCATTTAGGAAAGGGTCCCATAAAATCGATTCCCCAAATATCGAATATTTCACAGACTTGAATGCTCTTTTGAGGCATTTCATCTCTACGAGAAAGACTACCGGATTTTTGGCAAGCATCGCAGTTTTGAACAAGAGTATGAGCTTCTTTGAAAATAGTCGGCCAATAGAATCCAGCATCAAAAACTTTTTTAGTTGTGGTGGAAGGACCATAGTGTCCCCCAGTCGGGCCATGATGGCATTCATCAAGAATTCTTCTTGTTTCAGAACCAGAAACACATCTTCTTATCATTCCATCGGGACACATCTTGAAAAGATAGGGCTCTTCCCAATAGTAGTGTTTTAGTTCTGAAAAGAATTTACTTTGTTGGGCATGAGTTAATCCTTTTTTGAGAATTCCTCCAACGAGGTAATTTGCATAATCAGCAAACCATGGAATTTCTTTTTCATCGACTGTATCAACAGTCATGAGAGTTTCATCAGGAAAATAATCGTCAATCTCGTCTTCCTTTAACTCTTCCAAGTTCGGATTCTCAAGACGAGACAAATGATCAGCAGCTAGATTTTCTGCTCCTTTCTTATCTTTGATTTCGATGTCAAATTCTTGGAGTAGCAAAATCCATCGGATAAGACGCGGTTTTGCATCTTGTTTGGCAAACAGATATTTGAGCGCTGAATGATCAGTGAACACAATCGTTTTTGAAAGCACAAGATAAGATCTGAACTTGTCGAAAGCAAAAACAACGGCTAACAATTCTTTCTCCGTAACCGTATAATTTTGTTGCGCATTGTTGAGTGTTTTGCTAGCAAAGTATATAGGACGAAAATGTTTTCCTTCACGTTGTCCTAATAAAGCTCCAACCGCAAAATCGCTTGCGTCGCACATGAGCTCGAATGGTAGTGACCAATTAGGTGAAACCATAATGGGTGCACTAGTCAGTTGGGTTTTCAGTGTTTCGAATGCCTTCATGCAATCTGCATTGACGTCAAAAATAGAATCTTTTTCTAGAAGTTTCTTCATTGGACGAGATATTTTGGAAAAGTCCTTAATGAAACGACGGTAAAAACCGGCATGTCCTAGAAAACTTCTAACGGATTTAACGTTTGTTGGACGTGGTAATTTGGTGATAACATCGATTTTTGCTTTGTCAACCTCCATTCCTGCACTGGAAATTTTGTGTCCTAGCACAATTCCTTCAGTCACCATGAAATGGCATTTTTACCAGTTGAGAACAAGATGTGCAGCTTCGCATCTTTCGAGCATTTTGTCGAGATTAGAAAGACAAGCTTCAAATGAGCTTCCAAAAACTGAAAAGTCATCCATGAAAACTTCCATCGATGTTTCAAGCATGTATTGGAATATAGCAATCTTACATCTCTGAAAAGTTGCAGGTGCATTACACAAACCAAAAGGCATACGCCGATAAGCGTAAGTTCCAAAGGGACATGTTAATGTAGTCTTTTCTTGATCAACAGGATCAATGGGAATTCGGAAATATCCTAAAAAACCATCAAGGAAACAAAAGTACTCGTTCCTTGCTAATCTCTCAAGCATTTGATCCATGAACGGTAAAGGAAAATGATCTTTTTTGGTGGCTTTGTTTAATTTTCTGTAATCAATACATACTCGCCATCCTGTGACAGTTCTAGTAGGAACTAATTCATTCCGTTCGTTAGTCACAACAGTCATTCCTCCTTTTTTTGGAACACAGTGAACTGGACTCACCCAAGGACTATCCTTGATGGGGTAAATGATACCGGCATCAAGAAGTTTGATGATTTCTTTTTTAACAACTTCTTTCATGTTGGGATTGAGTCGACGTTGTCTTTCTACAACGGGTTTTGCATCTTCTTCGAAATTGATTTTGTGTCTACAAAAATCAGGACTGATTCCTGGGATATCAGATGTTTTCCATGCAAAAGCTCTTTTATGCTTCTTGAGAACAGAAATGAGGCATTCTTTTTCCTTATCTTTGAGCAACGAAGATATAACTACTGGAAGAAGTGATTTATCCTCCAAGTAAGCATACTCAAGATTTTCGGGAAGTGGTTTCAGCTCAAGATCAGTTGGTGGTTCTTGAAGAGATGTTTCGATTCTCAATTGATCATAAAAAGTGATTTCCTCAAAATCTTCTTCTATTTCTCCTTCTTCAACTTCTGTTTCTTCTTCTTCAAACTTTACTTCCATAAAATCAGCGAATTCTTTATCAAAGTTTGTTTCACTAATTTTTTCTGAAGTAGTCATGAATGGATTTGAATCGTCAAGTAATGCATCCAATTCCTCCTCAGTGACTTCATCGATTACATCAATGTTAAAACAAGTATCATCACTGGAATTGGATATTGCATTGCTTTATCGATTAAAAAGGTAATTCTATCCTCTCCAACTCCAAGATTGAGTTCTTTTCCTTTTACTTTAATGATCGCATCAGCGGTGTTTAGGAAAGGTCTTCCTAAAATAAGAGGTACTCTACTATCTTCCTCCATTTCTAAGATCACAAAATCCACGGGAAACATGAATTTACCAACTTGGACAAGCATATTCTCAGCAATTCCAACAGGATATTGGTAAGAATGATTTGCTAAGCGAATACTCATCCTTGTAGGTTTCAAAGTAGTGATGGAAAGTTTAGAACACAACGAATAGGGCATCAAATTGATACTTGCACCTAGATCGGCTAAAGCATCGCTTGTGATGTTGTTTCCTAACGTGCATGGAATCAGAAAACTTCCGGGATCTCCCAGTTTCGGTGGAATTTTGTTTTGAACAATAGCTGAACATTCTTCATTCAGAAAGGTAGCGGATATTTTCTCTAACTTGTTTTTGTTATTAAGAAGTTCTTTCAAAAATTTCCCAAAATTGGGCATTCCAGCTAAAACATCAACGAGGGGAACATTGAGTCTAACCTCTTTGATTATTTCAACAAACTTCTTGTAACGTTCTTCCATTTTTTCTTTCTTAAGGCTTTGAGGATATGGAATTTTTGGTGTATACGCCTTAACTGGTGGGATGGGTTTGGGTGGTGTTTTTGTGGTATTTTCCTTTTTGGCTTCTTCAACTTCATCCTCACTATCATCATCGATGATCGTTGTATCATTTGGATTGGCTGGTGGATCATAAGAAATACCACTTCTTGTGAATACAGCATTGATATGCTCATTTCAAGTCTGTGGTGGACGATAAGTTTTATCGTTCGATCCAGATGATGTTGGTTTTGGGTTGGTTTGGGTATTACTTGGCAATGAACTAGATGGTCGGGAAGAAATTTGATCAGAAAGTCTACCAAATTTGTTTTCAAGATCTTGAATAGATGCTTGATGATTTTTCTGACCTTGCTCAACTTTGGTTTTGAGATTGAAAAATTGGTTCTTGACGAACTCATTGGTTGATTTTTGAGCAGTTACGAATTCTCTCATCATTTTCTCAAAATCGGATTCTTCTGTTTTTTTATCAGATGTTTGTGGATTTTGATTGTCTACTCGTGGTTGAGAATCACGGTTGTTATCCCTTGGTTGGCGATCTTGCCAATTTACAGAATTTCGTCCGTAATAATTTCCACGATAACCGCCCCCACGGTATCCTCCTTGGACATAATTGGCTTCTCCTTCTTTGGGTTGGTCCATTGGTTGGTCGTCACATTCTGATGATGGGTGATTACCTCCACAGTTGTTACAACCGTCTCGCATTTCTTTCATTTCTCCTTTAAGATCTTTGTATTGCGAGTCGATTTTGGAAGTCAATGTTTCCATTTTCTCCATGAGTTTAGAGGTATCGGAACTTTCAGCAAAAGCAACGGTTTTTCGTAAGGGTTTGGTTTTGGCATCTTTTGACTAGTTGAGTTTGAGAAGAACTCGGTCTTCTAGCAATTGGTATGCCTGGTTTGGAGTCTTCTAAAGAAAAATTCCTCCAGCATCAAGAATTCCTTAAGATGCTTCATCTAGTCCATGGTAGAAGATTTGGATAATGGTTCCTCGTCCTAAACCATGTCCATGACAACTATGAAGCAAATCTTTCATACGCAACCAGGCTTCGACGAGTGATTCGTTAGGGTTTTGTGTGAAAGTACGAATTTCTCCCATGAGTCGGTCAAACATGGCAGGTGGAAAGAATCGGCTTACAAAATCTTGCATCATCTCCTCCCAAGTATTGATAGTTCCTGGGGTTAATTCATTATACCACACTTTTGTGTCTCCAGCAAGTGATGATGGAAAAAGTTTGAGTTTAATGGCATCCACATTGGTGTCTCCATATCGGAACATGCCACAAATTTTGATGAATTCGGAAATGTGTTTGTGAGGATCGGCCCTCGAACGGCCATCGAATTGAAGGTCTTTGATCATAGAAAGATGGTGACCTTTCATGGTGAAATTGTCACCTAGGTTGACGGTAACAATAGCAGCTCCAGGAGTGGGTGCTACGGTTCGGTTAACTTCCCACATGGGTCTATCGTCAGCCATGGGAAAAGGTTGATCAGTAAATGGGTTATAAACGACTTTGGCTTCAAAAAGGTTATCAATCGGTGGGTTTCGTATTCTTGGTACACGATTGGCTAATGGAACAAATGGTTTTCTTTTTCTTCTTGGTCTTCGGACTAAACGTTCGGGATCTGAAAAAGGTGAAATTGGTTCTATTCCGGTTGATTGAGTGTTCATACAATTCCCAAGAGAATTGAGGCAATGTCTAAACACACGAGCGAAGAATGGAAACAATTTGAAAAATCAAGGCTAAGGATCCGATCAGATGGAATGGAATACCGATCGGATAGAACTCTCGGTAAATTAAGTTTGGGGTGATCCGATCGGATGGATGCTACTACCGATCAGATGAAGCTCTCGGTAAATTTTTAATCTTGGAATCTGATCGGTTGGGAGTGAATACCGATCGGATGGAACTCTCGGTAAATAAAAAAAATGGGCAACCGATCGGATGTATGGAATACCGATTGGATGGTCAGCTCGAAAAACTTTTTTTTTTTACGAAAACGAACTATGAACTTCTAAAACCTACAGAAACACGATCAAAATCCCCGGCAACGGCGCCAAAAACTTGATGTGTCGTAAGTGAGTACAAGTTTTAAATTTATAAAGGTAGAATTACCGAATCTAGGAACAACACATACGAGCAAGTGAACTCGTCCGTTATAGCAAGATTATGATGGTAAGTCGGGATCGTTAGCAGGGATTTGTGTAGTGAATCGAATTGTAAGCTACTAGAAGTAAATTCCTTAACAAATAATGAAAAATAGAATAATTGAAATGATTAAAACTACACTTGCTTAGACTAGTATACTACTCTTCGATAAGCATGATTGTGATAACTTTGGACAACATGTTGGTTATGATAATTAGTTTGGTGAACTAATCTATTGTTTCTACAAATTAAACCTTCGTCAAGATTTTAGTTCATAAAAACAAGCATTACGTTTAACCACTCAATTCAATATCAATTCAAGGTTCATAAGTTGGTGTACCTTAAACACAAAAATAGTCTTTTGTTTTATCAAATAGGCTTAGGAAATGGTCAATACAAAAGGTAACCGATCATAGACAAAAGGTCACAATCGATAGTAAACTATTAATCTTTCGACCCTTAAAATGGTTTACCATCAGTCCTATTTTTGATAGACAAAAGCATTCTCATTACAACCATAATTAACTTTCTTTGTTTAATCAAGAATAATGGGTAAAAACAATCATTCATAGACAAATGATTATAACTAGTTGAATAACAATAGTTCTTTCGACCCTTAAGATAATTAGCAACTAGTTAAACTTGATTCAACAAATGTCACTACGAAACTTAATCACGATTGGATCTTAGAATCAACTTGAAATTGAATTAAAACATGTTATCGCAATCATACGCAAATCAATAAGTAATACACATCATCTAAGCAAGTGCACAAAGGCACTAGCCACTCATAGCAAACATGAACATAATCTCATAACTTTGAACATTAGAAACCATAATTGAAAGTCTTACAATGATTGGAAATAGATTACAAATGATAAGGTAATGATACCCAAAGTATTGATGTTGACTTCTTGATGTTTTAAATTCCAAATGTTGACTTCTTGACCCTCCAAAACTTCCTGGACTTTTAAGGACGAATTTGAGAGTATTTTGATGAGTGGTTGATGATTAAGAGTTTATTGATTAAGAATAGCACATCTGACACTCCACAAATGGTCCTATTTATACTACTCCCAAGGGTCTTGGTTCATTAATGCTTCCCTTGGCCTCCAAGTAGAATAGAATAGACTAGAAGGATCAATGGAAGGCTTTAGAACCGGATGTATGAAGAGACAAAACTTAATGATGAAGTTTGGCAAATCAGTCGACTTGCAACCGATCGGTATTATGTCTAACCGATCGGTTGGTCTTCAGTACTAGCCTCCATCCGAATCGGTTGCGGGCAGCCTCCGATCGGATGGAGTGCTGTTGTTTTCTCTTTTTGTGGACTCTCGTTGTTTGGCTTGTTACTTCCTTTTGGTCCTTGGTTCTTCATCCAAACTTGATCTTTTCATTATCTTGGGGCTTGTCCACTTGAATACTTGAATCTTCATTCTTTGAAATGCTTTTTTGATTTGATCTTGACAAGAAAATCCTTGCACTATCATAAATATTTCCTTCTTCCTCATTTTTGTATCTTTTACTTCCTTTTTCCTATTTTTGGTCACATATACTTTGCAAACACACTTTGGTACGATTTAGTAACAAAAGAATATAAATATAACCAAATAACATTTATAAAAACATGAATAACACTACTAAAAACATGAACAATTTGAGTGTTATCAACCTCCAAGAGATCAATGATGATGATCTGGAGGAAATGGACTTAAAATGGCAAATTTCTCTTCTTAGCATGAGAGCCAAGAAGTTCTATCAAAGGACGGGGAAGAAGCTCTTAATCAGCAATACTGATACTGCTGGTTTTGATAAGTCAAAGATAGAGTGCTATAAATGCCACATGATGGGTCATTTCTCAAGAGATTGTAGAAGGCCAAGGCAGCAGGATAGCAAGAACAAAGGTTTTGGAAGCACATCCAAAAAAAGGGAGGTTTCCGAGCCAAACTCAAAGGCTATGGTAGCTATTGATGGGCTAGGTTTTGATTGGAGTTTCATGGCTGATGAAGAAGAAGATTCTTCACTGATGGGACTAATGGCTTTTTCTACTACTGAGGTACAATCTCATAAAGCTTGTTCAAATGCTTGTACTGCTCTTAAAGAATTACAAACTTTAATCAAACATTATGATGAACAAAAGAAAGAGCTAAGCAAAACTCATCAAAACTACATTAATTATAAGTGTGGTTTAGAATCAACAGAAAAGTAAATCTTATACTACAAAGAAAATGAACTTGCTTTTTCTGATGAAAAAGCTCTTCTTAGACAAGACATATTCTTTAAAGATGCTGAAATTAAGCTTTTAAGAGAGGCTTTTGATAGGGTCAAAAAGGAAAATGGAAACATTCACTTGACTACACAGACACTAGAACATGCTTCTAGAGGTGTGACCAACATGATAGAATGTCAAGTGATTAATAGAGCTAAGTCAGGAGTAGGATATAAGAGTGTCCCACCTCCATAAAGAGGTATCCCTAAACTCCCAGGGATTGACCTAGAAAATTCAGGTGTCCCTAAATTTCAACAACCTGAGCTACAATATGGTGTACAACCAAAAACTAAGCTAGTTGTTGATGAATCTAAGAAAGTAAGTGAAAGTTTAAGTAAAACTTCACTTTCTAAGGACAAGGTGTCCTCTGATAGAAGATCAGATAGTGTAGTCATTGAAGACTAGGTATCTGATGATGAAGAAGAAGAACAGGTTATGTCTAAACCTGAAGTAGTTAAGAAAGCAGGAACAAGGGTTCCTAAAGTGATCAAAAAGGATACTATTAAGCCTAGTTCAAACATTAAACATGTTAGGCAACCAGTTAAATATTGTGAACAATATAGATCCACTAGCAAGCCTAGAGGTAACCAAAGAAATTGGAATGGCCTCAAGTCTAACTAATTAGGTGATGACTTTTTCTTTTATAATAAAGCTTGTTACACATGTGGTAGTTTTGATCATCTTGGAGCTTTCTATAACAAATGTGTTGGGAATTATCACAAGGTACGAGGAAGACCAAGTGAAGACATACTTAAGTCTGGTAGTTAATATTATTAAGTCTGGTTCAAGTTAAGTCTTGTAATGTATATGTTAAGTCTGGTTTTGTTATTAAGTCTTGTTGACTTAATAGTTAAGTCGGGTCAGTGAAAATAGGGAAGTTTGTTAGTATTAAGTTAGGAAAGGATATGTATGAGTTAGGTATCTTTATAGAAGATACGTAAATATCTTTTCACACGGTTTTGTAATTAGGGTTTCCTTCAAGTATAAAAGGAACCCTAAGGATCATTATTATGTACGTACGAATTGTGTGAGTTAGTGAAATATACGAAGTTAGTGATAACTCTGTGTTCTTCATTGTTCTTGTTAATTTTCCGCGTTAACACTAACAATTGTGTAAGAGTTTCTCACTTGGATTGATTTGGATTTATTCAAGTCATCCACTAAGTAATCAAAGGCTACTTAGAGATCCATACAATACGTGGACCTACAAGTGGTATCAGAGCCTTTAGAGAGACTCTGAGTTCGAAGAATACAACACCACAAACAAATTCTCAATCAATTCACCCTACACAATGTCTGGCCTTGAGCAACCAATCAATACTAAAACTTTTTCAAACCATAACAGTGAGGATGAGAGATCAAACCATGAAGAAGAAAACCCTGAAACCAGCACCTCTAAATCACAACCAACCATCCCTACAACCACCACCATATCCAACATTAAGCTTCCAATACTGAAAAGAGAAGAATACGACATATGGGCCATGGAGATGGAACATTACTTGGAATACATTGACAGTGATGTTTGGAAGGTTATTCAGAAGGGAAATTCTAAGAAAAGGGTTTCAGTTGGTACTGATGGGCAGATTAGAATATTACCACCATTGACTGCTGAGGAGATACGGGCTGTGGAAAAAGAGAAGAAGGCTAGAACCTTGCTACTTATGGCTATTCCAAAGGAGCATCTACAAAGGTTTCATGGGATGATAGATGCCAAGGAAATTTGGGATGCAATTAAGAAACGTTTTGGTGGGAATGCAAACTCTAAAAAGATGCAGAAAGTTATTCTCAAACAGCAATTTGAAACATTTAGTGTGTCAAAGGCTGAAGGATTGGAAAAGGGTTATGACAGATTTCAACATCTTCTGTCACAACTAGAAGTACATGGTGCTGCTGTATCTAATGAGGATGCCAATCACAAGTTTCTTAGGTCTCTACCACCAGAATGGGTAAATGTGTCTATGACTATGAGGATGAAGGATGAAGTTCACTCAATGACTCCAGATGACCTGTACAACAATCTTAGGATTTTTGAACGGGACATCAATGAAACCACTCAGACATCTCCTAGTTCTTCAAATGTTGCTTTTGTGTCTCAAAGCAAAGGCAGTACTTACAAGGTTAAGTCTGGCAGTGATAAGTCTGGTGTTTATAAAGCTTCTACAAGGGAAAGAATTGGTCCTACAGGCTTTGCAGATGAGGTGATTCACTCATTCTTCGCAAATCAACAAGAAGATGAGAGCTTTGTCAGTGAAGATTTGGAGCAGATAAATGATGCTGAGGTAGAAGAGATGGACATCAAATGGCACATTGCCATGATTGCTCTGAGGGTAAAAAGGTTTCAAAAGCAGTATGGGAGGTCCATTAAGTTCAACAACAAGTCTCCAGTTGGGTACACTAGGAGGACAGTTGAATGCTTCAATTGTCATAAGCATGGACACTTTTCTAGAGACTGCCCGAAGAAGAAGTCTACTGATGGGTATAGGAAGAGTGATGCAGAGGATGACAAGCTGGAAAGAAACCAGATGAGTATTGTGACATTGGAAGCTGGAGCAATTAACTGGAATGAGCACACAAAGGAGACTGAAGAATCCAGTCATGCACTCATGGCCATTGGTTCTAGTAATGAGGTATCATTATGTTCCAAATTATGTACTGATTCCTATAATCATGTTAAGGCTTTGTGTGATGAGCAGTTGACACTGATAGGTGACCAAGAAGCACAAATTTTAGCTTATAAAAATGCTTTAAAAACATTAGAAGCACAAAAAGGCACCCTTCAGAAACAACATGCTGATTTAAATGAAAAACTATTCTTTCAGGCTAATAAAATATATGAGCAAGATGAAAAACTTAAAAAATATAGAAGAATTGGCCTAAGGATACAAAAGGAAAGGGATGATTTGCAAAAACGTGTAGATCAGTGGAATAATTCAAATAACAATCTGTTTAAATGTTGGGATTCTCAAGTGAAGTCAAACAAGAAACATGGCTTAGGATATGAGGAGGATGAGAAAAAGGCTATATTTAAGCATAGAGAGGATGACTATGAAGGTAAACCTTTATATAATCGGTTTGTTAAGGCTGATGATTTCAAGGGAGTTCCACATCCATTGAGTGGAGACTACACTCCTCTTGAAAAAGAGGAGTTAGATGACTCTCTATTTGTGTATGGAAAAAGAGGTCCTCAAATACCTGAGTCAACCACCTCAGAGGACAAAACTAGTGAGTATTCTATTTGTCAATCTAATGACACTGAAGGATCCATTGGTGATGTCTCTGACCACTCTAAGTCTGAGTCAAAAAGTGAAGTAAAAGAGAGTCCTGAACCTAAGATTGTTAAGGAAAGTGAACCTATTGTGACTGAACCAAAACCCCAAACAGTTAAACCTAGTTGTGTCAACCACATAAAATCTCCCAGGGAATCTGTTAATATGAATGAGTCACCTAAAAGTAATAGTGTTCACAGAGAAGTTAGTAGTAGCTACACTTACACTCCTAAGAGATGTTTTGTTTGTGGAAGTTTAAGTCATTTGATTAGAGATTGTGACTTCCATGAGAAGAGAATGAAAAGGGAAGCTGAGCTTAAAAGGAATGTGAATATGGGTCATGTTAATAATAAACCAGTGTGGAATAATGCTAACAGAATAAATCATGCCAACCAATTTGCTCCCGACCAGCTTAACATGTTAACTCTACCCGACCAAACATTAATTCTGGTAGACAACAAGTTAATTCTGGTAGACCAAACTTCAATGTTAATACTGGTAGACCAAATATTAAATCTGGTTTGAGGAACCTTAATTTGGGTAGGCAAAACTTTAATTCTGTGAGGCCTAATGTAAATTTTGGTTATGTTTATCAAGTGAGACCCAAACAGCCTTTCTAAAAACCACAGGTGAATCAAAGAAACCAATTTTATAAACCTCATTCACCTGTGAGGAGACCAATTGCTAAGAATACAGCAAGACCTTCAACTTCAAATGTTGTAAAGGGTAATGGGGGTTCTGCTGTTAAGACCTCAGCATGTTGGTCTTGGGATCCATTCAAGAATGAATATACCTATAAATCCCAAAGCAACAGTGGATCAGTTTCATATAAGACTTTTAAATATGTTGATCCACAAGGCGGTCCCAAGCCTACTCAGGCCTGGGTTGTTAAGAGTCTTCTTATGTTTTGTAAAGTTTGTATATTTCCAGTCCTTGGAATCGTTTTTAAGTCTTGAAGTTTTATTTTTTTTTTTTTTTTTTTTTTTTTTTGGTTCTTCTTAGTTTAATGGTTTTCAACTTTTCTAGTACGATTGTTTCTTTGTGTTTTGTGCTTAACTTTGTTTTGCAGTTGTCAACTCCTTTATTGTTGCTAATAATTAATATATGGCAAAATAAAACAAAAGGACCATGGAGTTTTTATTCATAACCATCAAGTTACATTCAAGGATGCAGCCTACAACACAAAATAAGATAAAAGCCTAAACATAAACAAGCCAAACGCCAATACCAACTTCTTCCTTTTTCCTTTGTCCTTCAAATCAGGCATGGTTTTCTTGGTCCCTTTCTCCCCAAGTAGATCTCTCACTTTTGGGCTTAAGAGTCCTAGAACCTGCTTGTTTGGTTTTGGATGAGGCAACACAATGCTATTCTTTGAAGACACATTTTTTAAAGCCTCTACTGCTTCATCCTCTGGTTCTTTTGCAGTAAGATCATAAGAAGCTAGCCAACGTTTAAGCGTTGTCTTCTTTGATATCTTGTTCCTTAGGCGTGAGGTGTAGCCAGGTGGAAAATTGTAATACCCGAAATTTCAAATCATGCAAAATTACCAAATTGCCCTTGAAACTTTAAAATTCACTTATTTATTTTTTCAAACACCAAATTAATCCCAAACGCTTGGAAACGAATATCATATGAAGTAAAATATTTTGTACTTGAACATTTTTCCATTTTCATGTCACAAAAATAATTGTGATAATTATATATGTATAAAATACCGATTATATATTTTTTTATACTTTATATTATATTTTCTTAATTAAAAACTAATTAAATATGGGATAAATACTACAAATATAAATAAGATAATTAGAGATCAGATTTTTAACCTTATTAAAATAACTTGGACCAAAATTTATCCTCTCCTAATAATTATATAACCGGTTCTATAGATATCCCATTATTTATCCCTAAAAATCGATCCTAAAACACCACAAAAATCCCATTCGATTCACTCAAACTTTCTGGAGCAGCAACAACAATTTTCCTGTATTCCATTAAGTGCTAAGAAGTCTAGAAAAATAGAGGTTCGAATTTAAGAAGCTTGGTTCGTGAGTTGTTGAATTTCTTTTCTCGTTTTCCATTACCGAGAGGTAAAAATTCTTTCTAGCTCATGCGTCTGATCTAAACTATTTCTGGTATTTTTCTACACATATATACATCCTATATGATCTATATAAAATAGCTAAACAAACCCATGCATGCTTGTTTAATTGTTTGATAATTAACGAACACAAGAACCCTAAATCGAACTAAATCCTTAAATCGACCAAGCAGATTTTTCTGAGCCTTGAATATATTTTTATTAGATCCTATACAGTCCATATAACACTCGAAAAATTGTCCTTGAATTTATAGAAGCTTGTATCACCTCTTGTCGAATTATTCTATAATCGGTCAATGTGGGAAATCGAATTAAGAAAAGAAAAAGAAAGAAAAATAGAGAAGCAAAGGGTAACGATTTAGGGTTAGGTTTTTATGATGAATTCTGGTTAATAAATGCAGTATAATGATGGTACAATGATTGGTTAATGATTGGAAGAACTAGGGTTAGGGTTTAGTATTTAAAAGTGCAAATCGATTAGAAAATAAAATTAGAAGGGTGTGTTTTGCCAACTTTGAAACTTGTGTGATATTTTTGTAATGTTAATTAGATCAGTACTAATGTATAAAAATTATAAGATGAGGTCCTTAAGTGTAAAATTTGCAAGATAATGATTTATTGGTTATTTAATGGTTCGAAGTAGAAATTATTTAAGTAGAGGGACTAAAAGTGTAAATTCTGGAAACTTAGAGTTATTATGAGTAAATAATGATATTAGGAGGGTAATATGAGATTTTGGATAATTATGGGCTTAATATGTAATTATTGGTAATTGTGGATTTAATTATAAGTTTATAAACAAAAAGGATTAAATATGTAAATATGTGAAACATAGAGGTGTAATTCGTACCATATGATAATGTGAGGGTATATTCTATATTTTAGTAAATATAAGGGCTTGTGATGTAGTTATGAATATTGTGAGGGTTAAATTGTAAATCATGTAACTATAAGGTTTATCTTGTAATTTTAGTAACTAAAGGGTGTAGATTGTAAATGGTTAACATTAAGGGACTAGAGTTGTAATTATGGGTAACTTATGGGCTAAAAGAGTAATTTATAATATTTTCACTTTAAAACTTTATCTTTTATATATTTACATTTAAAACCCTAAAGTATGGAAGTTGTCATAATTAACCCTAAGATATTATACGATGATAAAAAGAAACCCTAATTCCATAATGATATTAAGTAATGACTTAATCTGAAATTGTAATATTGAAATCCTACTAATAATGGAAACTTACATAAAATGGAAAGATAACTAAGAATCCTTTGAACTTCTTTCTTCTACTCCTTAGGTTCGAGGAAGGAGTAATCTGGTTTTTTTCAGCTTTTGTCTTTTTCTTGCTTGCTAATAAGGTACAGATACTCTGCTCTTCTTGTAAGGAGCCTTCATTTCTCTTGATCTCTTGTTTTGGTTCGTTTAGGATTTCCCCAAGCCATTGCTATGTTCCCTTGTATTGTGAACCCTTGTTTTGAATCTTCATTTTGAACTCTTGTCTTGAACCTTGTTCTGAACCTTGCCTTGAAACCTGCTATGTTTCTTTTGATACTTTACATGACCTGTTCATTACCTGGTAACCTGATTAATTAAAACCCTTGGATACTTGAAGGTTCATAGGATTTTATAACTGTTTTTCTTAGTTACATATGAAGAGGTTTTGAACATTTCTTTTAAAGACTTTTATTATGAAAACTGTTTTAACAATCGCTTTTATTAAAACCATCTTAAAAAGATTTCTTTTAACGAGTTGTTATGAACCTTCTGGTATTTGACTTTTCTGATATTGACCTCCTGATAGTGAACCCCCGCATTGATCTCCTGCTATGAACCTTGATATGAACCTTGCCATGAACTTTGACTTGAACCTCGATTTCCTTGATATGATAATTGATAAGAAAACCTTTTTGATTACATCAAAATGTTTTAAGAAAACCATTTTTTTAAAACTATCTTATTGAAAACTATTTTAAAGACTATTTTTATGAAAACCATTTTAAAAGATTATTTTATGGAAACTATTTTAAAATGATTGTTTTTAAATGAACTTTTAAATTGAACCTTTACTATAAATCTTTGTTATGATCTCTTGTCTTGACCCTTGACCTGACCCTTGATAAACTTGGATTAGAAACTTGACTTGAATCTTGATACATTGACATGAACCCCTTGATATACGACTTGACTTGAACCCGTTGATAAAACTTGAATTTGAATTTGAAACATGAAACTTGAAACTTGATACTTGATACTTGAACCCTCGATACTTGATACTTGACCTTGACCCACAGTTTGAGATTACGAGCCATACTAGGCATGAGGGTTTCATGTCCTTGTCATTGATGCACCGATGACTTGACTTTTGGGTAGGAAAGTGATTACCTATCCCGTCCCTGCCATGACTTGATACTTGACTTGCGCGTAGATGAAGACATTGTGGCAGCCTACAGGGGCGCATGGATGCATCCTAGATATGTACTTGACTTGACTTGTTGACTTGATTACTTGTATTGCTTAGTGACATGATGGGTGTGTGCGATACACGTCATTCACTCTTGGGAGTTAGCTACTCCAACACATGGAGGTATCCCCTCATATTATACTTGGCATACCGAGGTCACCCCTCCGTATACATGTATACTTGTTTACTTGATTTGATATGTTCTGGGCTCGTAGTGGATTACTGTTTCTGTTACCCTATGACTTGATACTGGACTTGACTTGAATTGAACATTGGGCTGGTGGTGGGTTACGGTTACTTTACACCTACCTATTGTAAACATTTCTTGACAACCTTTTCATTTTCCTTCCTACTCTTGTTATGCCTTGTGTTATTCCATTTACTTCACTATTCCTTTACTACTGCTTTGTATCGTTATATCTGTTCACTGAGCTTTCGTAGCTCAGCCGCATTTCTTTTCCTGCGGCAGGTTTTAGTTTGGAAGCTGGGTATGAGTGGAGAGTACTTGGGATTTTAGAAGACCCTACTAGCTATGGAAGATTATTAGAAGAATTTATATTTAGATTTAGAGTTATTGTATTGTAACCTTGTAGTTTCAGAGTTTCCATTGTAACCCTTGAATTTCTATTGTATTATTTATGTCTAATGCTTGGGTTTGTTCTGATATGAAACCATCGTTGTGACATCTTTACCTTATCGGGTTGGGGTGTTACAATTTATGGTATCAGAGAAACGGGCTGACGACTTGTAATACATTTACCCTGTCCTGTGAGTTTAGGACCATTTGGCTTCCACTGTAAGAACATAGGAGAATACCTTGAGGACTTGCTTTAGGATTCCCTGGTATGAATTTAAGTTTTGACCGGTGAGGAATGGGTAGACTATCAGGCATTTAGGTATCATTGTTTCCGCATCACTCTGATTCGTGCCTTGTTATGACATTTAATCTTGATGACCTCCGAGACTATAGAAATACTAGGTGGATTAAGATAGATTGTTCTGCTTACGACTCGAGATAAAGTATGATCATCATGAAGGCATATTTATGTGGTGCTGGTATTATGAACGTGATAATACTTACACCATATAACGTGCCCTCATTGTGGCCATAGGATGTCTTGGGAAGTACCTAAGAAGTTTAGAACTTGATTCCTGTTGGATTATCCGTGATTAGAGAGACTTTAGGTTCATCCTACATGTTCGTACACTCTGCCCTTATTCATTAGATACCTGGATAAGTTTAGACTCTCGTTTTGCGTTCTGTTGATTTCAGTTATAAATCTTGAACTCTTGTAGAGCTCTCTACTGTTGACGCAGTTAAATTGATTTGAAATCTTGTTCGCATTCCGTATGAGTTACGTTCTATCTCTTTTCTGTTCCCCGCAATTTTTGAGGACGAAAATTTTTTTATAGGGGGGAAGAAGTTGTAATACCTGAAATTTCAAATCATGCAAAATTACCAAATTGCCCTTGAAACTTTAAAATTCACTTATTTATTTTTTAAAACACCAAATTAATCCCAAACGCTTGGAAACGAATATCATATGAAGTAAAATATTTTGTACTTGAACATTTTTCCATTTTCATGTCACAAAAATAATTGTGATAATTATATATGTATAAAATACCGATTATATATTTTTTTATACTTTATATTATATTTTCTTAATTAAAAACTAATTAAATATGGGATAAATACTACAAATATAAATAAGATAATTAGAGATCAGATTTTTAACCTTATTAAAATAACTTGGACCAAAAGTTATCCTCTCCTAATAATTATATAACCGGTTCTATAGATATCCCATTATTTATCCCTAAAAATCGATCCTAAAACACCACAAAAATCCCATTCGATTCACTCAAACTTTCTGGAGCAGCAACAACAATTTTCCTGTGTTCCATTAAGTGCTAAGAAGTCTATAAAAATAGAGGTTCGAATTTAAGAAGCTTGGTTCGTGAGTTGTTGAATTTCTTTGCTCGTTTTCCATTACCGAGAGGTAAAAATTCTTTCTAGCTCATGCGTCTGATCTAAACTATTTTTGGTATTTTTCTACACTTATATACATCCTATATTATCTATATAAAATAGCTAAACCAACCCATGCATGCTTGTTTAATTGTTTGATAATTAACGAACACAAGAACCCTAAATCGAACTAAATCCTTAAATCGACCAAGCAGATTTTTCTGAGCCTTGAATATATTTTTATTAGATCCTATACAGTCCATATAACACTCAAAAAATGGTCCTTGAATTTATAGAAGCTTGTATCACCTCTTGTCGAATTATTCTATAATCGGTCAATGTGGGAAATCGAATTAAGAAAAGAAAAAGAAAGAAAAATAGAGAAGCAAAGGGTAACGATTTAGGGTTAGGTTTTTATGATGAATTCTGGTTAATAAATGTAGTATAATGATGGTACAATGATTGGTTAATGATTGGAAGAACTAGGGTTAGGGTTTAGTATTTAAAAGTGCAAATCGATTAGAAAATAAAATTAGAAGGGTGTGTTTTGCCAACTTTGAAACTTGTGTGATATTTTTGTAATGTTAATTAGATCAGTACCAATGTATAAAAATTATAAGATGAGGTCCTTAAGTGTAAAATTTGCAAGATAATGATTTATTGGTTATTTAATGGTTCGAAGTAGAAATTATTTAAGTAGAGGGACTAAAAGTGTAAATTCTGGAAACTTAGAGTTATTATGAGTAAATAATCATATTAGGAGGGTAATATGAGATTTTGGATAATTATGGGCTAAATATGTAATTATTGGTAATTGTGGATTTAATTATAAGTTTATAAACAGAAAGGATTAAATATGTAAATATGTGAAACATAGAGGTGTAATTCGTACCATATGATAATGTGAGGGTATATTCTGTATTTTAGTAAATATAAGTGCTTGTGATGTAGTTATGAATATTGTGAGGTTTAAATTGTAAATCATGTAACTATAAGGTTTATCTTGTAATTTTAGTAACTAAAGGGTGTAGATTGTAAATGGTTAACATTAAGGGACTAGAGTTGTAATTATGGGTAACTTATGGGCTAAAAGAGTAATTTATAATATTTTCACTTTAAACCTTTATCTTTTATATATTTACATTTAAAACCCTAAAGTATGGAAGTTGTCATAATTAACCCTAAGATATTATACGATGATAAAAAGAAACCCTAATTCCATAATGATATTAAGTAATGACTTAATCTGAAATTGTAATATTGAAATCCTACTAATAATGGAAACTTACATAAAATAGAAAGATAACTAAGAATCCTTTGAACTTCTTTCTTCTACTCCTTAGGTTTGAGGAAGGAGTAATCTGGTTTCTATCAGCTTTTGTCTTTGTTCTTGCTTGCTAATAAGGTACAGATATTCTGCTCTTCTTGTAAGGAGCCTTTGTTTCTCTTGATCTCTTGTTTTGATTCGTTTAGGATTTCCCCAAGCCATTGCTATGTTCCCTTGTATTGTGAACCCTTGTTTTGAATCTTCGTTTTGAACTCTTGTCTTGATCCTTGTTCTGAACCTTGCCTTGAAACCTGCTATGTTTCTTTTGATACTTGACATGACCTGTTCATTACCTGGTAACCTGATTAATTAAGACCCTTGGATACTTGAAGGTTCATAGGATTTTATAATTGTTTTTCTTAGTTACATATGAAGAGGTTTTGAACATTTCTTTTAAAGACTTTTATTATGAAAACTGTTTTAACAATCGCTTTTATTAAAACCATCTTAAAAAGATTTCTTTTAACGAGTTGTTATGAACCTTCTGGTATTTGACTTTTCTGATATTGACCTACTGATAGTGAACCCCCGCATTGATCTCCTGCTATGAACCTTGATATGAACCTTGCCATGAACTTTGACTTGAACCTCGATTTCCTTGATATGATAATTGATAAGAAAACCTTTTTGATTACATCAAAATGTTTTAAGAAAACCATTTTTTTAAAACTATCTTATTGAAAACTATTTTAAAGACTATTTTTATGAAAACCATTTTAAAAGATTATTTTATGGAAACTATTTTAAAAGGATTGTTTTTAAATGAACTTTTAAATTGAACCTTTACTATAAATCTTTGTTATGATCTCTTGTCTTGACCCTTGACCTGACCCTTGATAAACTTGGATTAGAAACTTGACTTGAATCTTGATACATTGACATGAACCCCTTGATATACGACTTGACTTGAACCCGTTGATAAAACTTGAATTTGAATTTGAAACATGAAACTTGAAACTTGATACTTGAACCCTCGATACTTGATACTTGACCTTGACCCACAGTTTGAGATTACGAGCCATACTAGGCATGAGGGTTTCATGTCCTTGTCATTGATGCACCGATGACTTGACTTTTGGGTAGGAAAGTGATTACCTATCCCGTCCCTGCCATGACTTGATACTTGACTTGCGCGTAGATGAAGACATTGTGGCAGCCTACAGGGGCGCATGGATGCATCCTAGATATGTACTTGACTTGACTTGTTGACTTGATTACTTGTATTGCTTAGTGACATGATGGGTGTGTGCGATACACGTCATTCACTCTTGGGAGTTAGCTACTCCAACACATGGAGGTATCCCCTCATATTATACTTGGCATACCGAGGTCACCCCTCCGTATACATGTATACTTGTTTACTTGATTTGATATGTTCTGGGCTCGTAGTGGATTACTGTTTCTGTTACCCTATGACTTGATACTGGACTTGACTTGAATTGAACATTGGGCTGGTGGTGGGTTACGGTTACTTTACACCTACCTATTGTAAACATTTCTTGACAACCTTTTCATTTTCCTTCCTACTCTTGTTATGCCTTGTGTTATTCCATTTACTTCACTATTCCTTTACTACTGCTTTGTATCGTTGTATCTGTTCACTGAGCTTTCGTAGCTCAGCCGCATTTCTTTTCCTGCGGCAGGTTTTAGTTTGGAAGCTGGGTATGAGTGGAGAGTACTTGGGATTTTAGAAGACCCTACTAGCTATGGAAGATTATTAGAAGAATTTATATTTAGATTTAGAGTTATTGTATTGTAACCTTGTAGTTTCAGAGTTTCCATTGTAACCCTTGAATTTCTATTGTATTATTTATGTCTAATGCTTGGGTTTATTCTGATATGAAACCATCGTTGTGACATCTTTACTTTATCGGGTTGGGGTGTTACAAAAATAGCCTTCCCATCCTCCATCAGATGACTCAGAAGATGAGTCGGATGAAATCTCCAAGATGTTTGATGGGGTAGAATCCATTGTGTTGAACAAGTTTTCTCTTTGATATAAGATGATTTGGTGTTGACTATAAGGGGCTTTTTATAGAGAAAATCAAGGTTTTAGGCTATTTAATGTTTGGTTGGTGTATGAATTAACTCCTTGCAGGCATTGAGTTAATTATGGTACTTTTGGAAAGTTGACCAAAGCTTTAATTTTTTTTTATGTTAAGTATCGTTGTTAGTTTGTGATAAAAAAAAATGCAATTAAGGGCAGGTGATGTACATTTGAGGGGAGGTTAAATGTACAGTTTATTAAAGTCGGGTAGCTTTAATTTTTAAATCTGGCAGATTTTATAATTGTATTCTCTTGAAATTTTGATTGCTTTGTCTCTTTTACTGGCTGTTGGAACTAACATTTGCAGAAAAACTTGGATTGGTGATGATGTGAAGTCTAGCGATTGCTAAATCAATGTGTAAGTCAACTTCCTTGGTTAAGTCTGGTAAGTGGATGATTAAGTCGAGTTGACCAACTTTAAGTCTGGTAGTGTATCTGGTAATTAAAATATTATCGTTAGGTCTGGTCAGTCAAAATAACGTATTTTTATATAAAAATCTTACCGTTAAGAATTTTCGAGAATAAGAGGTATATAAGAATAAATTTGACAAATCTTTTTCACTTTTATCCTTATTTACTTCTAAATTTGAACATCATTATTTTCGGCTAACTACTCTGTTCTTATATACGCCAAACCCTAATACATTCTCAACCAAACTCAAATCATTTGCTTATCGATGGCTTCTCTAAAGTTTGTTGACAAGCACAATCAGGTTGGCTTCTTGAAGAAACCAACTCAAAGTGAGGGCTTCGAACAAATTGCGGATTTTATGCGTGCCTCACATATTCGGTATGCTTCACTTCATAATCCCACTATTTATGTGTCCCTTGTCAAGCAGTTCTGGAGGTCGGTTACCTCTGAGACTCTTGATGATGGGACACCATGTTTAAGGGCAACAATAGATACTCGTGCTTTTACTGTTACTGAAGCTTCCATTAGGAGTAGTCTTCAATTGGATGATGCTTCAGGGGAATTTAATTTGTCACGTGAGGAAATTTTAGAAGGACTGAAAAGCATAGGTTATCCAACTGATGGTACTTTTACTTTTTGCAAAAACTATTTTACACCATAGTGGAGGTTTTTAGTTCATCACCTACTCCAATGCCTGAGTCCCAAGAGTGGTGGATGGGATCAATTTGGAAGCAAAATTGCTTCTGCATTGGTTTGCCTATCACTTGGAAGGAAATTTAACTTTTCAAAACTCATTTTTGAAGGCATGGAGTCCAATGCTAAAAAGGCAAAGTTTTTTATGTATCCTAGGTTTCTGCAAATGGTTTTAAACTTTGAAACTTCAAACAAAGTGCAAACATATGAGTGTGTGGTTTTCACATCAAAATTATTTGCTAACATGAAGAGAAATTTCAAAGGGGTCCATAGGCCTTTACTTCCTGCTATGCTTGTTGGTACTAACAATGTAGGTACATCTGAGGATATACAAGAGTCATCTGATGAGGAGCAATCTCAGGAACAACCAAGAACCCCAACTCCCACACTCACACCTACACCAACACCTTCACCACAACCCAATCCTTCATCTGCTGAGAGACAATCTACTCCTATCCCACAGTCCCCTCCATCACATGTTCCAAGTCCTGCACAGGAGGAGGCACGTGCATCAATGTCTGTGGAAGAGTTTCAAACGTTGGTTCCAACTTTGCTTAAGAAAGTGACTACTTTGGAGAAGTCAAATAAAGCACTCAGTGATGCTGTTATCACTTTGGTGAAGAAAGTGAAGAAAATGGAAAAGGTTATGAAGGATCAGGGTGTTCAATTTATGATCAAGAAGGAGAAGCTGAAAATTCTTCCAAACAAGGGAGGATTTTAGATGCAGAACATAGATTTCAAACACCAGTTCAAGAGAAAGGCACAAATTTTAGTCCAGAAGCAATGGAGGTAGCAGAGACATTGACTCAATCCTTAGGCAAGATCAAAGAAAAGAAAAAGGGAAGAAAACTAATTCTAACTGACAAGGATTCTGCTGAGGAGGGAGTTGATAAGTCTGATGCAAAGTCTGGTGAAAGGTCTGGTTCTTTTGGGTCTGGTAATGAAATTAAGTCTGATCAGGATAAGTCTGGTGAAGAAATTTCTGAGGCTGTTGCTGGTAATAAGAGAAAAGGGAAGGAGATTGTTTTTGAAAATCCTCAACCTAAGAAAAAGAAAAGTCAAGAAAGGGAAGAACAAGCTAGCTTGGCTGCAATTGAGAGGATTAAAGCACAAGATCTTGCTGAGAAAGAAAGACAGGAACAACAAAAGAAGGAAGATGCACTTTATGCAAGAAGATTGGCTGAAGAGTCTGATGATCCATTTACACACCTGATAAATGTTGATGATGAAGTAAGAGCTAAGTATGAGGAGATCAAAGCTATTGAAGGATTGACTGCTGAAGAAAAATCCAAACAATTAGCAGAGTTTATAAATTCAAGAGCTTCTGATGATACTTTAGGTGGATTCGAAGAAAACAAAAGTTCCTAAGAAAATGACTATGGCAGAAAAGTGGCATGACATGAAAATGTATCTAAAGAATCAAATGCATCTATCTTGGGAAAAGATGAAAGGAAAGTCATATGAGGAGATTCAAATTGCATATCTCAATGCATTTGAAAGAGATCAAGGTTACAAAGCTGTTGATTATGAGGATGTACAAAGATTTTGTTTTCAGAGTAAAAAGGTGAAAGAAAGTGATCATGTTATTAAAGCAGATAAGATGATTGAGAAAGTATCAGAGGTTGAGGTTGAAATGGCTTCAACTGAAGTAAGAAAAGAAGAAGAGGTGAAGAAGTCTGTCACAGTGTTTACAAGAAGAAAAAGTATGGCAAGAAAAAGTAAACACAAGAAGGTGATTGAAGAAGATGAATTAGAGGAAGAACCTTCATCTGAAGGAGCCACCATGGGGACTATTGAAAGCACAAAGGAACCAACTAAGGTAGTCAAGTATCAATTTATCATGACTGGTGAAAGAGCTGCATATCAGATTATAAGGGAGGATAATTCTGACATTGTTTATATGAATTTTGCTGGAATTCTAAATGATGTGAATAGGGAGGATCTTCAAGAACTTTATCAGTTGGTGAACATTAAATATGGAGATCATCCACCTGAAGATGAATTTGAAAGAGTCTTTTGGGGTAATTTGAAGGTGATGTTTGAGCCACCAACTGAGTCAGATATAGTGTGGAAACTTCGTGAAGAGCAAAATATAGTCAGCTGGAGATACTTTCATACCTGCAAGGTACATTATGTTTCATTAAAAAATGTTGATATTTATATGCTTGCAGAAGTGGAATATCCTCTATCATCAAGTGTTTGCAAGGAAATGATGAGCAAAAAGTTGTATGCTGGTAAGAAGGATGAAGGATATGAGATGTTATTGGATTTGGTAAAGAGGCAGTCTTTAAAGGATGTAGCTTAAGGGTGTTTGAAAGAATTTTTAAGTTGTTAAATGAGACTATTGGAACTTCTCACTTAGTGGAGGTGCATAGCACTAACACAACAAATGGTTATCAGTCCACCTTGTCTGACCCACACAAGGACTGGCTAATCCTGAGCAAATCGCTACAGGTAAAGATAGTTCAAATCCGTTTATGGCTGACAATTTGCCAAAAATTGTATGGTATTCAACTCACCATATCTGAGTTTGTGAAGAGTTGACTAGCCCACAAGATTATGGCTTGTGGTAAAGGCTGTGGAAAACCATAAATGGTAATCAATTCACCATGATGAGGTGCATTCCATCAAAGAATTGGCTAGTCCAAAAGGGTACAGCTTTTGGTAAAGACATCACAAATTTGTTGATAGTTGATGATTTACTAAAAATCATATGGTTATCAATGTACCATGGTCTTACACACCAAAACATTTGGCTACTCCAGTAGTGATGGCTATTGGTAAAGAGACATCAAATCCATTAATTTTCAATAATTCACCTCTCACAGGAGTTAACACACCTGGAAGTGATGAGAATAGATATGAAACATAATATGAATTGATGTACAAAATGTCATGGTTGCTGGAAAGATCAAGTGAAATGCATATCAGATACTGAGAAGATCAAGTTGCTGCACAAATACTCAAATTTGCAGATTTCAAGAGTTTTGAAGATCAAGATAATTCCAATCCTCATAAGCTTACTCAGAAGGAACTTGAAGTTCATGGAACATGAAGATCAAGTTAGGGGAGGATTGTTGGGAATTATCACAAGGTACGCGGAAGACCAAGTGAAGACAGACTTAAGTCTGGTAGTTAATATTATTAAGTCTGGTTAAAGTTAAGTCTTGTAATGTATATGTTAAGTCTGGTTTTGTTATTAAGTCTTGTTGACTTAATAGTTAAGTCGGGTCAGTGAAAATAGGGAAGTTTGTTAGTATTAAGTTAGGAAAGGATATGTATGAGTTAGGTATCTTTATAGAAGATACGTAAATATCTTTTCACATGGTTTTGTAATTAGGGTTTCCTTCAAGTATAAAAGGAACCCTAAGGATCATTATTATGTACGTACGAATTGTGTGAGTTAGTGAAATATACAAAGTTTGTGATAACTCTGTGTTCTTCATTGTCCTTGTTAATTTTCCACGTTAACGCTAACAATTGTGTAAGAGTTTCTCACTTGGATTGATTTGGATTTATTCAAGTCATCCACTAAGTAATCAAAGGCTACTTAGAGATCCATACAATACGTGGACCTACAAAATGGGTATCTGTGTATGAAAACAATAGGGTGAACTTCAAAAGGCAAACTCCTCAAACTCACTTTCACTCTAAGTCTAAGAGAACAAAACCCAGAGCAGTTACCAAAGCAGTTTCTGCTGCTAGACCATTCATGACTGTTAACCCAAGACCAACAGTTAAAAATGAAAAATCTTTTTATACAAATGCATCAAAGACTGTTCAAAGGCCCATTCAAACAAAAGCAGTGGTCCAAAAACAAGTTCGGAAAATTAAAGGAACAATTACAAAGCTAGCAGTTTCTGCTGCTAAGCATGTAATTCATTCTGCTGCTAGGGAAAATAGGGCAAATGTTGTTAAGGCCTCAGCATGTTGGATTCTTAAATCCAATGTTGCATCAACTATTCTTAAGAGATTAAATTTCATTGATGCAAGAGGTAGATCCAAGTCAGTAATGGCTTGGGTCCCCAAAAGAAACTAATACTTCTCATTGCTGTGCAGGAACATTCAATTGATACACAAGAGGATCAAGGATACTCAGATAGTGGATGTTCAAGGCACATGACAGGCAACAAGTCTTATCTCTCAGATTTTCAATCAATAGATGGAGGCTATGTTACCTTTGGAGGAGGTGTTGGTGGCAAAATTTCTGGTAACGGTACAATCAAAACCGGAAATTTAGATTTTGAAGATGTGTACTATGTACAAGAGCTAAATTATAATCTTTTTAGTGTCTCACAAATGTGTGACAAAAAGAACAAAGTTCTTTTCTGTGACACTGAATGTCTTGTACTTTCTCCTGATTTTAAGATGCCTGATGAAAGTCAAGTGCTTCTTAAAATTCCTAGAAAGGGCAATATGTACAGTGTAGACATGAAGAACATTGTTCCTAAAAAGGATTTAACTTGTGTTGTTGCAAAGGCCACATTGGATGAATCAATGTTATGGCATAGGAGGCTTGGTCATATTAATTTCAAAACCATAAATCAGATAGTTAAGAATGGTTTGGTAAGAGGTTTACCTCAAAAACGATTTGAAAATGATCAAACATGCATTGCTTGTCTTAAAGGCAAACAACACAAAACCACTTGTAAGCCCAAGCTTTTTAACTCTATTAATCAATCATTGTTTATGCTTCATATGGACTTATTTGGTCCTACAAATGTTAGAAGTGTGCAACATAAGAGATATTGTCTAGTCATTACTGATGACTATAGAAGATTTACATGGGTTTTCTTTTTAGCTACTAAGGATGAGACACCTAGCATCCTTAAGACTTTCATTACAGAGATAGAAAACCTAGTAAACAAAAGAGTAAAAGTCGTTAGATGTGATGATGGGACAGAGTTCAAAAATAGAGTTATGGATGAATTCTGCAAAGAAAAAGGTATTAGGGGAGATTTTAGTGTTGCTAGAACTCCACAACAGAATGGAGATGCTGAAAGGAAAAATAGAACACTAATAGAAGCTGCTAGAACTATGTTAGCTGATTCTAAGCTACCTATAACTTTTTGGGCTGAAGCAGTCAACACTGCTTGCTATGTTCAGAATAGAGTTTTAGTTGTTAAACCTCACAATAAGGTATCATATGGACTTTTTAGAGGTAGAACTCCTGCAATAGGATTTCTTAGACCTTTTGGATGTTATGTGACAATTCTCAATACCTTAGACCATCTTGGAAAGTTTGATGGCAAAGCAGATGAAGGTTTCTTAGTAGGATATTCTCTCAATAGTAAAGCATTTAGAGTATACAACTTAAGAACTAAGAAAGTAGAGGAAAACCTACATGTGGAATTTTTAGAGCATAAATCCAATGTAGTAGGTGAAGGTCCGAATTGGCTATTTGATCTTGAGTTATTAACCCATTCTATGAATTATGTGCCTGTTGTTACAGAAACTAATAATTTTTCAGATTCACAAACAACAAATGAGGCAGGGTTAGACAAGGAGACAAATCAAGATCATGTTTGGATGCCAATAAGTACCAGTATGGTTTCAACTTCAACAAATGATGAATCTTCTTCTGGTAAAGCTAAAGAAGATGTTGAAAGTGAACACAAGGAAGATGGAACAAAGGAACAACAAAATGTTTCTGCTGATGATAGTGCTGCTGAGACAGAGCATTCTACTGCTAGGCTTAATTTTTCTGCTGCTAAGCCAAATGATTCTACTACTGGCCCTTCAAACTCAAATGAAGCAGATTTCTCAGTTAGAGAGGTGGATTTGAGCAATATCACACCTAACTATCAAGTTCCTTCAACCCCACACACAAGGATTCACAAAGTCCACTCCCTAGAAAATGTAATTGGAGATGTACAATCAGGAGTGAAGACAAGGCAACAACTGATGTCTTCAGACCAACAAGGGCTTCTTGATGCCCTTTATGCTTCAAAACAGCATGAGTTTTCAAACTCTTGCTTGTTTGTATGTGTGGAGTCGTTGTGCTCGAGGTTTGTTAGACCTCATATCTAGGATTACACAATAAGAATGAATAAACCAATATGCAGCGGAATAAACAAACTAATCATTATTATTGCTACAAAGTTTCCTCATCATCATCTCTACTCTAACCAATACAAACAACCCCAATTCTACCTTGATCAATGATAGAACGGTTAACACACTAACAGGAATCAAAAGATTCTTGAGGCTTAACAAACTACCCTTGGTGTTTTCCCATAAAACACCCGTACACACACACACACGTTTAATGGTGTTACATCTTGACACACCTAAAACGTATTCCCTGTGTTTCTTTATATACTAGAAACATTAGGGTTACAAAGAGATAAACATAAAATAATAAAAGATTTCCTGTAATCTTTTCTTTCTTTGAAGTTCCATCCTTTGTCATCTTTAGTCCTTCATCTTTCATCTTTTGTTCATATCAACTCTAAATTATAATTCCCAACAATCTTCCCCTAGTTGATATGACAAAACCAATGATATGAAAGATGATCTTCCCCTTAATCCATGCATATCATCAAGGATCTTCAAGCTGCAATCTTCAATATTCTCTTCTTCCCCTTTTTGTCATCATCAAATAGGGAACAAAAATAAGCAACCTTGATCTTTACAACCACGAATCAATATTACACGACCAATCCATCATTCCAATGTTTCAAATTACCCACCATTAAGTTTTCCGCACTATAAATGAACTTGAAACAGTAGAAATCAAAATCAGTAGTAGTAATACCAACTAGCAGTAGAAAAACCTTCACCTCGATGTAGCATAACCTCGATGTATTGAAGAAAGAAACTAACCATTACCCATCCGATGCTGAAGTAGAATAACCCAAACTCATGTCTTAAATATAACTGTGAACGTATACCCAATCCGATGTATAGGGAGATCGCAATCTCTTGACAATGTGAACATTGAGCACAATAACGTAACTCCTTCAAGTGTTCGTCAATTCGTAGATATAATAAGAACATAAACCCAAATAATTCCACTTCACCTTCAAATAAGTAACGAATAATCTTCATCACCAAAAAATAAGATAAATTCGAGCCATTAAAACCAAAATCAAATCCAAACATCGTTTGTGTGTGTGTTACTTCCCCTGTGTGTGTGCCCAATCTCCAAAATCAACTGAATATGCTTCCCCTCACTTTTAGACTTCCATGCTCTAGCAGTACCAAACAGCAGTACAAAGTTTATAAACCCAGCAGTATAAACTTTTCAACCTCCAAAGCTAGCAGTACAAACTGTTGTCGAGCAGCACTAACGCGAAAACCAAACAGTACAAACTGCTATGAGCAGCAGTACAAACTGCTATGAGCAGCAGCACAAACTGCTATCAGCAGTACTAACTGTTCATCGAACAGTACAAATTTCGAAGACCAACAGTAGAAACTGGGAGAGCAGCAGTATAAAAATTATTCACATCAGATGCCTTACACCATCAGTAGCCAATTCCATTCAATTCAGCTATCAAAAACCATCAGACCCACAATCGAATTAATGTATAACGACAAACCACTTGCACAGATATGACAACTTGCAATTAAACGTCAACATCATCAATTATTTATATGATCACCGACCAATTCGTCAAAATAATATTCAACCCATTAATTTACTGACCAACCGATTTAATTACCAATCAGTACCCATTGATCAACTATTCAGTACGAGGTATATAATGTTTGAATCAATTACACAAGCGACAACCAAAATTGAATATCACTATCACCAAACGACAAACGAATCTGGAATAATACGGAGTAATAAGAATAGCTCCGATTGACTTAATTCGCTTTCCCCCCATACGTGCAGAAGACGACAAACAGATAAAAATTACTCCGTAACAAGATATTGTATCTTGTTTACCGCATCTGACAGTCGATAAAAAAAATATCAATTTAACCAAACACTCATACCTTCATACAAACTGCTCCTTTTCGACAGAAACCTTGTAACATCCTAGATATCGAGAGCAACCTGTCTCTGATACCACTTGTGGAGTCATTGTGCTCGAGGTTTGTTAGACCTCATATCTAGGATTACAAAATAACAATGAATAAACCAATATGCAGCGGAATAAACAAACTAATCATTATATTGCTACAAAGTTTCCTCGTCATCATCTCTACTCTAACCAATACAAACAGCCCCAATTCTACCTTGATCAATGATAGAACGGTTAACACACTAACAGGAATCAAAAGATTCTTGAGGCTTAACAAACTACCCTAGGTGTTTTCCCATAAAACACCCGTACACACACACACGTTTAATGGTGTTACATCTTGACACACCTAAAACGTATTCCCTGTGTTTCTTTATATACTAGAAACATTAGGGTTACAAAGAGATAAACATAAAATAATAAAAGATTTCCTGTAATCTTTTCTTTCTTTAAAGTTCCATCCTTTGTCATCTTTAGTCCTTCATCTTTCATCTTTTGTCCATATCAACTCTAAATTATAATCCCCAACAGTATGTTTTCTCTCACAAGATGAACCAAAGAACATTCTGAAAGCCTTAGATGATTCAAGCTGGGTAGAAGTTATGCAAGAGGAGCTTCTTCAGTTCAAGATTCAGAAGGTATGGGTGCTAGTTGATTTACCTAAGGATGCAAAGGTAATTGGCACTAGATGGGTTTTCAAGAATAAGAGGGATAAAAGGGGAATAGTGATTAGGAATAAGGCTAGATTAGTAGCCCAAGGGTACACACAACAATAAGGGATAGACTATGATGAGGTTTTTGCTCCAGTAGCAAGACTTGAGGCAATTAGGCTTTTCTTAGCTTATGCTTCATTTTTAGGCTTCACAGTTTACCAAATGGATGTCAAGAGTGCATTTTTATATGGCACAATTGAAGAAGAGGTGTATGTCTCACAACCTCCAGGTTTCATTGATCCTGACCATCCAGACAAAGTGTACAGAGTAGTTAAGGCTCTTTATGGCCTTCATCAGGCACCTAGAGCTTGGTATGAAACACTGGCTTCCTATTTAAAAACAAATGGATTTCAAAGAGGAAAGATTGATCAGACACTTTTCATCAAATAGCACAAGAAGGATCTTTTGTTAGTGCAGGTGTATGTGGATGATATTATCTTTGGGTCTACAAGGAAGGAGATGTGTTTGGAGTTCAAGAAGCTTATGCATGATAAGTTTCATATGAGTTCCATGGGAGAACTTACATTCTTTTTGGGTTTGCAAGTTAAACAGTCATATGAAGGCATATTTATTAGTCAAGATAAATATGTTGCTGAGATACTAAGGAAGTTCAACTTTGCTGATTCAAAAATGGCAAGCACACCAATGGACTCTGAGAAACCACTTCCTAAAGACTTAGATGGAGAAAATCTAGATGTACACACATACAGATCTATGATAGGATCTTTGATGTATCTCACATCATCAAGACCTGACATCATGTTCTCTGTTTGTGCTTGTGCAAGATTTCAAGTAACTCCAAAGGTTTCTCATTTAACAGCTGTCAAGAGAATTTTTAGATATCTCAAGGGTCAACCTAGGTTGGGTCTATGGTATTCTAGAGAGTCACCTTTTGACTTGGTAGCATTTTCGGATAGTGATTATGCTGGTGCTAGCTTGGACAGAAAGTCAACAACAGGAGGATGTCAATTCCTTGGGTGTAGACTTATCTCATGGCAGTGTAAGAAGCAAACAACTGTGGCTACTTCAACAACTGAAGCTGAATATGTAGCTGCTACAAGTTGCTGTGCTCAAGTCTTATGGCTTCAAAACCAACTTCTTGACTATGGGTACAATTTCATGAACACTGTTATTCATATTGATAATAGTAGTACTATTTGCATAATTAAAAATCCAGTGCAACATTCTAAAACAAAACACATCGAAATTAGACATCACTTTATAAGAGACTACAATGAGAAAAGATTAATTCAAGTTCTTAAAATTGCTTCAGAATACAACTTTCCAGCTCTGCTAACAAAAGCTTTTGATGTTGGAAGGTTTCAGTACTTGGTAGCAAGTATTGGAATGATTAATCTTTGAATTTTTCAATCTAATGTGTTTTTGTATATAAATTTTTGTTTGTGCTGTTGGCCTTAAAAGATACTACTGCTATTACAAAAGTTTGTGCTACTAGTACAAATTTAAATTGTGTTATTCATACAGTTAGTCCTATGATTATTCTAATACAAGACAAGTACTTTGTACATTCTTCTTTTGGTTTTAGACTAACAATTTCAGGTATGAACATGTGAACACAAAGGATGTTTCAAGTGAAATGGAAGCAGCAGAATGATAATATCAGTTGCTGACATAATAGGTTCATGATAGAAAAAGTTTAGGAATTTCAAACCTCCTTAAAACTTCTTTCTTGAAACTTGATTATGATGTTTCACATTGAATTGATGTCTTATTTGATCAGAAAGTAACTGATGCAACTCACTTTCTATCATTTTATACTTTTAAGTATAATGAGCAAGTCTAAGGACATCTGATAGAAAGAACAGCTAGTAAAAGTGAATCTAACACTTTTGTTAGAGGCAACAATTACTATGAGCTGGAAACCCTGTCAAGAAAGCCTTTTGAATAGGTTTATCTTTACACAGGCAGTTATTTATAACTGAAAAAAAAATTGGTTCTCACACAACCAGAGGTTGCTTTAAACCAAAATCTTGATTAAGTGTCTGTTATACACTTAATCCCTTCAAAATGGTTGAAAGCAGTATGGTTTTTCATAATAAAATCAAGTACATACTGCTAAGGTAAAAGTTTCTTAAAAGGATTTTCAAAGAGACTCACAAAAACCATCAAATGATGGACCATGAGTCAAATGCCCCATGAATTACCTCTCATAGTAGTTAACACACCTAGAAGTGATGAGGGCAGCAAATTAAACTCTTAAGGAATTGTTGGCTACATGTACAACATTGTCTGATAACAAGTTCTGATGGATAGCTCAGATGATGGAGAGAAATATTTTGGTACATAGTGAGAGATCTTCCAAACAGGGGAGGATATATAAAATGTTATTTGCATCTCAGGGGAGGAAACATCTCAGGGGAGAAATAAAGCCCAGAGAAGGAAGATTAACCAATGAAAGGGAGGAAAAGACAAGAGCATACAAGATGATGACATGGAGGTTGAAAATGACAAGAATAGAGCTTATTATATATATTCAGAAGGGATGAAGCATTCCAAAGAAGAAAGTTCTATCTAGGTCAAACGAAGAAAAGTTTCAATTTCAGTTAACCACGTTTGTTCATCACTTGCAAAGGCATGCTGATAGATGATTTCACTTGTTGAAACAAGCATCCAAGATACACAGCATCATTGCCTCTTATAATTCCTCCATCCAAGGGAATTGCACCATCTTTTAGGTCAATGTTTGAAGCCTGAAGATGTGTATTGATATTGTTAAAGTCAAAAAACAGAAAGCAGATGAATTACTGAGAAAGATATTTAATCTTGAAGAACAGAAGTGTTTGAAAGATCTTCACAATCCATAATTTAATTCAGAAACATGTTGAAATGGATTCACATGTTTAGGGGAGGATTGTTGGGAATTAAATATTCAAGAAGTTTAATATCAAGTTCTACTCAAAGAAATACTCTAAGTATGATTCTGCTGCTAAGAGCATTTGATTCTGCTGCTAGCGTTAACATTCTGCTGCTGAATGATTCTGCTGCTAGCGTAAACATTGCTGCTGGTGATTAACTTTCTGCTGCTGAGTGGATAAGTATGAAAAGATATTATGTGTATTAAAGTCAACAATATACGGTAGATAATATCTTACCCCATGTGATCAGTCATAATGTTATATTCACAGAACAAGTTGTCAACATAGATACAAGTTGTATCTTAATGACTGACACTCTCAAAGAAAGCGTTCGATAAGACTTGACAATATTGTAAAGATCTTTCTTGTGTTATAAAAGAAAGATCTTAGACTAGTGATAAACATAGACATATACGAAATAGGTAATAGTGTGTGAATTATTAAGTGCTTAGAAAATAACTCTCAAGAACATAGAACAAATATCACAAGTCATAGAAAACATAAGATTCAAGGTCTTTGTACCCTAGTGATATTAAAGATCACTCGTACTATCTTGAATAATATTGAATCATTTGGTGATAACATTGCATGTTCTTTGTTCTATATACACAAGCATAACTGTTCCATTTCCACAACACAAATAACCATCTAAGTGTGATTAAGTAAATTCCGTGTACTTGATCATATTAACTCAACTTATCACATACACAAAGCAACGAAGGTTTAACCACCTTATCAGTGTTTTGATCAACCTCTCATCATATAGCGTTAGCGAGATTACATGCCCAATTAATAAGACTGAGAGCACATTTTCCAGATTATCCAATAAAGACAATACGTTTGGACAATGCTGGTGACTTTACATCCTAAACATTTAATGACTATTGTATGTCTATTGGGATAAGTGTAGAACATTTAGTAGCTCATGTTCATACACAAAATGGGCTCGCTGAGTCTTTTATCAAGCGAATTCATATGATCGCAAGGCACATGATTATGAAAGAAAAACTACCAGTTTCTTCTTGGGGCCACGCTGTTCTAAATGCAGCAAAAATAATTCGTATCAGGCCAACAAGTCACCATACTTACTCCCCATTACAGTTGGTTTTTGGTCATGAACCAAATATTTCCCATCTAAGAATTTTCGGTTGTGCAGTATATGTCCCAATTGCTCCGCCACAACGCACAAAAATGGGACCTCAAAAGAGAATGGGAATATATGTTGGGTATGATTCACCATCTATAATTAGATATTTAGAGCCATCAACGGGGGATTTGTTTACGGCTCGATTTGCTGATTGTCATTTCGATGAGTTAGTACTCCCAACATTAGGTGGAGAAAAGAAACAGCTGAGAAATGAAATAAGTTTGAAAGAATTATCATTATCTCATCTTGATCCTCGAACAAAAGAATGTGAACAAGAAGTTCAAAAGATAATTCATTTACAAGGGTTAGCAAATCAATTACGAGACGCGTTTACTGACCTTAAAAGAGTAACCAAGTCACATATACCAGCTGTTAATGCTCCTGTTAAAATTGATGTTCCTAAAAAATATTCAGAAATTGCTAATGAGTTTAAGGCACGCCTAAAGCGTGGTAGAACAGTCGGTTCCAAAGATAAAAATCCTCGAAAGAAAAAGGGAGCATATAATCAAGATGGTCAAGTCGAGGTTAAAGAAACATCAGAAGGGTCCTCTATAAGGACATTAGACATGACGGTTTAAGATGAACCTCGGGTACCCGAAAATGAAGAGATCTCAATAAATTATATCATGTCTAGAAAGGTATGGAACCGAAATGAAATCGGCGTCGATGATGCTTTTGCATATAATGTAGCGCTAGAAGTTATGGAAAATGATGAGGATCAAGAACCAAAGTCAGTTCCGGAATGCAAAAACAGAAATGATTGGCCAAAATGGAAAGACGCAATTGAGACAGAATTAAAATCTTTTGAAAAACGAGAAGTTTTCGGATCGGTAGTCCGTACACCTGAAGGTGTAAAACCCGTTGGGTATAAATGGGTCTTTTTGCGAAAACGAAATGAAAGAAATGAAATTACGCGTTACAAAGCACGCTTAGTGGCACAAGGATTTTCACAAAGACCGGGTATAGATTATGAAAAAACATATTCTCCTGTGGTGGATGCAACTACGTTTCGTTATCTAATCAGTCTGGTAATACAAGAAGGACTCGATTTGTGTCTAATGGATGTTGTGACAGCCTATTTATACGGCTCACTTGATGCAAAAATCTTCATGAAGCTTCCAGACGGGTTTAAGCTGCCTGAAGCATGTAAAACAAGTTCTCGAGAACAATATGCAATCAAACTGAATAAATCTTTGTATGGGTTGAAGCAGTCTGGGCGAATGTGGTACACTCGCCTTAGTGAATATTTGTTAAAGGAAGGATATAGAAATGATTCTATTTGCCCATGTATTTTTATAAAAAGGTCTGGATCTGAATATGTCATAATTGCTGTATATGTTGATGATCTGAATATCATTGGAACTCCAGGGGAGCTTCCAAAGGCAGTTGAATGCCTCAAGAAAGAATTTGAAATGAAAGATCTCAGAAAAACAAAGTTTTGTCTTGGATTACAAATTGAACATCTAAAGAATGGAATCCTTGTCCACCAAAATGCATACACAGAGAAGTTGCTAAAAAAATTTTATATGGAAAAATCTCATCCATTAAGCACCCCAATGGTTGTAAGGACCTTAGATGTTGAAAAGGACCCTTTTCGACCTCCAAATGACGACGAGGAAATTCTTGGTCCCGAAGTACCTTATTTAAGTGCCATTGGGGCATTGTTATTTCTTGCGAGTCATACACGACCCGATATATCATTTTCACTAAACCTATTGGCAAGATATAGCTCGTGTCCAACAAGGAGACATTGGAATGGGGTGAAACAAATATTTCACTACCTTCAAGGTACAAAACATATGGGCTTATATTATACTAACTCATCCGAAAGAAATCTAGTTGGTTTTGCATATGCAGGTTATTTGCCTGATCCCCATACCGGTCGGTCCCAAACTGGATATGTTTTCACAAGTTCCAGTACTACCATTTCATGGCGTTTCGTGAAGCAAACAATGAGTGCCACTTCATCGAATCATGAAGAGATCTTGGCCATTCATGAAGCGTGTCGGGAATTTGTATGGTTAAGAAATGTGATACAACATATTCGTAAATCATGTGGTATTTCTTCAGGCCAGGAAGCTCCAACAATCGTGCATGAAGATAATGCAGCATGCATTGCTCAGCTTAAAGACGGATACAATAAAAGTGACAGGACCAAGCATATTCTACCAAAGTTCTTTTTCACTCATGACTTACAAAAGGGCGGCGACATTATTGTTCAAAAGGTCCGTTCAAGCGAGAACTTAGCAGACTTGTTTACCAAGGCACTTCCCACTGCAACATTTAAGAAGTTGGTTCCCGACATTGGAATGCGAAGACTCAATGAACTTCAGTGATCTAATCATCAGAGGGAGAACATACGGGTTGCACTCTTTTTCCCTTAGCTATGGTTTTTTCCCACCGGGTTTTTCCAAGCAAGGTTTTTAACGAGGCAGCAGATCTAATCGTATGACAACTAATGATGGATAGCCAAGAGGGAGTATTATGAATAATTATGTGTGTGGCTATCCATATAGCTTAACCTCCATAACCTCTCATCTTTTGTATTCCCTCAATAATGGTTGTACTAAATATTTTTATTGTAAGAACCCTATAAATAGAGGTTCATTTGTAGTTTGTGATTATCAATGAAAATGCATTCCACAATCTCTCTATTCTTCTAGCTTATACTTCTTGTCGATTATCATTATTTCGTAACACTCAATAACTTTTTAAAAATATATAGTTGAGTGAGTTCAATTATTAAGGGTAAAATCTTACCAGTTTCATGCAAAACTACGTTGCTTTTCAAAATTTGTTATATCATGCATTTTAGTTGACTTGTAATATCAAGTTTATCTACATCATGGTTTAAGAAACGTGTTGTATTATGGTAACAACCTATCCGAACACATTCAAGAAAACATTTTGAAAAACTTTTGCGTCGCCTGGCCACATGTGAAAACGGATTTCTAGCTAAATATCTATTTTCTTGCTTTCTTTCTCTCACACCCTAACAGCAAATTAAACCCGCATTTTTGTATCCTTTCAAGCTCAGAATTGAAAATGAGTGATAGTACAGTAGTTGCGCCATTGATAGAAGTCTTAAACGAAAAAATATCACCTCTCTTTAAGGAGTTTGAAACATTAAAACATCTAAAAATCACTAAAATTCCCGTACCAACACCAACAATCGTCTTCTTCGGTGACAATTCAGTCGGAAAATCTAGTCTTATCAGTTCACTTTCCGGCATTTGTTTGCCGGTTGGGGAAGATGGAAATACTTCTAAGCGTCCGTTATTCTTGAAGATCACTGGTAAACCTAACCATACAAATGCCGAAACTGAGTTTTTCATGGAGAATGAACAAGGGGTCATGATTTCAATAAAAGAAAATAGTTTATCTGCTGCTTTTAAGATGGATACCAATAAGCCTCTGAATTTTCTTGTAAAAAAAGTTAAGGGATGTGACTCTTATCGATCTTCCGGGAATAAGGCGTGTTCATACAGGTGTATATATATTTAAGTTATGTGCATGCTTTGTTTTATTTGAAATATACGTAACTGATCATATTGATATACATATATATGGTGGCCGGGACGACTGTGAACTAATACTGTTGGAATAAAACTTGCTATTTGATGAACAAACAAATCACAGGTACTATAAACTTTCTATTTTATTGATACTTGCTAATATTGTTCATACAATCGACTTTCATTGGGTATGTATATACCCTTTGTACAGACACACACACTTAGACTCTACATACGAAATACCTATATATAGTTTCCCAACCGGTGTTTCTAACAGTCATACCGGTTCATGAATGGGTGCCAAGACAGTTACATAACTGTCTGTCATATTTACATAGGCAGCCCTTTATTTAACAGTTATACATACTAGACACGAACATACTTTTCTTGACTTGACATATTCAACCCAAAGTTTGGGTTAACTATCAACACTCCCCCTTACACTAAACTTTGGTTTAAGGCAGGTCTTCATCTTGCTTTCATCTTGCTCTTCACAACAGGGTTTGTTTCTTCGTCATCATCAATGAGATAAGATTTTTCTTGCTTGTCTTTCTACTTCAAACATTCCCTTGTTGTCATGCTTGTTGCTTACTTGCTCTTTCTTTCATGCATGTTTTCTTTCTTGTGTCGTACAAGTCTTCTTTATTTCTTTGCCACGAAGTTCTTCTTTCTTGCTTTGAACTTGCTTACTTCTTACAAATCAGAACCGAGATGGTTTCTGGATTTATTGCTCTTGTGTTTGATCAAAAGATCAAAACTCTTACTTGCCACGAAGCTCTTTCTTTCATGCATGTTTTCTTTCTTGTGTCGTACAAGTCTTCTTTATTTCTTTGCCACGAAGGTCTTCTTTCTTGCTTTGAACTTGCTTACTTCTTACAAATCAGAACCGAGATGGTTTCTGGATTTATTGCTCTTGTGTTTGATCAAAAGATCAAAACTCTTACTTGCTTTGAAACACCAAGGTTTCTCTTACTGGGTGAAACCCTGAGGTTTCTCTTACTGGGCGAAACACTAAGGTTTCTCTTACTGGGCGAAACACTAAGGTTTCTCTTACTGGGTGAAACACTAAGGTTTCTCTTACTTTGATCAAGATTGGTCTTTCTTACTTACTATGAAACACTAAAGTGTCTCTTTGACCAAAAATGATCTTTCTTACTTACTACTGGTCAACTTGCTAACCAGGTTTATCTTGCTAACTTGCTAAATGTTGACCAAAGTTTGGTCTTTTCTTGCTATTGATCCTACGATCAAAATTCCTTGCTATATGGGCTACTTGCTACCCACTTTCTTGCTATCTAGGCTACTTGCTACCTAGTTTCTTGCTAATAATGAACCACGATGATCCTACTTGCTTGCTGGTTTGAATCAAGGGTTCTACTTGTTATTTGAACCTAAAAGGCTCGGGACTTGCTATTTGAATCTAAAGATTCGGTTAAACTTGCTATGAACCACAAGGGTTCGGGTTAACTAGCTATGAACCAAAATGGTTCGGTTTATCTTACTATAAGATGTGGTTTTTTTCTTTCTTTCGTTCACTTGCTAATTAAACCACACGGTTCTACTTTCTCCAATCAATACAAGGAATTTCTTACTTCTAGTTTTGTATTTTACTAACTTAAAAGTAATGGTTTTTGTTCCTAAAAATATACAAAACTTTTCCTTACTTTCTTACTTTTCAACTAACCCCAATCAATTGAAATTACACCTTCCTTTATCAACAGTAATTTAATAAGACTTCCTTATTTCTCTTTATCACTAAATTTCTTTTAAAATTTATATAACCCAAAAATGAAATATAAAATTTAAAGTAGGAAAACTTATTCAATATTGTGGTTGTTGGAATATGTGAATCATAAAAATACTATAAACACATAAGCATCATAGTACACGCAGCGGAAAGATCTACAATAACATGTAATATAATTAACTAAAAAACTAAATAGAAAGCGTATTTTTTTTATTCCTAGCAAGAACAAGGAATCACGTGCTTCAAGAACAAAATTATATAAACCCTAATTAGGTTTATATGGATCGAACAAGGGAAAAACACACAAGCTAAAGGAAGCTTGTTACTCGTTCTTGTACACACGTAATACTAGCGTTCCAATGGGAAAAGCTAGGTTCAAATCACAAAACAAATCAAACACTTTGAAAGCTTTACTTGGATCGGCAATACCTAATGGTATTAAAAAGAGGCCGATCGGTTTGAGCTAGGAGGGGAAGAGAAGGAGAGAAGTTTGGCTTGTAGGGGATTCAAGATTAGGGAAACAATGAAACACAATGGGATGTATTTATAGTTTTCCTTGTCTTGCTCCCTACTCCACCCAAACCGAACCCTAATCCCTTATGGGAAGGGTCGGCCGACTTTCACCCCAAGAAAGGGGTTCTAGATCCTTCTCTTGCCTTGTTTCACATTTAGTCCTTTAACGACTGTTATCTCTAACTCCGTTAAGTACTAACTGTCGTTAAGTATTTGTTTTGTGAAATGAATAAATATAAATATAAAATATAATTTAATTTATTCAAACCATTGGAACTCTCACGTATTGTGTGCAATCCCGAATCTCGGGTTCGAAACCGGACATACATATATTAATAATTATACATAAACTCTAACAACTCCCACTTGGATAACTATTAATATAGTAATGACATGGGCTAGTCTAGCTTAACAGATCCCAATGCCCCCAGCTCGATCCGAGTATGGTTTTCCTGGAAAAACCACGTGATGAATTTAATCATCATACTTATCCTTTTGTTTCTAATACCGCGTTAATATGGATATGGATCTTGGTCATTCCATAATTAACTGTTAGTTTCTCGTTTATACATAATTGAACAAGATTACCAAAACATCTGAACGTCTTCCAGATAGACTTTGGGCGTGCGCACGCAAACATCTTGTCAATCCTACGAGTGGCCAAGCAGTATTAAACTTCAACACATAGTTGAAGGAACAAATCCTTTATTGACTACGAGCATAACCCTCGAACTTCGCATCACTTCCGAAAATAGCCCTTATAACTACCTTTTACGAATAGCGTTAGACTACCTTACAGAAAATAAGCTACATCCCCGGCAGTTACCTGGTATCTCAAGTCTGAGGATAAATATTCATGATATACTTAATGACGTCGATCCATAAAGTATAATCATGTGGTTGGGATAAGTCCTATATTCAATTTATCCAATATTGAATATCATGTGACATTGGTGTCTCAACCTTACTGTACATTCTACCAATCCTCACATTTGTCTTAGTTTAATAACATTCCCATATTATTAATTGACAACAGACTATTTAGAATAAATTAATTTTATTCACGGATTTAAACATGCAAATATAGGACACAGATATTAATAATGAGAATAAACGTTATCCGCACTTTATTTCATTAAAATAATAATTGTTTACACGTCCCTATCCAAAATACTAAATAAACAGATTTACATGAAAGTATCTGGCATATGAAGACCAATACCCCGAGCATGTCGAGTAAACGTTTCCTTAGGTAATGCCTTCGTGAAAGGATCAGCCAGATTGTCATCTGTGTGAACTTTGAGTACCTTGATTTCACCCAGTTTGACTTGTTCTCGAACATAATGGTATTTTCTATGAAAATGTCTGGCGCCTTTCATAACTCCAGGTTCATTGGCGAATGTGATTGCAGCAGAGTTGTCGCAATACACATTTATAGGTAATTTATTTGACGGCATCACTCCAAGATCCGAAATAAATTTCCTTATCCAAACAGCTTCTTGTGCAGCTTCCGATGCAGCAATATACTCAGCTTCTGTAGCAGACATGGTCGTTGTACTCTGCTTCTTACTCTTCCAGTCTACAGCTCCTCCATTTATGAAAAAAATGTAACCCGTCTGAGACATCGTATCATCTTTATCAGTTTGAAAGGACGCATCGCAGAAACCTGTAACATTCAGTTCTGCGTCTGGATTTCCCCCGAAAACTAGAAACATATCTTTAGTATTCCTCAAATACTTAAGAATGTTATTAACAGCATGCCAGTGATCTTTCCCTTGGTTTTGCTACTAACGACTGGTTAAATTTTGTGCGAATGCCACATCTGGCCTTGTACATCTAACTGCATACATGATAGATCCTACTGCTGAAGCATACGGAACTTTCTTCATGTATGCCACCTCTTCAGGTGTAGAAGCACACATTTCGCTACTTAAGCCATGTTCTACTTGCATGGGCAAATATCCCTTCTTGGAATTTTTCATATTGAATCTCTTCAATATTTTATCCATGTAAGCACTTTGGCTTAAACCGATCAACCGCATAGATCTGTCTCTATAGATCTTGATTCCAAGGATATAAGCTGCTTCTCCGAAATCCTTCATGGAAAAACACTTACCAAGATAATCCTTAACTTCATTAAGACTTGGTATATCATTTCCCATGGTTAATATGTCATCGACATATAGGACAAGAAAAGTAGTGTTACTCCCACTAACTTTGTGGTATACACATGGCTCATCGAAATTTTGAGTAAATCCAAACTTCTTGATTTCCTCATCGAATTTCTTATTCCATTTCCTGGATGCTTGCTTCAATCCATAAATGGATCTTTGAAGCTTGCATACACGCTCAGGAAATTGTGGATTCACAAACCCCTCAGGTTGCGCCATATAGATATCTTCATCTAGGCGACCATTCAGAAAAGCGGTTTTGACATCCATCTGCTAAATCTCATAGTCATAGTAGGCAGCTATGGCTATAAGAATCCTAATAGCTCAAATGTCGGCCACAGGAGAAAATGTCTCCTCATAGTCAACACCGTATGTTTGGGTAAAGCCTTTAGCCACCAAACGAGCTTTGTAGGTGTGTACATTGCCATCCATGTCTGTCTTCTTTTTGAAGAGCCACTTACTCCCAACTACCTTAGCATTGGGAGGAAGGTCTACTTCAATCCAAACTTTATTATCTTTCATGGATTGCATTTCCCCATCCATGGCTACCTGCCATTTATCCTTTTCAGGACTATTAATGGCAGCCTTATAACTAGTTGGCTCATCGAGATCCACTAGTATAGAATCCTCATCCTCTATGTTTAAACATAGTCGATCAGAAGCTTTTGTAGATCTTGATGATCTACGGATGGGTACCACTTCAACTTCAGGTAGAGGACCTAAACTTTCAGGTTCCACAGGAAGTGTGTTAGTGCCTTCAGAAGGTGACGTATCTTCATGATCACTTTCAAGATCATATACTCTGCCACTGAATTCTTGAGATATTGTATTATCCTCAAGAAATTCGCCATACCTAGCCACGATGACCTTATTTTCTGGTGGGAAGTAAAAGTAGTAACCCTTTGTTTTCTTAGGGTATCCTACGAAGATACACTTAACAAATCTTTGTTGGAGTTTATCAGGTGAGTCACGTTTAACAAACGCCTCACAACCCCAGACCTTTAAGTAAGAAAAGTTGGGAGCTTTTCCAGTCCATACTTCATATGGAGTCTTATCAACCTTCTTAGTTGGAATCCTATTCAACACGTGAACAGCTGTTTCAAGAGCATAATCCCAAAAGGATAAGGGAAGAGTTGTAAGATTAAACATAGATCGTACCATATCTAACAAGGTACGATTTCTCCTTTCAGATACACCATTTTGCTGTGGAGTATAAGGAGAAGTGAGTTGTTGGACAATGCCACACTCAGTTAGATAATCTTTAAACTCTTGGCTTAAATACTCACCACCACGATCGGATCGAAGGGCCTTAATCTTCTTTCCGAGTTGTAGTTCAACTTCATTTTTAAAGACCTTGAATGTCTCAAAGACTTCATGTTTATGTTTAAGTAAATAAACATAACCATAACGACTATAGTCATCCGTGAAGGTCAAGAAGTAGCTAGCACCGCGCTTAGACACATGTCTAAGTGGACCACACACATCCGTGTGTATTAATCCAAGTAGATCTGAAGCCTTTTCCATATTGCTATGGAAAGGTTTCTTTGTCATCTTACCAGATATGCAAGACTCGCATTTATCAACTGAATCATCATTGATATTTTTCAAAAGCCCATTGTGTTGCAGCTTTTCCATGCGTTTCTTGCCTATATGAGCAAGACGATAGTGCCATAAATAAGACGAATCCAAGTTAGACTTGACTCTCTTATTTCCGATGCTATACACAGAATTATTTCCGTTGGATGCATGATTTTCCATATCAATTTCAAACACACCATCTAATGGAATTGCATTAAAATAAAAAATAGAATTTAAAGAAACCGAAATTCCATTATTATTAAAAGTATGCTCAAAACCAATATCCAACAATAAAGAAACTGAAACGACACCTCTAACAATAGAAGGTGCGTAATGACAATTGTTCAATACTAAAATTAAACCCGAAGGTAACAGTAAATCAAAAGTCCCTATGGCTTCCACTGCTGCACGTATACCGTTGCCGACATACAAGTAGCATTCCCCATAGTTCAGCTTCTTCACACCTCTAAGCCCCTGCGATGTATTACAAATGTGAGTACCACATCCTGTATCATATATCCAGGCATTTTGCTTATGAGGAAAGGAAAATAATTCAACCATAAAAATACCTGATGTGCTGGCGCCCTGACAAAAAAGCTAAGGGCACACATTGCTAGTAAGGATCCAGATGTAAGTTCTTGATGTACGAGCTCAGTCTACTTGAGTCAAGTACAAGCCTGGGATCCTTTTTTAAACCACTTGGTTCAATGTCTAGCTCCATCCTCAAACAAAAGCTATGACATTATAGCCAAATGTATTTATCCTTTAGTAAAAGAGGTTATGGATTATGTTGATGGATGTGTTACTTCGGTATTGACTGCAGAAGCGGAATCATACCCTCAACTCCTTATGCTTCTGTCAGAAGCGAGTAATAAGTTAATGATGAAACTTAGGGAGGACTTTAGAAGTAATGTGATTCAACTTATTGTTAGAGTTATGGAAAAATATTAAACTATGTATGACTAGAATCGAACCCGGGACCGAGGGATTGCACACTTTACGTATGAATGATTAATGTAAATAATATATATATATATATATATATATATATATATATATATATATATATATATATATATATATATATATATATATATATATATATATATATATGTGTGTGTGTGTGTGTGTGTGTGTGTGTGTGTGTGTGTGTGTGTGTGTTATGTATTTAATTATTTGGACACGAAATGATGACTAACGGACGTTAAGTAATTAACGGAATTGACTAACGACCGTTAGTGAATAAAGGAATGACCGTTAGTGAAATTAGGAGCTCAAGAAGGATCTAGAAACCCATTGGATGGGCTAGGCCGATCGGTTTGGGGTTTTATAACCCTAATCGATCCATGTCTTGAGCTACAAGATAATTCCACTATAAATACAAATCAAAGGGTTATTAGTTTTTGACCTAGTGCATACATACTATAACCCTAAGATTTCTTTCTTCTTCCTTTGCTCTAAAAACCGATCGTACATCACTTGTGGGTGTCGATCCATAAGTTTTTTGTTAAGCAAACTTGTTTGGTTTAACCGTGTTCTTTCACTAGCATCAAACGTTAATTGGTTATAGTACGTGTGTACAAGACTTGGTAGTTAACTCACTTTAGTTAACACATCTTGGATTGTGAAACAAAATGGTAAGGGGTTTCACGTTAATCCTATTGTTTGATCAAGAGAAGAAAAGAGAAGTTAGATCCTTGTTCTTGCTAGGATCAAAGGTACGTAATTTTTATTATTCGGTTAATCTTTGTACATGTTAAATTAATGATCTTGCTTCCGCTACGTGCTTTGGTGATGTTTATTTATTTATATGAATGTCATGTTATTTAAATTCCAACAGTGGCATCACGAGCCGTTTAACATGTAATTGTATTACCGAAACGCATAAAAAAATCAAATCTTGATTTGAATTATACATGTTTAATCGATTATTTAGGGTTTATTTGAACAATAAAAAATCGAATCTAATTTTAGGGGGGGGGGGGGTTCGATCCCTATTTAATTAAAAAGCTAGTTTTGTAACCCTAAAATTAGGTATGAATAAGGGTTACGTTCCTCGAATTAATCCATGATACTTCATGCAAGGTAATCATGGATTAGGGTTTATTTTATTTGCTACATGTTTTAGATAAATCTAAAATTAGGGAAGACCTAATTAGTTAAATTAATGAATCCGTTATGTGCAACATGGTATATAATTGCTAAGGCTTACGCGACCAACTTGTTGGTGCCTGTGGTCCATTGGGCACAATGCGCTCGAAAACCAATGAGAGTCTTAGTAATTATATACATAATTATTCACATATAGATTATTAATAGGATTTATCAAAAGTTTTGCATGTAGCTATATGATTTAATGGTTAAGATTATATACGTTATTATGTGTTTATTTATTTTTATTAAATTACTTGTCTTTTTTGTTTAAATTATTGTTGAATTGTAAGCAAAAAGAGGGTAATTTTTTGAATAGAAAATAAATTGACCTAATAACTATGAAACCTTGATGTGTTAAATTATTTATTGCCAAGTCTTATGTGCTGACAGTGGTTCGCTTTGCACGGTAATTTGCTCCTAGGCGAGACTAGCAATTTTATAATTTACAACATAAATTTTTTAAGACTTAGAATCATAAACTTTTAATTGAGTGATGTTTTTTTGTACCAATAGTGTGAACGGCTCACCCAATGTAGAAAAACTATAAGAGGGGTTTAAGGAGGCTTGACATTAAATTGTCATCCGAAAGGGGCGCGTTTTTAATTAGCCTTCGGGCGGACGTTTGCCTCTCCGCTCCTTTATGAGTCTAATTGGAGCTACCTATTATTTTGTGCAAAATCATATTAAGGGTGAATTGACCTCAATTCCACGCGCCACTTTTGTGGTAATTATCCGAATAACTTGTGTCTTTATGACTCATGCAGTAGTAGGATATAGTGGGCGATAATTGGAGATAATTCTTTGATTGGTGAACCCAATACCTCAATTAAAACTTTGTTGATTTAACTCTTAGCCAAATTGGTAATTAAAAATTGTTTTGAAAACTTATGATACGAAGATGTGTGCATGCTTCTTCGTACATATTTTGATTGTCACATCAAAATAAATACCCTAAAATTTAAGTCCATGCTATCTAATTATAAGAGACACTTGGAGTTAATATTTAGCGTAAGTGAGACCTTGACCTAAATATTAATGACAAGGTAAATTTCCATGACGTGAGACCGTGCATTAGAGTATTTATGGTTTCTAAATTAGACGACTTAATTAAGTTGTAAGTGAGACCTTGAGACTTAAAGCATGAGATGGGAAGAAACATGCTTACATTGCAAATTGTTTGGCAAATGTAATTCCCATAATGATCTAGGAATCGGAAATTGTTTTGCCGATTATTGTACGACAAGTTACCATCTTTTGTACTTTCACTACTAGCAGATCAGCTGATGTAGTGGAACTATGGAAAGTTGGATCCTAGTTTTCAAGAGAATTAAATGGTTATATTATATTTCCTGGGTAATTTTCTTTTCTTGAAAAATTGTATTATTAGAACACTAATATTTGAACTTTTTCTGTAGAAATGGCTCAACCTGAAAACACTGTACTGAGTTCCGCTTTCAAAGCTCATTTTGAAAGGGAAAAACTAACTGGCCCAAATTTCAATGATTGGCATCGGTCACTGAGGATTGTCCTGCGTGTGTCCAAGAAGCTAGATTATTTGACTAAGCCTTGCCCTACGCAGCCTGCTGACACTGAAACTGATGAAGTCAAAGTAGCCTGGCAAAAGGAGTATGATACGCATAATGAAGTAGCATGCTTAATGCTCGGGAGTATGATTCCCAAGTTGCAAAAGCAATTTGAGAATTATTTTCCTAAAGATATGCTAGATGAACTCCAAAAGACCTATGAAACACCTCCAGCTGTCGAACTGTATGATTTGATCGATCAATTCCATAGATGAAATATGCCTATGCCTATGTCGAACTGCATGCTCATGTGTTGGAGATGAAAGGTTACATCGATCGGCTCCAACAGATGAACTATGCCTATGCCGAGAATGTTAATGTGAACTTAATCAATAGGTCCTTGAACAAGGACTTTAAGGGTTTTGTTCAAAATTACAACATGCATTGCTCGGGGAAGACAATAATGGAATTGCTCGCAATGCTCGTTGATTATGAAAAGGGTTTACCAGGCAAGGACAAGGCTCCTACTCCTCAAGTACTAGCAATACAAGGGGGTAGGGTTCAGAAGCCAAGACCGCAAGAGAACAAGAAGGGGAAAGGTAAAGCTGATAAAGGGTTGTCATCACTGCCACGAGATGGGACACTGGAAGAGGAACTGTCCTCTCTATCTCGAGGAGTTGCGAGTGAAAAAGATGAAGGGTGAGACTGGGAAAGCCAGTACTTCAGGTAACTTTTTCATGATTGAATTATATTCATTAACTCATAAATTAAATTCCTGGGTATACGATACTGGATGTGGTATTCATATTTGCAATACACTACAGGGGTTTAGAGTTGTGAAGAGACTAACCTATGGGGAGCAATTTCTGCAAGTGGGAAATGGAGCACAAGCAGTTGTTGAAGCCATAGGAATTTTTTAATTAGTTTTGCCTTCGGGCTTAGTACTGAATTTGAATAATTGTCATTATGCACCTGCAATTGTTCGGGGTGTGGTCTCTTTTTCATGTTTATTGAATATTGGATTTCAACATACTGTTTCTAGCAATGGAATTTCTGTTTCGTTAAATAATATTTTTTATTTTAATGTTATTGCTGTGAATGGTGTTTTTGAGATTGATATGAATAAATGTAATGATTATAATTCGATGTATAGCATCAATAATAAGAGAGTCAATAATGTCTTGGATTCATCTTATCTTTGGCATTGTCGACTTGCTCAAATAGGCAAGACTCGCATGCAAAAGCTGCAACGTGATGGGCTATTGCAGGATATCAATGATGAGTCATTTGATAAGTGCGAATCTTGTATATCTGGGAAGATGACTAAAAAACCTTTTAATAACCGTATTGAAAAGGCTGATGATCTACTTGGTTTAATACATACTGATGTGTTCGGACCACTTAGACATGTGTCAAAGAGAGGTGCTAGCTACTTCTTAACCTTTACGGATGATTTCAACCGGTATGGATATGTTTATTTACTTAAACATAAACATGAGGTATTTGAAACATTTAAGGTTTTCAAAGTTGAAGTAGAACTGCAACTAGGAAAGAAGATTAAAGCTCTTCGATCCGACAGATGTGGTGAATACCTAAGTCAGGAGTTTAAAGATTATCTAAGTGAGAATGGAATTGTCCAGCATCTCACATCTCCATATACTCCACAGAAAAATAGTGTATCTGAGAGAAGGAATCGTACATTATTAGATATGGTGCGATCTATGTTTAATCTTACTACTCTGCCGTTATCCTTTTGGGATTATGCTTTGGAAACTGCGATTCGCATATTAAATATGGTTCCGACCAAGAAGGTTGATAAGACACCCTATGAGTTATGGTTTGAGAAAATGCCTAACTTGTCTTATTTAAAGGTCTGGGGTTGCGAGGCCTTCGTTAAACGTGACTCAGCAGATAAACTCCAACAGAGATCTGTAAAGTATATCTTTGTAGGATACCCAAAGGAAACGATGGGTTACTACTTTTACTTCCCACCTGAAAACAAAGTAATTGTTGCTAGGTATGGAGATTTTCTTGAAAAAGATCTCATATCTCAAGAATTCAGTGGGAGGCTCTATGATCTGGAGGATGATCAAGAGGATACATTACCTTCTGAAAACACTAGCGAACTTCCTGTGGAACCGGAAAGTCTGGGTCCTCCACCTGAAGTGATTCCCATTCGCAGATCCGTAAGGACTGTGAAGGCACCTAAACGTCTATGTCTTAACGTAGAGGTTGAGGAAACTATATTAGGGGACCTTGGAGAGCCTGCTAATTATAGAGCTGCCATGAATGATCCTGAAAAGGATAAATGGCAGATTGCTATGAATGGGGAAATGCAATCCATGAAAGATAATGAAGTCTGGATTGAAGTAGACCTTCCTCCCAATGCCAAGGTAGTTGGGAGTAACTGGCTCTTCAAGAAGAAAACTGACATGGATGGCAATGTACACACCTATGAGGCCCGTTTGGTAGCTAAAGGCTTTACCCAAACATATGGTGTTGACTATGAGGAGACCTTTTCTCCTGTAGCTGACATTAGGTCTATTAGGATTCTCATAGCCATAGCTGCACACTATGATTATGAGATTTGGCAAATGGATGTAAAAACCGCCATCTTGAATGGTCGTCTAGATGAAGACATCTATATGGCGCAGCCTGAGGGGTTTGTGAATCCAGAATTTCCAAACCGTGTATGCAAACTTCAAAGATCCATTTATGGATTGAAGCAAGCATCATGACAATGGAATAAGAGATTTGACGAAGAAATCAACAGGTTTGGATTTACTCAGAATCTTGATGAGTTATGTGTATATCACAAAGCTAGTGGGAGTGATGTGATTTTTCTAGTCCTATATGTGGATGACATATTGATCATGGGTAAAAACATTCCAAGATTGAATGAGGTGAAAGCCTATCTTGGGAAATGTTTTTCCATGAAGGATCTAGGAGAAGCAGCATACATTCTGGGAATCAAGATCTATAGAGATAGATCAAGGCGGTTAATTGGTTTAAGCCAAAGTGCTTACATTGACAAGATATTGAAGAGATTCAGTATGCAAAATTCCAAAAAGGGATTTTTGCCAATGCAAGTAGAACATGGCTTAAGTAGCAAAGCTTGTACTTCAACACCTGAAGAGGTGGCACGCATGAAGAGAGTCCCTTATGCTTCGGCTGTGGGATCTATTATGTATGCGGTGAGATGTACAAGGCCTGATGTGGCGTTTGCTCAGAACATTACCAGTCGTTATCAGCAGAATCCAGGTGAACTCCACTGGACTGCTATGAAACATATTCTCAAGTATTTGAGATCTACGAGGGATATGTTTTTAGTGTACGGGGGAAATCCAGAAGCAGAGCTGTGTGTTATAGGTTACTGCGATGCATCCTGAAAGTGTGATAAAGATGATACGAAGTCTTAGACGGGTTATGTCTTTGTCATCAATGGAGGAGCAGTGGATTGGAAGAGCAAGAAGCAGAGTACTATAGCGATGTCTGCAACAGAAAGTGAGTATATTGCTACCTCAGAAGCTGCAATGGAAGCAGTCTGGATTAGGAAGTTCGTTTCAGGGCTTGGAGTTATGCCCTCAATCGAAAGACCTATAAAAATGTATTGTGACAATTCAGCCGCAATTACATTTGCCAATGAGCCTGGAATCATGAAGGGCACTAGACATTTCCCGATTCGATATCACTATGTTAGAGAACAAGTGGAGATAGGCGAGATCGAGTTACTCAAAGTTCACACAGATGACAACTTAGCAGATCCATTAACGAAGGCTCTACCCGGTGGAAAGCTTAAACAACTTTCTGAAGGCATATGACTTCGTTTAGCTAGTAGTTTCATGCATATCTGTGATTAGTGTTTGGATAATAGGGATGTTTTGAACAGTTGTTATTTTAATAAAATAAAATACTCGTTATGTTTGTTTGTCATTTTCTTAATAATATATCATGTATTTGCATGTTTATATCCTTGAATAATTATATTATTCTAAACTGTCCGTTGTCGGTTAATGATATGGGAATATCATTAAACTAAGGCAAATCTGAGTATTGGTAGATGATTTGTCGTTTTAGTACGGTTTATTTTTCCAAGGAAAGATACAACAAATGTATTTTCTCCAGGTCGTTATCCCAACGAAGGTTGAATATCGAGTTGTCGTTTCGGTGTCGAATTGTGAAGTGAATGTGAGTGAACAAGTGAATTTTTGGTGAAATTACACTACGAATGATGAAATATAAAAAGTAAACAACTAACTAAGCTAAGGATACAATTATACTAAGCATGAAAACTTAAAAACGAAAATTGAAATTAAAAACGTTACGCGACGAATTTTAAAAACATAATTAAAAGTGATTTTCTAAATTCTAAGCCCTAAAATTATGAAAATAATTTTCCTATATTCTAAATAATAAAAGAAAATTTTGGGAAAAAGAAAAATATTTTTTTAACTTTTTAATTATTTTTTTGTGAATTAAAAACTGATTTAAACTATTTAATTGATTTAAAAATATTAAAACAAGTGAGAAAAATCTGGAAAATTTTTATTAATTCTAAAATTTAATAAGCAATCTAGGAAAAATAAATTCAGGACTTGAAACAGTTTAAATAAGCTAAACAGCCTAATAAGCACTTAGGAAATAAGCTAGAAATAAGCAAAACTAGGCCAAAAATTATCTAATGATCAGGAACAGAAAAGTACACTAAATTAAGCTTAATTCTACTCAGAAAACTCAAATAAGCCAAAGAAATAAGCTCAGAAGCTTCTGCACAGTAGTCTACTTATGACAGACTCAAGTGACTTAAGCACCCACTTTGGACTGATCTATAGGCTAGAATACTGCTTATTGGGGAAATCCAGAAGCTACACTAGAAAGCTGATATGAAAAACTATTTTCAACCTTAAAATGCCCAAAAGTTATCCTCAATTTCTTACCCAAATACGCACTAGATCAGATAGATTAAGGAACAAAAATGAAATGTGCAGACTAAGTAGTTCTATAGGAGCTAAATGCAGACCTGATTTAAGCTCTTGAATAAGCTGCGAATTGCAAAACAACCTCAAATCCTAAAATCTAGTATACTACCTTTAAGGAAACCAAAATTTCAGACACAAATAACGAATGAATAAACAATTATAATAAGGCTCAAAACTGAGAGAATCAACAAAAGAATAGCAGGTCTGCACAACAAGCCTGTAGCAGCAGTTGGGTGTTTTTGACCTCAACTCTCTTGTTGCTCAATCACACTTGACCACCTCTTGAATTCTTAATATGACATCTAATTTGAACTCAGAAATACCAAAAACCTACATCAAATAAGCTCAGGCTAACTAAGAGCTTATTGGTGCAGTATGAGTACCTAGTTTTAACTCTACGAACTCAAAACTTCCAAAAGCATTAAATCAATTTAATTCCTTTCAAAAACAGCTTATCTAGTTTCTAAAAAGCTTAATCAAACTAGAACTGAGAGCCAATGAACAGTACTCCAGCTTAAGGCTAAAAACAACTCCTAACCAAACACCCCTTTAGCTATCTGATTTGCAATTTAACACTATAATCTGCTGACTTATGCTATAATACCACTTGAACTATAACTAATTAAGCTAATTATCAACTAGAAATCAGAAATCAAATAGCAATAAGTACCATAATAAGCAGAACAGAAATAGGTAAAACTTAAGCTAATAAGGAACTTACAAATTCAGGAAATGATGAAATAGGACTGAGCTTACTCAAACCAATACCCAGGCTCATCAATAAGCCAAAAAAAAACCCCAACAAGCTCTTCCAAACCAGCTTGTTCTTCAGCAGCTTATGGAACAGTGATGTTGACTTTTCAGTTGACTTTTTGGATTTTTGAAGTAAAAGACTGGATTAAACTAGACAAAAGCTTATAATAAGCTACTGAGCTTATCTAAGCTTTAACAAACTAGGAAATAGCTTATTTATAAGCTGGATTATAATATTTATGTATTTTTGGAATTTTCTTAATATTTTTGGAATTTTCAAATTAAATAAAACAACATATAAGAACTCAAATCTGAAATAACTAAATATTATTTAATGTAAGCTATAATCAAAATAACAAAACTGAAATCAAAATATTAAATCAGATTAGGCAGAATCAAAAATGGACTTAAAATAAACTTTCATTAATAAATCCTCAAAGGTTACAATAAGAAATTTAAAAAACTACAAAGCATAAACATAAATTGACAGCATAACTTTACTCTAAAATTACATTACACTACTCCTAAAGCTAACTAACTAACACCTTAAATCCGTGAGAGAAGAGGGCTATTTATAGCCGGCTTGTAAAGGTTCTAGGTTGTCCACGTTGGCAATCCGTACCTCTTGAGCTTTTATCAACCCTCAGATCATCCTTTAGCATCACTCCATCAATCCTTAGCCATTTGATCAATTTTCGTAAGGTGTCTTGTCCAATGATATGTTGCCACGTTTCATTCTTGAGTCATAACATTCCTCTGACATGTTAGGTGTCAGGTGAAGTTCCAATTGTACCCTTAATTGCTGTAATTGTACGAGTTAGGTAATTAGGGTTCTTCGTCGCACAGTAAATTTGGGTTAATTGGGGGAAAACGTGGGCGGGGTGTGTGTGAGTTTATTTATTTTTATTTGACTTCTTTGACCTTGGTATGAGGTTGGGTCGGGTCTTGGGTTAGGGGAATGGTTTGGGCTGTTGGGTATAACATTGAAGTGGGTTGGGTTGTGTAATGGAATGGGCTTGGGTTGTGTATGAATTTGGGTTATAAAATAGATCCGGGTATTAAGGTTTAAGGATTTAAGGGTTTTAGTGAATTTCAAGGACCAAGAATGTAAATTCTGAAATCCAAGGGACTGAATTTGCCAATCTTTAAAAATAAATCCAAGGGTTTGTTTTGCCATTTGATGAAACTCTGAGGGCAGATTTTGACTTTTGGGCAAAAATATCTCTCCCGGCTTCGGCTTTTTAATCTTCTTCCAAATCCCGTGCTCGGTTTGTCTTTTTATCTCGATATTTGTCCATTTTTACAATATTCATCCCTGCACAATCATAAACACAAAAACACGAGATATTTGGCATAATTGGTTAGTTTTTGGTTTATTTGGGTCCGGTTTTGGTCAAATAAAAGTATGTGTTTAAGCACATACCAGTAGAATATACTTAAAAGTATATTGATGCGTTGTCATACCAATTTCACATGATATTCAATGTTTTGAATATAGGACTTATCCCGACTTCATGAGTTTACTTTATGGATCTTGTCATCAAGCAAATCATGTGAATATAGTTATCCTCAGACTTGAGATGCCAGATAACTGTCATGCATGTAGTGCATTTCTGTGATTCAATTTACCGCTATACGTAACTGGTAGCTATAAGGATTGTTTTCGAAAGCGTTGCGAAGTGCATGGTTATGCTCATAGTCAAGATATAATTTGTTCCTTCAAATTATTTGGAGTTTAATACTGATGGGCCCCTCGTAGGATTAGTAAGATGTATGTGTGGCCACACCCAAGATCTCCCCTGAATAGTTCAGAAGATTTGGTAATCTTGCTTAATCAGAAACAACGAGAAACAGAATTATTAATAAAGAATGACTTAGATCCATATCTTTATTAATGTAGTATTAGAAACAAAATGATGAGTATGATGATTTATCATCGAATGATTTTTCCAGGAGACCACCACCCGAGTTGTACTAGGGGAATTGGCGTGTTGCTAGACGCTAACCAATGTCATTACCCTTTTAATAGATTTCCAAGTAGGAACTGTTAAAGTTATGGAAAAATATTAAACTGTGTATGACTAGAATCGAACCCGGGACCGAGGGATTGCACACTTTACGTATGAATGATTAATGTAAATAATTAATATATATAAATGCTATGTATTTAATTATTTGGACACGAAATGATGATTAACGGAACTGACTAACGACCGTTAGTGAATAAAGGAATGACCGTTAGTGAAATTAGGAGCTCAAGAAGGATCTAGAAACCCATTGGATGGGCTAGGCCGATCGGTTTGGGGTTGTATAACCCTAATCGATCCATGTCTTGAGCTACAAGATAATTCCACTATAAATACAAATCAAATGGTTATTAGTTTTTTACCTAGTGCATACATACTATAACCCTAAGATTTCTTTCTTCTTCCTTTGCTCTAAAAACCGATCGTACATCACTTGTGGGTGTCGATCCATAAGTTTTATGTTAAGCAAAATTGTTTGGTTTAACCGTGTTCTTTCACTAGCATCAAACGTTAATTGGTTATAGTACGTGTGTACAAGACTTGGTAGTTAACTCACTTTAGTTAACACCTCTTGGATTGTGAAACAAAACGGTAAGGGGTTTCACGTTAATCCTATTGTTTGATCAAGAGAAGAAAAGAGAAGTTAGATCAGTGTTCTTGCTAGGATCAAAGGTATGTAACTTTTATTATTCGGTTAATCTTTGTACATGTTAAATTAATGATCCTGCTTCCGCTACGTGCTTTGGTGATGTTTATTTATTTATATGAATGTCATGTTATTTAAATTCCAACACTTATAGAATCTGAGAAGGATGCACAATTCACTTGCAACCCTGATTTCAATGTAACCATGCAAAGGAAGATACAAGATGAATGTAATCAGATTATCCAACTTGTGAAAGTCCGTAATGGGTCTGGTGTGTTTGCAATGGAATCATATTCATCTACGGGTGTGGATACCAAGTTAGAGCATTTATGGTCTTATTCACAACAGTCAACAATCCTTATATGAAGCTCTAAATCTGAGGTTCAAGACCAACTCCTACAGAAATGAAATGTTTAAGTGATTTTGTGATATGGTTGGGATTCACCTACATCATCTAATCAAAAAATTCATTGATGAAACCTTCTACATTGAGATGATGATGGAGCTAGAGGATGGTCTAAAAAAATTGAAGAGGGAGGAACCTATTTCACTTTTACGAAAACGAGAAAATTTTGAAAGGAGAAAAGAAATCATCCAAAAGTCAGGGCGATAATTTAAAAGCAGGTAATGGAGGTCTGTGGAGCTTTCAGTTAATGGTTAGTACACTATAATTAAACTAGTTCTAAAATTTAAAATTTCTGTTATTTTATACGTTTTGTCAAAATCTTGGACATCCAAGTGTTTTAATATATAGTTCTTCTGCTATCTGGTTTTATGTTATAAGCTGATGCACTCTATCTAATTTTGACTCTAACTAATTAATACTGTACTGTGTATTTTTATTGAAGCATGAATGGGCTATTAATGCTCGACACACACATAGCTAGCTCTGGAGGTGATTGCTACTAAGGATATTTCATATGATATGTTTTATTTTTTTTTATGGATCATCGTTGTGGGCTACTTTGTGCCTGTTTTCCTTTTTTTCAGTTTCAAGATTAAGCTACAGTTCATGAACAGCGTAGTACTTATGTTCACTCATAGTTTGTAAGGTAAGTTTTTTCGGTTTCCTTCTCGGAGCCGTTTAATAAAAATCTTAGCTTTTCAAAAAAAAAAAAAAAAAGTTTGTAAGGTAAGTTTCCTATGTTTTTACCCAGACTATTCGAGAAACGTTATGCTGTACAATTCATGTTTGGTTGCAACACATGCATGTGGTTTGTAAGCGAAGAGGACAAGTATTAGTATGCAAGTAAAACTCGTAATTTCTTTTGCACTTAGTCGGCTGTTAATTATCCAGTTTCGTTCCAGGATGGGCACATCAACCATTTCAAATACGCTAGGATCAATTTTATTAATGTCTGTTTAGGTTGTGTGGCATGTTTTCTGGTGGTGCTTCGATTTATCACCAAAGACAATTAAATTTTTTATTAAACTATGTTAGTCATCATCATGGGAAAGTTAACAACCAAACACAAGTCTTAAATCTGGTTATAGAATTCAAAACCCAATAAATTAATTATTAAAATAACTTGTTGTACATTCGACACAATACACCTAATAATGACCTCATATAAATATTATTCTGTTCTCAAAGTGCACACTGCACATATCTCAGTAATATGCACACAAGTTAGCTTGCCACATCATCCTCGTTCTAGCTTTACCCGTATATAACCAAAAATCTTAATAAATATACATGAAAGTTAAACACTTGATGAAACCAGAAATAGTCGAAGAATATAAACAAGAACCCAACGATGTGACATCAGGACTATAAACAAAACAGAATCACAAGCCGAGGTCATTAATCAGGTATTCAGGTGAGGTTGCAAGTTGCAACGTTGCTAAAAGAGGAACTAAATTGGATTGGACTTAATAAATATACTTATATTTTTTATTTTTTTATTTATTTTTTTTGAACGTTAAAGCAGGGAACTTTTATTTGATAAAAGACAAGAGGCTAGTAAGGCACTGGCAACCACGGTACAACGGGTAATTGCTTACAGTAAAATAAATATACTTATATACATATTTGATAAAACACTAGTTTGACTGTTTGAGGCTTTAGTGGATGTTGGGCAATGAGCAAAGGCCCATATTCGGCCATGTGTGATGCTCTTTGTGGATGTTGGGCCATATGAGGCTCTTAGTAGATGTTTTCACTACCTACGTCAAGTTTGATTTATAAGCACCTTGAGCTTAAATATCAAAAACTAAGTTTAATTACCTAATAACTTCTATTTCAAAAATATAAATATGAGAAATGCTAACAACAACCTTTTGACTTAATTTGACAGGATATTATTATAGACCAAATACTCTTTTTGCCCCACCACCAAAAGTTGGTGACCCTATATGTCCCAAAAAAAAGTGTTTTCCCACAATAGATCAATGCGACTTGGGCGACTTGGGCGACCTGGGTAACGATTGGGCGACTCCATTAATTTTTGAATAAGTGTCTCATGCAAGTACATCTAAGGTAAGAGTTGTGTAAGACGTGTGTAAGCTACTATATCATTTAATTTCTTAGACGACCGACAGCCTTTGTACCTTGGATGACTTGTTTTTTGTCATTTAATTTCTTGATAATTACACAGTTAGTCCCCAATACATAAATAATTGCACGGTTGGTACTCAATACATAACCTCAGTTAGTCCCAAATAAAATTGTTTATGTATTGGGGACTAACAGTGTAATTACCAAAAAATTAAGGGGCTGCTTGTTAACTTAGAGGGGAATGCAAAGGGTAAGGGAATGCAAAGGAATGGGTGAGGTGGGTAATCATTACCTTAACCCCCCCCCCCCCCCCCCCCCCCCCCCAAATTTACTCTATAATGGATGATTACCCACTATGGGGTAATCAATACCATTACACAGCTCAACCAAGCAGCATATTTCCTTCCATGTGGGCCCTTTGCATTTCCATTCCCATTACCCCCCCCCCCCCCCCCCCCCTTTACCCCATACCAAGCACACCCTAAATGACAAAAAACAAGTCGCACAAGGTACAAAGGCCGTCAAGTCGCCCTAGGAAAACACTTTTTTTGGGCATATAGGGTCACCAACTTTTGGTAGGGGGACAAAAAGAAATATTGCTCTAATACTATATTAAGACATAACAAAAACATTTTCATCTTTTTCGCTTGTAAAACTAATGAATGAAATGAATACAAATATGTTTAAGAAGAAACATAAGATAATAACTAATTCATGGTGATTTGTAATACTAAATACTTAAAACTCAGTAAACATACACATTAACAT